>CACRSC010000060.1:221240-236075 GCA_902651635.1 Mastigamoeba balamuthi | reverse complement strand
AAGTTGGTAGAGGAGCTTCAAACACTCTTTTATCAACGTAACAACCAATTCAGAACCGTAGCAAACCAGGGGATTCCGACTGTTTAATTAAAACAAAGCATTGCGAAGGTCCTTTGAGGATGTTTACGCAATGTGACTTCTGCCCAGTGCTCTGAATGTCAATGTGAAGAGATTCAACCAAGCACGGGTTAACGGCGGGTGATGAAACTATTGGCTGCTTGCCTGATTTGCATGAACCACTAAACTCTCTGAACAAGCATCATCCTCTGACCTGCAGACCCTGCAGACTGCTGGTCACTGGATCTGTATCTGTTCTCACTCTGTCACTGTCTCTGTCACTGATGATTGCTGTCTCATCTATCTCTCTCTCTCTATGGATGCAGCAGCAGCAGCAGTAAAGGCAGTAACAGAACCCCACAGCCTGTTCTCCAGGGGGATCACACTGTTCAAACAATTCACATGGTGAAAAGGATGGACACTGTCTCTAGCCCTCTGACCCATGCAGGCAAAACCTATACATAGCTCTCTGGGAGAGCACAACAAACCAAAAAAGCATTGCTGACATCTGAGCAGTTTCATCCATTGTTTTCTGCACATCTCTGGCCAACTCTCTGCATCATCATCAAGTCTCTCACTCTTCATAGAGTGAGTGAAAAAGTGAACAGAGAGTGGCAGTCATTGATGTGTGAGCATTGGAGTTCAGATGACAGTACCCCTAGTAATGATCATCTCTTTCTCTCTCTTTCTTTCTTTGTTTACTCACTAGTCTGTTCACACTACAAGCCTTTCTACTTTGTCTTTGCAATTCAAGTCTCTGTTCTCATACCAGTCTTGTCCAATCATCTCTCAACTCCTCTTGTTTGTTCATCATTACCTGCATGCCCTCTTGCCACTTGTATGGTGATTGTTCTGGTGATTGTACTCTGTTATTTCAACTTTCATTGTTATCTATCTATCTCATCATAGACCTGTCCGATTTGGACAAGCTCAACGCCATTTGATTCCTAATGTTCTGGCGCATCTGATGACACCTCGTTCGACTGTCTAGCCCCTCTAGTTACCGCGTTCGACTAGGTTTTGCACTTGTCTCGACTGCGCGAGTGCTCAAAACAGTGTTTTGGCACACTTTTTGCTCTCTGTCTTCTCATCTTTTCAACTGATCCTCTTGTATGATATATCATTCGATTTCCATTGTTCAGGCGCATCTGGTAATGCCTGGTTCGATAGTATAGCTCCTCTTGTCTCTGTGTTCGACTAGGTTTTGCACTTGTCTCTGGCACATGTGTCAGTCTGTGTTGGCCCTTTTTTTTGTATGACTAGACTTACTCTTGCTGCTACTGCTCTATGCTTCAGAATACAATACTTGGAGATTAGAGTGGCCTGGTGATTATTGACTGGGTCAGCTGGCTTGGCTCATGTGTGTATCATTTATGCTTTTTTCTCAGAGAAAAGACCTGTACAAAAGATCCTTAAGTATTCAAAAGAAAGGCTGAAGAGATTGCAAGTAGACTGACAGGTTTAGGGGGATCTAGGGTTATGAATTGCAGGGACTGGCTGGCTGGCTGGCTGGCTGCTCTTTGGGGTTTGCATGTTTGAATTTCTGATACATTAGGGAAATTACTCTTACTCTGGCTTGTTGATGTTGTTGTAAGGATTAGGATTAGGATTAGGGTTGGAGTTTGGGGTTTAGGGTTAGGGTTAGGGTTACTTCATTTTCTCTCTGGCTAGTGGATGTTGTTGTTGATGTTTAGTTGAGGGAAACCTCTGTTTCTCTGGCTAGAGGATCTTGTTGTTGTTGTTATTATTGTGTTTAGGGAAACCTCTTTTTCTTCATGGCTGGTGATTGATGATGATAATGATGATGTTGTTGTTGTTGTTATTGTTGTCCATGTTGACCTTCAGTAGACCATCTCAGAGCATATGCACTGTTGGTAAGGTCTCATATGTAGGATGTGAAGTAGTACTCTCTAGAGTCAGTCTCTCTTGTGAACATTGGGGGTATTTATCTGATGTTGACTGAATTCTATAATTGTTTTTCAAACATTTAATGCAGCTGGTCCATATTCTTATTTCCAAGTCAAACTCATCTCCAACATTCTGTTATTCATATGGTACTAGTGTTGTGTTTCTCTTCTGTAATTTAGGGTCATCTGACCTGATGGTGGCAGTCACACCAGCAGCATCCCCTGACAGAGAGCATGCATGGATCACATCAATCAGATACAAGTACAGCTATTTTGGTCATTTGGGTGTCCTTAAATGCTCTTTCAGCCTAATTTTCCATCTAGCTCGTCATAGACTTGTCCGATTCGGGAAAACTCAATGTCATTTGATTCCCATTGTTCTTGCGCATCTGGTGACACCTCGTTCGACTGTCTAGCCTCTTCTGTCTCTGCGTTCGACTAGGTTTTGGTTTGTATCCAGTGATGTACACACACACACACTCTCTCTCTCTTTATCACTATCGGCCTAGCTCGTCATAGACCTGTCCGATTTGGACAAGCTCGACGCCGTTCGATTCCCATTGTTCTTGCGCATCGGATGATATCTCGTTTGACTGTCTAGCCTCTCTAGTCACTGCGTTCGACTAGGTTTTGCTCTTGTCTTGACTGGGCGAGTGCTCAAAACAGTTTTAGCAGACTTTTTGTTCTCTGTCTCCTCATATTTTCATCCAATCCTCTTGTATGATATACCATTCGATTTCCATTGTTCAGGCGCATCTGGTGATGCCTGGTATGACAGTTTAGCTTCTGTTGTCTCTGTGTTTGACTAGGTTTTACACATGTCTCTGACACATGTTTTTCAGTCTCTGTATGACTAGACTTGTTCTTGCTGCTGCTCTATGCTTCAGAACACAACACTTGGAGACTAAAGTTGGCCTGGTAATTATTGACTGGTCATCTGGCTCGGCTCATGTATGTATAATTGAAGTTTCTTCTCAGAGAATAGACCTGTTCTTGGGTATTCAAAAGAAAGACTTAAGAGATTGCAAGCAGACTGACAGGAAAAGGGGATCTAGGTTAGGGTTAGGGTTTTATCAGGTAGGGTTGCAAGAATTAGGGTTACTTCATTTTCTCTCTGGCTAGTGAATGTTGTCATAGTTGTGCTTAGGGTTACCTCTTTTCTCTCTGGCTAGTAGATGTTGTTGTTGATGTTATGTTTAGGGAAACCTCTGTTTCTCTGGCTAGTGGATCTTCTTGTTGTTACTATTGTATTTAGGGAAACCTCTTTTTCTTCATTGGCTAGTGGTTGTTGTTGTTGTTGTTGTTGTTATTGAAGTTGTTGTCCATGTCAACTTTCAGTTGATCATCTCAGAGCATATGTATGTGCTGTTGGTAAGGTCTCATATGTAGTATTTAAAGTAGTACTCTCTAGAGTCAGTCTCTGCAAGCATCACTCTGGCTGACTAGTGTCTAACCAGCAGTATTTCTTATACTTTCTCTTATTCTCTCTGTGTCTCTCTCTCTCAAAACAGTGTTTTGGCACACTTTTTGTTCTCTGTCTTCTCATCTTTTCAACCGATCCTCTTGTATGATTTATCATTCGATTTCCATTGTTCAGGCAGGCGCATCTGGTGATGCCTGGTATGACAGTAAAGCTTCTGTTGTCTGTGTGTTTGACTAGGTTTTACACATGTCTCTGGCACATGTTTCAGTCTCTGTGTTTGTCTAGTCATACAAAAAAAGGGCCTACTCTTGCTGCTGCTGCTGCTGCTTTATGCTTCAGAATACAACACTTGGAGACTAAATGTGGCCTGGTGATTATTGACTGGGCCAGCTGGCTTGGCTTATGTGTCTATAATTGTAGTTTTTCTCAGAGAAAAGACCTGTATGTAAGGTACTTGGGTATTCAAAAGAAAGAATGAAGAGATTGCAATTAGGCTAACAGGGTAAAGGGGGGATCTAGGGTTATGAATTGCAGGGACTGACTGGCTGGCTGATCTTTGGGGTTTGCATGTTTGAATTTCTGATACATTAGGGTAATCACTCTTACTCTGGCTTGTTGATATTGTTGTCAGGGTTAGGAGGGTTAGGGTTGGAGTTTTTGGTTTAGGGTTAGGTTTAGGGTTACTTCATTTTCTCTCTGGCTAGTGGATGTTGTTGTTGTTGTTGTTGTTGTTATTGTGTTTAGGGAAACCTCTTTTTCTTCATGACTAGTGATTGATGATGTTGTTGTTGTTGTTTAGGATCATCTGACCAGACCTATCCGATTTGGATGAGCTCAATGTCATTCAATTCCCACTGCTGTTCTGGCGCATCTGGTGATACCTCGTTCAACTGGTCTAGCCCCTCTAGTCACTGCTTTCGACTAGGTTTTGCACTTGTCTCACTAGACACCCGATTAAATGTGATTTCGCATGTTTCTTGACTCTGTTTCATCATCTTTGCATCCAATCCTGTTGTGCGATCTATCATTCGATTCCAATTGTCGTTGCCTTTCCAGTGATGTCCATCATCACTTGGGTATTCACCACATCTTTCAGTCCCTTGGCATCGATCAAACATCTCTGAGCACTGACAGTCCCATCATCTGTATGTCCATAAGCACTCTCGGTACGTCTGTATGGCCATTGAATAAGCTATACTGTCTTCCACACTTTTCTTCAGCAATTTGACCCCCACAGCTTGGCAGACCCAACTCTTTCTTTGTTGGTATCGGCCTAGCTCATTGTCGACCCCGTCCGATTTGGCTGATCCCAATGCCATCCGATTCCCATTGTCATGGCGCATCTGAAGATGCCTCATACGCTTGTCTGGCCTCTCTCGTCTCTGCGTTCGACTAGGTTTTGCACTTTTAACATGATGAAATGCTCTCTCTCTATACCGTTTTTGATCTAGCTCGTTGTCAACTGGTCCGATTCCAATAAACCCAAGGCCATTCGATTCCCAATGTTCGGGCGCATCTGGTGATACCTCGTTCGACACTCTGGCCTCTCTAGTCACTGCGTTCGACTAGGTTTATCACATGATTAACTAATGACCTGCTCTCTCTCTACCATTTTTGATCTAGCTCTTCATAGACTTGTCCGATTTGGATGAACTCAACGCCACTCGATTCCCAACGATCTGGCGGTTCTGGTGATACCTTGTACGATGGTCTGGCCTCTCTAGTCACTGCGTTCGACTAGGTTTTGCAATTCTCTCGACTAGGCATTCGAAAATGTGATTTAGCTCATACTGTTGCAATTTAGCATTTTTTTTGTTCTACGTTTCCTTTTCTATATGTACAATCCTCTTAAATAGTGTATCATTAGATTCCCACTCTCATACGCTATCTATTACCTCAATTTCTTTCTTATCTTTTATTTAATTTCTCTTTTTTTGAAAAATAAACCTAGTGTACACCATCATGTCCACGATTCATAAGGTGACTCTGATACACAGAAACTCTGTACTACTCTCTTACACACACTCTCTCTCCATCTGACTTGCAGTCTGCAAATACACAATGGGATTGCATCTCCCCTGGGCAGATGGCTCAGAGTTATCTCTTCCTCTGACATCTTGCTGATAACAATATGATATGTGGGGCCACAGAGACTTGCAGTGCATTTGATAGTACTATAACAGCCAGCCATCACTTGGCAGATATGTATATGCTCACTGCTTGATTATCGCCTGCTCTGTGACGGGAGCATTGCAATGCAGAGTGTGCAGACTGCACGTGCGCTATGCACCTGCATGTCCCACACAGACCAGTGGATCAGTCGCTGGGTGCTGAGCCCGATGAGCACTGGATGGCCCCTTTCCCAATCTCCCTCCTCCTGTGCAGCACGGCGCGCAACTGTCAGGACTGGGCTCTGGGGAGCACAGAGAAGAGAGAGAATGCACACCAATGTTGTGCGACGAATGGGCCGGGAGGGCCAGGGACGACTGTATCAGACATCGTGCCCTCTTTGATTCCTGAACATCAAAACACCCACGTCGCAGTACAGAGACAGCAAAGTGAGTCGCGGGACAACAGGGAGAAAAACCACAAAGTGAGCACTGGGTCTCTGGGCAGGGTGCGACGAGGAAGGGGTGGTTGACCTCTACACGTGGCGCCACCTGCAAGAGCAAGGACATGAGTGAGATGTTCTGATGGAGATGAGGGGGTCGAAGCGCATGCAGGAGGATTGGGAGAGAACCGCAGAGAGGAAACAGACAGGTGTTGGCCCAGTTCTCTGAGGGTAAAGAAAGAAAGGACAGGTGGGAGGAGAGGGGGGAGGGGGGGGCTCTGTATCAGCACCTCGCGCGAGCTTGGGCACGAGGGACAGGGGGCGGCTCTCGCACGGTGATGTCGCAGGGCTGGCTGGCTGCACAAGGTAGTCGCTCGCGAGACCTGGGAGGGAGGAGGTGTGCTGGATGAGTTTGATTGAGAACAGGGGAAGGGAGGGAGTGCCCTCGAAATTCGCCCATGCAATTCAATGAAATTCAAACCAAATGAAATTTGAGAGGTACCGGGAGAGGAGAGCGTGGCGTTCGATGCGCGACCTCTTGCTGCTCCTAAACTGTGGGGCGGTTGAGCGCTGCCCACCTGGACCCACTCTGGGCAATCCAAGAGGAAATGAGGGAGGAAGGGGGGGGGGCAGTGAAAGGGAATATTTACAGAAAGAGAAAGACAGACGTTCTGGCACATGATGTGCGTGCTGCTGCTCGGGGTGAACAAGCAGCTCGGACGCGCTCAGGGCCATACAGCGAGGTGGTGCCCTGATCACTCACGGTCCGTCTGTGTGACACAGAGTGAGCGGGCGGACAGGTAAAGGGAACGCCAGGGCAGAGGCACCGCACCAGGAGGGAGAGAAGATGGCACACCGGGAAGACCTTGCCACCCTCTGCTGCACAGGCACGAGATCACCGGCTCACAGCACAACTGCAGACACCTCCGGGCCCCGCCACGGCCCTGTGTGCCGCAGAGGGCAGGCAGGTGAGTGAGGCAGGCAATCAGGGGGTGAGGGAGCGGAGGGAGGAATCGTGCCAGCCGGTGAGGTCTTGAGAGGAGGAGCGGTGCGGCACACAGCTGACAGGTGGCGCACCCTCTGAGATGCAGATCGCCCGGCCGCTGCCTGTGGCATGACACGGCCAGTCTGTCATGCAGAGCACCAAGGGGGAGGGGAACGGGGGACGGGAAACGTACAAGAGAGAAAGGAGCAGGTCACCGTGCACTGCTGCTGCTGCTGCTGCGCACTTGGACAGAACATGTCCCCGCCGCGTGCGGGACAGCACAGCAGAGCGGCCAGGGACACCAGCGCAGATCCCAGCCACACCTGCAGTGCGAGAGAGGGCGCCGCACCCACCGCCGGTACCAGGCCGGCAAGAAAAAGTGAGCCAAAAAGGGGACAAGGCAGAGATCGCGCACACAGACTCGGGCGCCCAAGCACAGGAGCCACGGGGGGGGAATCATGCCCGTCGGACGTCATGCTGCTGCCCTCTCTCCCCGTCCCAGATTCACCGGCGGTCTGCAGCACCTGCTCTTGGTGCCTTTAGGAGGGGAAAAGCCAAAGGGGGTGGGAAAAGCGTACCGGCGGAACAAGAAGGAGAGAGGACAGCGGAGAAGCGCGTGCCCACGAGGGCAGCTCATGCCCGGGCACACACTCGTTGGTTGGGGCGCACAGAGCACCAGAGAGCGCCGGGCCCACCCTCCACAGAGAAAACAACGGTTGTGGAAAGATCTGCGCCGGTGTCGGAAAATATCTGGTGATGTATCTGGCCCGCCTCAGCCGTCGAGCAGCAAAGCAGCTGTGTGTGATATCTGGTTGTCATATGCAGCATTAGTTCACTGGCAGAACCGATGTCTTGCACATTGGTGACCGCGGTTCAAACCCTGCTTGCTGCCCTGAATCAAATTTTCCTGCTTGCTGCTCTGAATCAAATTTTGCGAAAACTGCAGCAACTGAATACTGAGCATGAGGCTGCCTGCTGTCATCCCATGCATGCCAGAACTGCTTCTGCATCGTTGCCGCCGGTGGCGTACTGCCTGCCTCCTCCTGCAGACATTGATGAGCATTTACCAACACACTGTGCAGGCCTCCTGCACAATGACCACATCACATACCAGATGAATGCAGACTTCTTTGCGAGCAGACCATATACCGCAGCCATGATGATCGAGCACCTGCATGTTGACTGCACGGTTTGGATGGTGAACTAGCTCAAGTTCAGTCTGGCAACGTCATTCAACCATGATATGCACATTGTCTGTCATGGCGAGCAGTACGCACATTTATCCCATGGCCCTTTCGGAGCTGCTGCCTGCCGATGTTCAAGAGGTACTACCCCATGGTGGTGCTGGATGGCAAGATCTCCCATCATTTACTGCAATCTCCTTGCCTCCTCTCCAGTGAGGTCTGCTCTCCTTGTGCCTCAAGTCCCCTTTCCCGTGAAAAGTCCTTCAAATGAGCTCGTGGTTGTTCAGTGCTTGCAGTACAGTGTACACACAGTAGTGTGCACACCACTGTCTCAGGCTAATCTCGACAAATGCGGTGTTCATAGAAGTTCACATAATGAACAGACTGTCGTTGGCTGAAATACACCGAAATTCACCAGCTCTTCTTTTATTCTGAAATTCCCTCTGGGGCCCTTATGATGTACACATCAGAATTCCTAACCTCTGCACCTTCCAAATGAAGTCCTTTATAGGAAAGTTATCATAAAGGGGAAATGAGACTTTCCAAATAGGTAGTGTTAGGGTTAGGGTTATCTCTGTTTCTCTCTGGCTAGTGAATGAATGATGTTGTTTTTTGATTATCAGCAGTAATCTCTTCTGGCATTGATCAGGATGGAAAGAGGTTCTTTTATTTGGTTTCTCTCTCAAATTCTCTCTGGCTCTTGGAAAAAAAAAGCTCTGCTCATCAACCCACAAGAGAGAGAAGATTGACTTCAGGGCTGGGGTTAGGGCTTTTTAAAAAACCAAGAGAAAGAGAGAAAGAGAGCTGAACAGCTGAGCTTCATCTAATCATCACAGAGGTCGTAGAAGATGTGCTGTTGCTTGGTCTGTTGCTGCTGCTGCTGCTGCTGCTGCTGCTGCTGCTTCTGACAGAGAGGTGGTACAATGGACTCAATCGCAAAGAGGACCTCATCACGCACCATGCAGCCCAGGATGGCTGTGGCAGACTGCCCTCCCCTGGCATACATGGCCTTGAGATTGTTGCGTGTCCTGTTCAGGAGCATCAGCTCCTCTGGGGTGGCATCGAGCCTGTCATCATTGTCCAGCAGCAGCACTGACCTGTCCCTGCTGAGTGATGCCCTGAACCCGAGCACTCTGTCACCACCACTGCTGCTACCACCGGCCCCTCTTGCCAGTACAGAGAGTGTGTAGCACTTCTCGGCCTCGATGCCCATCTCTGGACTGCTGCTGGGGCTTTTAGATGCTGCCCTGAGACAGCTCCCCCTGCACTCTCTGTAGAGCCTCTGGAGCTCCTCTGTGCCGTTGAGTGATAGAGTCACAGTAGCAGAAGTGCCTATTGCTGCTGCTGCTGCTGTTGCTGCTGCTGCTGTAGTGGAGATCTGTGGTGGCTGTGACTGCTCCTGCTGCTGCTGCTGCTGCTGTGGACCAAAGGCAGTTGACACAAGGCACCGGGTCTTGATCTTCCTCTCCTGCTGCTGCTGCTGCTCACTGGTAGTGGCAAGAACAGTCAGATCAATCACTCTGACAAAGGGGTTGTCCTGCATGGCTGCGGCCACTCTCTCGTCGATGCTGGTGCACCTTTGCTTCTTTTGTGCCTCTTGCTGCTGCCTGTCTTGTTTCTGGCTGCTGCTGCTGCTGCTGCTGCTGCTGCTGCTGCTCTCACTGTCACTGCTGCTGCTGCTGCTGCTGCTCTCACTATCACTGCTGCTCTCACTGTTGCTGCTGTTGACATTGCTGTGATGCTGAGCACTCTTGGCTGGTGACGATGATGGTAACGGTGATGGTGATGGTGCTGTTGCTGCTACAGACCTTGTAGGTAGTGGTGGCAGAGAGCTCTTTCTCTGGGGGTATGCGCACCTGGTGGCAGATTTCGCGGTGATGCACTGCCGCTGTTGCTGCTTCTTTTTGGGCGTCTTTACTGCAGATGGCTTTCTCTTCTTTTCTGGCAATCGCTCCCCTCCCCCTCCCTCCTCCTCCTCCTCCTCCAGGATCATTCCTCTGTTCTCTTCTACCTCTGTCTCTTGTAGCTGCTGCTGTGGCTGCTGAGATGTTCCCAGCTCTGACTCTGGCTCTGGCTCGGCTGACTCTTGTTCCTGCTGCCACTGCTGCTGTCTTTGCTCCTGCTCCTCCTCTTGTCCTTCTTCCTCATCCTCATGCTGCCTCTGTGCCGTTTCTGGTGCTACTGTGGCTGTCATCGGTCTGAGGCCATAGTAGATCTTTTTCTGGCCCTTGAACCTGTTGAGCAGAAGATTGTATGCTGAGGATCTTTCTCTTTGGTCTGGCAGTGGTTTTGCTGCTGCCGCTGCCCCTGTCTTTGTTACTGCTGTGACTGCCTTTGCTGTTGCAATCACTGTCACTGCTGGTGATTGTGCAGTAGAGGAGGATGAGAGTGAAGATGGGCTCTGTACCTCTGAGATGACCACCTCTGCCACTAGGTCTGCTGTCTTGGAAATAGTCTCATCTACTTCCATTTCTTCTTCTGCTGCTGCTTGGACCGAAACAGAGTCCAAGCCTGAAGCAGAATTGGCTTCTGGGGCTTCTGGGGCTTCTGGGACTTCTGGGGCTGCTAGAGCTGCTGGGGCTGCTGGGATTTCTGGGGCTGCTGGAGCTGCTGGGGTTTCTGGGACTTCTGGGGCTGCTGGGGTCTCTGAGGCTGCTGGAGCTGCTGGGGCTGCTGGGGTTTCTGAAGCTGCTGGGACTGCTGAGGCTACTGAGAGTTCTGGGGCTTTTGAGACTTCTGTGAGAGTGACTTCTGAGATGACTGCTGCTGGACCTGCTGCTGCTGCTGCTGCTGCTGGAGATGACTCTGCTGCACTGCTGCTCTTGTGTTTCTTTAGCAGTGGCTGTGGTGGTATTACTGTAGTGTTCTGCTGGGCCTGCTGCTGCTGCTGCTGCTGCTCTGCTGGTTCTTCACTCCTTGGCCTCTTGCTGCTGCTGCTGCTGCTGTTCTTCATTGCTGTGGTGGTCATCTTCTCCTTCTGCATCTGTTTCTTCAGAGCACTGACTGTGCTGTCAGTTAGTTTGTATGGGAGCCTGCTTGTGGTCTGGCCCACTTGTCTCTGCTGATGGAGGTCCAGGACCCGGCTTATCTCCTCTCTCATGCCAGACAGGGTACAGCGGCCTGCCAGGACAAGGTGCCTAACAAGCAGCACCTGTGATTTCCAGCCACATATTGTACCGAACAGACTGAAGCCTGGTGCCAGGAATGCATAGAAGCTGGGCTCCTGACCACCTCTTGTGCTGCCTCTGCTGCTCCTTCTGGGCATCTGCTGCTCTATCAGTGTTGGTGCTGCTGCTGCTGCTGCTTCTGCTTCTGCTGGTGCATGGTCATCATCTCTGGCACTGCTTTCATCGTCGTTGTCATCATCGTCGCTGTTATTGTCGTCATCAGCATCATCTCCCTCCTCCTCTGTGCCTATGCCTCCAGTGTCATCTCCTACCAGCCACCTCCTCCACTGGATCTGAATGACCCCCAGGGCCCTGCCATCGAAGCTGCGTCCGGCCCTGCAGATCTTTAGGAACCTCTCTCTCTGGTTTGAGACACCAGACAGGATCTCCCTCCAGCCGGGCTGCTCGCTCATGTTGGCGATCATCGCATCCTGCTTGCGGCGCTCCTCCAGTGTGCTTCTCCTGGTGGGAGTGTCCACACCGCTTGCTATTTTGAGGACATCAGGCAGTGTGGATGTGGCTGTTGCCGAGCTGACGAGGTTGAAGCTTGAGCTGAGACCGATCTGCACTGCAATGGGCAGCACTGGCCAGCTTCTCAGTGGCAGCCTGAATCCCTCGAGGTCACTGGTGGATGGCTGGCCCCCTGTGGTGATCATGTGGTGCATGAGGCGTGCCGCCAGATAGATGAGTAGACGGTGCAGCCCATCGAAGATGCAGCCATCACAGACCTCGGCCACGTGATCGGCTGTCCAGTCTGCTTGCAGCAGTGATGTGGCAATTCTCTGGAGGTTCTCCATGCATGGTCTGCGTGCCACATACACATAGGAGATGCCCCTGAGGGCCAGATGGTCGTCTACCACCACGGCACCTTCTTCTGCTTCTTCTCCTTCTTCCTCTTTGAATGCATCGATCATCCTCTTGATCGGATACCTGTAGTTCTTGCTACTGCTGCTGCTGCTTGCACCTAATGATGATGGTGGTGGTGGTGTTGTCATTGCTGCAGAGTCTGACATTACTGCTCTTCTGAGGATCTCTGACATCTCTGTCCTTTCCTTGACAACCTGCTGTGCTGCTCTGGCTGCCGTTCTGATCACCTTCTCTGCTGCCTCCTTGGCTGCTTGTGCTGAAATCCTCTGGGACAGTGTTGTTGTGTTTGATGACAGTGATGATGATGGTACTGCTGCTGCTGCTGCTGCTGACATTGTCTCAGTGATGGTGGCCATTGGTGCTGCTGCTCTCGCAGCCTCTGCTGCTGCCCTTGCTGCTGGCACTGCTGCCTCCAGGGTGGCCCTGGCTATGGCCTGTCTGCGGGCCGTCTCCCTGGCAGCTGCCTCCTGTGCTGCATGGGCAGTGGAGATCTGCACGAGTGCCTCCTCTGAGCTGTCTGGCACATGGATGCCCGCTCTGCAAAGCCGATCAACTGCAGATTTGCCATACCCCCTGCTGAAGAAGAACACATCCCTGCTGCTACCAGTATCACCTGCCAATGCTGCTGCTGCTGCTGCCTCCTCTGTCTCGTGCTCGACCCTTGCCCTGATCCACTCTGCTGGGCAGCTGAAGGCACAGAGGTTGTGAAAGCCAGCCAGGCCACTCTGGTCTCTGGTCTCATTGAGCGATGACCTGCTGCTGCCCTCCTCCTTGGTGTAGGTCAGAAAGATGACATAGGCCAGTGTTGCCAGCTCCTCAGATGCCCTGTCCAGAGGGGACCTCCCCGAGGCCAGCTCCTCTCTGGTGGCCCTGGCCTCTGCCACCACTGCAGCCTCAGCTATCTGCGAGGCAAACTGCCTGGAGCGCAGCTCCACCAGCCTCTCTTCTCTGTCTGTCTCTCTCTCATGAAGCCTCCTCTCCTCAGCCCAGGCTGGTAGCTGTGGCTGCAGTGGCCTGGGAATAGCTTTGCTCTTTCTCCACCTTCTCCTTTTACTGCCCTTGAGCATCCTCCTCTCCTCCTCGTCCAGCACGGTCTCTGCCTCGATATCTGCCTCCTCCTCTGCTGCTGCCCTTGAGTCAATGACACTCTGCTCGTCCTCGAGAACAGTGTTCTTCCTCTCTGTCCTTGACTGGTCAAGCGACCAGTACGTGCGAAGCTTTCCGATCATTGCATCTGTGCCATCATCGCCCCGCAGTCTGATGATGAACAAAAAAATACAAATAATCTCCCTAATCACATTCTTGGCTGGGAGAACTTGCTTGACAGGGAGTTGGACGCACTTGTGGAGACGCTGTAGTTCACGGGCGGGCCCTCCTCCTGCTGGGAGTCCCAGACGACGTTCTTCACAGTGAACCAACTGGTGGCCCTCTCGATGATCCCGCGGCACTTGTTCAGAAAACTTCTGTTGGGGTTGGCTGCAGCTGCTGCTGCCGGTGCTGATGATGTCATCGCTGCTGCTGCCTCATTGCTCTGTCCGCTGTTAACAAACCTGTGGACTGGGTCCCACTGCACTGTGTAGCCCGCAGCATGTGCAGCTCTCTCTGTGGCTCTCTGGGCTGCCTGGGCTGCCCTGTCCTCTGCATCGCATCTGGCCTTCTCTGCAGCCAGTGCAGCTCTGCGTGCCTGTTCCAGTGTTGCAACTGCCGCTGCAGTCTGCTGTGCCAGTGCCACCTGTTTTTTATTTATTTATCAGAGAGAAAGAAGAAGAATAGCTTTTGTCAGTTCAATTGCAATATTAGAAGAACCAGAAAAAATGCAAATTTATGTGTGATAACATTATATTTCATTCTTTATCCAGTCAATAATTTTCAATTAATTTCCGGGGAAAATATAAAAAGAAGCAGTCAGTGTTTAAAATTAAATGTGTAAATTAGTGTGCGTACACGACCAAGCTGTGTTGGTGGTGGAGATTCTGGTAGTGGCATCGCTGCTGCTGGTGGAGCTCCTCCTCCTCCTCCTCCTCCTCCTTCTCCTTTCTCCATTTCGTGTGGTACTACCCAGTCTGCAATGCAAATGTGAGTTAGTTCTCAAATGATCAATTTCTTTCTGTACTTTTGTTTACATGCATGAATGTATGTTAACACTGCATATTGATTACAATTTATATTTAAACAATACAGAGAAGTTTCCAATCTTCTTCTACTCTTAAATATGTTAGCTAACATATGAGATTTTTCCTCTGAAATATCTGCTTCCTTGCGCCGCGGCGCAAAGAGGGGGGGAAAGGGAGAGACACACTCAAACCCAATTATCCCAGCAACAGAAACCCCCAGCGCCTCCTCTGGGCCCCTCTGCATTGCCCCCTGCATGCCCTGGGGGGGTCCGCCGGGGGCCCATCGCCTCGGGCCGACCCATTTTCCTCAACCAGTGACGTCACTGAGGTGTGGGCACCCCAGCAACGTCACTGAGATATTTATCTGGATATCTTCCCCCCTCTAGCGCCGCGGCGCAAAGAGAGAGAGAGAGAGCACACACAACCAAAAATTATCCCGGCCTTTTTGATTCTGCGCACGCACGCCCTCTGGAGTTCCCTCCACCCCCTCCCTAGCCACAGAGAGGTACGCTCAGAGGGTCCTCCCTGCCCACCGGGTACCCCTTTTTCTAGGCGCCCAAGATTTTTGATACAAATATCT
>CACRSC010000060.1:175046-209111 GCA_902651635.1 Mastigamoeba balamuthi | reverse complement strand
TTTTCAATGAACCAAGTACCATTCGAATCGCGGCAACTGCGGGGTTCGAATGACACCAAGGGCGTTCCTTAACTCGCAGCCGTTACCGAGATAGCATTTTGGTGCCCAAAGCTCAGTAAAACCCCTCAAAACACCTATATAGCAGCCTGTATATGCTTTATATATCATAATAAAGGTGGGTCAAATTTTGAGGTTGGGTGTCATATATGGTCCTATAGGCCCTTGTATATGTCCTCCATAGCTTTTGATAGGTTTTGGCTACAAATTTTGGGTTATTCTATCAAAACACATAGTTTGGTCTATTAAAGTTTGATCCCCAGTTATCCAAGGTTTTGATAGCAAATGTTTGGTTTTTGCTATGTTTTGGTTTAATCCTTGGTTCCCGGGGGTACCTATTATTAGGCCCATTTACTGAGCCCTTGCTTCAAAACCCCAAAAATACCCAAAAATTTGTGCTCAAAACCTCACGGACCCTCTACCTCCCTGCCACCTTCACTGTTTTCAATGATCCAGGTATCATTCGAATCGCGGCAACTGCGGGGTTCGAATGACACCAAGTTCGTTCCTTAACTCGCAGCCGTTACCGAGATAACATTTTGGTGCTCAAATCCCTTCAAAACCCCTCAAAACACATAGCTAACAGCCTATATATACTTTCTATAACATTAGAAAGGTTGGTCAAATTTTGAGGTTGAGGGTCAGAAATGGTCCTATAGGCCCTTGTATATGTCCGCCATAGCTTTTGATAGGTTTTGACTACAAATTTTGGGTCTTCCTATCAAAACACAGGGTTTGGTCTAATAAAGTTTGGTCCCTGGGTTATCCTAGAATATTTTGATAAAATGCTGGCTTTTGATGGTTTTTGGTTTAATCCTTGGTTACCGGGGGTATATTCCTTGGTTACCTGGGTCCCTATTGCTTACCTACAAATATTCAAAAACCCCCCAAAAATTCACTTTTTGGCTTTAAAGCCCTGCCCAAAACCTTCCGGACCCTCTAGCGGTCCGTCAACCCCTCGGAATCCAATGAAAATGGTACCATTCGAATCGCGTGAGTGCAGCGAGTTCGCCCATATATGATACATGTCCCAACTCGGTCGTCCCTCTCATGCGGCCGGTCATCTTCACTTTCCCTTCCCACTCCCTATCTAACCACCCAAACCCTCTTGTAGACCCCCCGTTCCCCAAAACTTCTCATCCCAAACGATGAAACAGACACGTTTAGGTCAATATCGACCCCCTGAACCGTTTAGACTGCATGATTTCTCGGTTTGACAACTCCCTTCATGCGAAATATCGATTTTATTAGTATTTCGCGAATAACTTTTGCCCAAATGCCCATCCGAGGTCGTGTGGTACACCAGCAGACTCCCCTCGTTGTTGGGAACATTCTGATATATACTTCTGAGGCCTTTTTCTTGCAAGAAACTGTGTTTGTTCCCTCAGGTAGCAGTATACAAGGGTAACACAGTAGTGAATTCATCAGTGACCAAGGCAATGCACACAGTCTGTTCATCATGACTTCAAATTGTATAACGGCCTTGACACCTTGTGTGGTATCCCATTCAAAAAGCTATCTACCGAAGTGTTCTTTGCCTTCGTACTGTGTAGTGAGTGATATCACTTAACTCTTCTGGTAGGAGGGAGGCTGCTGCGCTTGCTGGGGAACGACGGTGCCACGTATTGCACAGTCGTTGCGAGCTGGTACGCGGCAGTGGACTGTGAGCCTCGGGCCTGGGTCTCCTTGAACGACCTGCTGGGCTGGCCTGTAGGCCTGGCATAGCTCGGCACGCCCTTCTTCTTTGCCGCCGCAGGAGCCCACTGCGCCCCTGCCTGCGCCCCCGATGCGCCCGCCAAGGCGGCAGGGGCGACCTTTGGAGGTGCGACGAGGCTGGCAGCCCTTCTGCGCTGGAGCAGGGCCTGGGCGCGGCCCTGGTCGACGTGCGTCTTGGGGCCAGCTGGCACCTCGCTGCTGGCGTCGGTGAGCTCCGAGGCGCGCTTTCGCTGAGCGCCCAGCATCACCTGCTGCTGCTGCTGCTGCGGGGAGCGGGAGTTGGCGAGGGCGAGGGCATGCTCGAGCTCCTGTATCCTCTCGGCGTGGGCCCTCTGGGCGTCCTCCATCTTGGCGGCGAGGGCCTCTGGAGGGAGGGGGAGAGGGCGTCAGAGACAGAGGAGAGGGGGAGAGGGAGGGGGACCTCTCTCGGAGCACTCGGTCTGGACGAGGGCCTGGAGCTGCTGGACCTGCCTGTCCCTGTCCTTGAGCATGGCGCTGAGGTGCATGAGGCGCTCCTCCATCTCTGCGGGGCTGCGTGAGGCCCCAGGGGCAGGGGCAGGGGCAGGGGAGGGCAGAGAGGCACCTGCGACCGAGGCCTGCTGCTTCTTGTGCTGCTCGGCGAGCTCTGCCGTCAGGGCCGCCACCTGCTGGGCCAGCTCCCCCGCCCGCCGCTTCAGCAGCCGCTCCTCCGGCGTCTCCCTCTCCCCTGCCGCCCGCCGCGTCTTGTCGCTCCGCTCGTTCTGCCCCGCTGCCTCCTGCTGCTGCTGCTGCTGCTGCTGCTGCTGCTGCTGCTGCCCTCGGGCAGAGCCCTCTCTCGCCTCTCTCGCCTCCTCGCTCTCGCGGGGCTGCGCCGTGGGCGCCCCCCCCGCGGCGCTCTCTGTCTGCGGGGCGGCCGTCGTCGTGGCTGTGCTGGGCTGCACGAGGCGCCTGTGCCGCTGGGGCTGTGCTGGCTGCTGGGGCTGTGCTGCGCTGTGCTGAGCTGCTGGAGCGGAGCGCTGGTGCACCAAAATTAGCGGGAGATACGGGTATCAGGTATCAGGGTCTCGCGTCACCACCCCGTCAGCAGCCGGTCAACGGCCCCGGCCCTGCCCACCCTGCCTCTGTGCCGCGTGCGTGTGCCACGTGCGCTGCGTGCGCGAGTGCGCGGGGGTGGCAGGGGCCGGGGAGGATAGCGTCAGCAGAGGATGCAGATACGCGGGGGCAACAGGGCCGATATTTGAGCCCCTGAGATACGGGAGCCCTCTCTTGTGCACCAGCCAGAGAGAGAGCGCGCGCGCGTGCCTGTGTGAGAGCGAGAGCGAGAGCGAGAGAGCCCACAGCAGCGCGTGCGCAGAGAGAGAGAGAGAGGATGGGAGTGCCAGCGTTCTTCCGGTGGCTGACGAACAAGTGGTCCAAGGTGGTCGTCCCCGTCGTCGAGAGCGACGAGCCCTCCGAGGCCGGCGCCCCCGTCGACTGGAGCGGCCCCAACCCCAACGGCTGCGGTGTGCACAGCCCAGCCCCTGCCCAGCCCCAGGCCAGCGCCAGTGCTGAGCCCGCGGTGTGCCTGTGTGTGCCTGTGTGTGCCTGTGTGTGCCTGTGTGTGCCTGTGTGCCCTGCGCAGAGTTTGACAACCTCTACCTGGACATGAACGGCATCCTGCACCCCTGCGCCCACCCCGAGGACGGCCCCGCCCCCGAGTCGGAGGAGAAGGTGCTGCCCCTGGGTCCCTCCCTCCCTCCGCCTCCTCTCCCCTGACTGGTGCTGGTGCTGGTGCTGGTGCTGTGCTGGGGTGGCAGATGATCGAGGCTGCGTTTGCGTACGTGGACCGCATCATGGCGATTGTGCGGCCCCGCTGCGTGCTCTACATGGCCGTCGACGGCGTGGCCCCCCGCGCCAAGATGAACCAGCAGCGCTCCCGCAGGTTCCGCGCGGCCCAGGACGCAGCCCTCAAGCGCGAGACGGAGCGCCGCCTGCGCGAGCAGCAGCAGCAGCTCCTGGCCGCCGAGGGCCGGGGCGAGGAGGAGGTCGTGGCCGCAGCGGGGGCAGAGGGAGAGGAGGGGCACGGGGTGTGGGACTCCAACGCCATCACGCCGGGGACGCTGTTCATGGCCAAGGTGGCGCAGGGGCTGCGGTGGTACGCGGCGCAGCGGCTGGCGACGAGCGCTGCGTGGAAGGGGCTGCGCGTGGTGCTGTCGAGCGCGGCGGTGCCGGGCGAGGGCGAGCACAAGATCATGGACTTTATCCGGCGGCAGCGGGCAGCCCCGGGCTACGACCCGCAGACGCGCCACTGCCTCTACGGCCTCGACGCGGACCTCATCATGCTCTCGCTGGCCTCGCACGAGCCCTTCTTCAGCCTCATCCGCGAGGTCGTGGCCTTTGGGCCCGGCGCCCGCCAGCAGCAGCAGCTGCAGGCCGAGGGCCGCGGGCGCAGGCCCTACCAGCTGCTGCACACGCAGCTGCTGCGCCAGTACCTCGACCTCAGCTTCCGCGAGCTGCAGCTGCCCTTTGCCTACGACGCCGAGCGCGTCATCGACGACTTTGTCTTCCTCTGCTTCTTTGTCGGCAACGACTTCCTCCCGCACATGCCCACCCTCGAGATCCGCGAGGGCGCCATCGACACCCTCCTCGCCATCTACCGCCGCGTCCTCCCCTCCCTCGGCGGCTACCTCACCCACGACGGCGACGTCGACGCCGCCCGCGCCACCCGCGTCCTCGCCGAGATGGCCCAGCTCGAGGACGGCATCCTCAGCCGCAGGCGCGAGAAGGACCTCCGCGACAGGGCCCGCGACAGGGCCCGCCAGCAGCAGCAGCAGCAGCAGCAGCAGCAGCGCTGCGCGCCCCCCGAGCTCGACCAGATGAACGCGCGCGCCGCGAGCGCCCTGCGCAGGTCGCTGTCCTCGGGGCCCCAGCAGGCGTCGCCTGCGGCGGCAGCAGCGGCAGCAGCGGCAGCGGGAGGAGAGGAGGAGGAGGACAAGGTGCGGCTGGGGGAGCACGGGTGGCGGGAGCGGTACTACGCGGTCAAGTTTGGCAAGGGGGTGGAGGACGAGGCGTTCATGAAGCACCTGTGCGAGGAGTACTACGACGGGCTCTGCTGGGTGCTGCGCTACTACTACCAGGGGTGCGCCAGCTGGGGCTGGTACTACCCCTTCCACTACGCGCCCTTTGCCGTCGACATGGCCAAGTACATCGCCCCCGACTACAAGCCCACGTTCGTGCGCGGCGAGCCCCTGCGCCCCGTCGAGCAGCTCATGGCCGTGCTGCCCCCGGCCAGCGCGCACTGCGTGCCCCCGGCGCTGCGCAGCCTCATGGAGGACCCCGCGTCGCCCGTCGCCGACTTCTACCCCACCAAGTTCGCCATCGACCTCAACGGCAAGCGCTTCGCCTGGCAGGGCGTCGCCATCCTCCCCTTCATCGAGGAGAAGCGCCTGCTCGCGGCCATCGCCTCGCGCGAGCACGCGCTCTCCCCCGAGGAGGCCCTGCGCAACGAGCGCCGCGGCAACAGCTACCTCATCGCCCACGCCTCGCACTCGCTCTCGGCGCTGCTCCTCCAGCTCTACGACAGCCCGGGCGGCGCCGACGCTGCGGCGGCCGCAGCGGCCGCAGACGGGGCGGGCGGGGCCAAGGACCTGGCGGCGTCGGGCGACAGGCTCTCGGGGGTCGTGACGCCGCTCGGCGAGAGGACGGCGATCCTGCCCGACGGCAGCGTCGAGGGCCCGTGGGAGGGGCTGCCGCAGCTGGGCCCGCCCTGCGGCGTCGTGAGCGCGGGGTTCGAGTGCTGCGCCTTCAGCGAGAGCTACGTGTTCCCCGCGCGCCTGCACCCGCGCGTCAAGCTGCCCGAGTACACGATCACGGCCAGCGACATGGCCAGCGACGAGGCCTCGTCGTGCGCGCGGGGCGCCGTCTTCCACCAGAACAGCGCCGCCATGCGCATGCTCAACAGCGCCACGGGCTTCTCGTCGCGGCAGTACCACGAGGGCCAGAACCCCAACGACCCGCGCGCCTCGCTCTACCGCGGGCAGCCGCCCCGCGCCTACGTGCCCTCGGCCGAGCAGATGGCCAGGGCCGGCGCCGCGCGCTACATGGACGACGCCAGGGCCGCGAGGGCCGACGAGTACGAGAGGCACCGCAGCGGCAGGAGCAGGAGCCCTCCGGACGAGCGGCACCACTACCACCACGAGCACAGGGGCGGCAGCGGCGGCAGCGGCGGCAGCGGCGGCAGCGGCGGCAGGGACTACTACGAGCACGAGCAGCACCGCCGCTACGAGCAGCGCGACGACTACCGCGACCGCCGCGACCCCCGCGGGCGCTCGCCCCCCTACGGCGACCAGCAGCAGCAGGCCATGGCCATGTTCCAGCAGCAGCAGGGGTACGGGGCGCCCCAGCCGATGCCCGGCATGCCCCTGCCGCCCCCGCAGATGCCCATGCAGATGCAGATGGGGGGCCCGCCCCATGGCCTACGCCCCCGCAGGGTACTACGGGCAGCCGCAGCCGCAGCCGCAGATGGGAGGCTACTACGCGCCGATGCCCCCCCAGCAGCAGCCGCAGCAGCAGCCGCCGCAGCAGTGGTGCCAGTACCCGCAGCAGCAGCAGCAGTACGGGGGCAGCCCCCCCATGCCCGTGGGCCCCCCGCAGTGGAACGGCTACGTGCCCCCGCACATGCACGGCCAGCAGGCGGTGCCCCTGCCCCCTGGCCCTGCGGGAGGCGCCCCTCCCCCCGGGTACTGGATGCCGCCGCAGGCGCAGGCGCCACCGCAGGCGCAGGTGCCGCCGCAGCAGCAGCAGCAGCAAGGGCAGGGAGCTGTGGACCCCCGCGTGCAACGCAGGTAGGGGAGGGCAGGCCCGAGGCAAATAGCACAAGACAGAGCAAGCAACAGAGCCGCAGCTGTTGGCGCACAGCCCACTGGCTGGTCCCGTTGATGGGAGGGGTCTTGGGCATCTGCCGCGTGTGTGCGTGTGTGTGCGTGTGTGTGCGTGTGTGGCAGTGTGCCCCGTGCAAGGGGCTTCCTGGGGCGTCGCGGCAGACAAGAGTGCCAAAGGGCTGCGGAGCACCGTGGCACGCAGCGCATGGCAAGGGGCCACTCCCGGCGCAGCCTCTGCAGGGCAGCGGCAGGCGCGAGGGGCGGCGTGGCCCAGCGCGTAGCAGCGCAGGGGACCCTCGCAGAGGCACAGAAGCAGAGCGGAGGGAGGCCTCGCCTGCGCTGTACTGCCGCGCCCGCGGTGCAGGTGGGCAGAGGCACAGAGCCGCCCTGGGGCTGCGCCGTGGGGGCCGAGGGAGCAGAGGAGAGGGAGATATTTTGGGTGACGCAGGCGCAGGGCATTTGCTTGTGTGTTTGTTGAGGGCGGCGCACCCCATCTCACCTTCTCCATCGCGTCATCCCCCGTGGCAAATGAGCGCCCTGCCCTCCTCCCCCTCGGCCTCGGCCTCCCCCGCCCCCGCCCCTGCCTCTGCCCCGGCCCCCAGCGCTGCTGCGCCAGCGCCAGCGGCAGCGGCAGCGGTGGCTCCCGGGGCTGCAGGAGCCACAGCCTCGCCCGCTGCAGCGCCCCGCCAGCAGCAGCAGCAGCAGCAGCAGCAGGGCAAGGGCAAGCAGCAGCAGCAGAAGAAGCAGAAGCAGCAGCAGCAGCAGGAGAGCGGCAGCGCAGAGGGCGCACCAGCGGCAGCAGCGGCAGCGGCAGCGGCAGGAGGGGCAGCGGGGCCCCGCGACAAGAGCTCGGGGGCGTCGGCGTCCTCGTCGGGGGGCTCGCCCGCGCCGGGCAGCGCACCCCAGCAGCAGCAGCAGCAGCAGCAGCACGGGAAGAAGGACAAGGGGGACAAGGGGCAGCAGCAAGGACAGCAGGGGCAGCAGCAGCAAGGACAGCAGGGACAGCAGCAGGGACAGCAGGGGAGGACGCGGGGGGACGCTGTGCAGCTGTTTGCGCACCTGCAGTCGCACGAGGAGCAGCAGGCGAGCCAGCGGCAGGCGGCGGCGGCTGCGGCGGTGCGGGGGAGCGTGCACCCGGCGGTGGCGCGGGCGGGGCTGGCGCTGGCGTCGATGGCGGTGCTGGGGTCGGACGCGCGCTGCGTGGCGATGCTCGACGCCTTTGCGCAGGTCATCCGCGACTACCCGCCCCCGCCCCCGGGCTCCACCCTCAGCAAGGAGCTCGACGCCGCCATCAAGCCCCTCATCCAGCACCTCGTCGACTGCCGCCCTGTGCGCCCCTGCTCTGGCTCGCTCCCTCTCTGGCTCGCTCCCTCTGGCTCTCCCTCTGGCTCTCCCTCTGGCTCTCTGGCACTGAGACGGCGCGCGCACCCCCAGCTGAGCGTGAGCATGCGCAACGCCATCAACTTTGTCAAGCTGCACATCGGCAAGGCGCGCGACCTCGAGTGCGGCGAGGCCCGCGAGGCGCTGCTGGGGGCCGTGGACGAGTTTGTGCAGCAGCGGGTGGTGGTGGCCGGCAGCGAGATCGCCAAGATGGGGGCGGCCAAGGTCCGCGACGGCGACGTGGTCGTCACGCACGGCGCCTCGCACCTCGTCGAGCTCGTCCTCGCCCGCGCCTGGGCCGAGGGGCGCCGCTTCCGCGTGGCCGTCGTGGACTCGCGGCCCCTCTGCGAGGGCCGCGAGATGCTGCGGCGCCTGACGGAGCGGGGCATCCCCTGCGCCTACGCCCTCCAGAGCGGCCTCGCCTACGTCATGCGCGGCGCCACCAAGTGCTTTGTCGGCGCCCACGCCCTCATGAGCAACGGCTCCCTCATCGCCCGCGTCGGCACCGCCGGCCTCGCCGCCGTCGCCCGCGCCTGCAACGTCCCCCTCATCGTCGCCTGCGAGACGTACAAGTTCACCGACCGCGCCCTCCTCGACTCGATCTGCTACAACCAGCTCGGCGACCCCGACGCCGTCCTCGTCTCCCCCGCCCTCGCCGCCCTCAGGGCCCTCCGCCCCGGCGCCCCCCGCCCCGCTGCCCCCGCTGCGGGCCCCGGCGCCTCGCAGACGCAGCAGCAGCAGCAGGCAGAGGCGGCGGCAGCTGCCAACCTGCGGCTGCTCAACATCATGTACGACGTGACCCCCATCGAGTGCATCAGCATGGTCCTCACCGAGTTCGGCATGATCCCCCCCACCTCGGTCCCCGTCATCATCCGCGAGTTCCGCGCTGACCAGATGGCCTACGCCTGACCCCCCCGGCTCCCATGGCTCTCCATGGCGCTTTCCCACTCCCACTTCCCTAAGAAACAAAAAAACAGAACCAAGAGAGCTTATTGATGGCCCTCCATCCCCTCCTTTGATTTTCTGGGCGCACGAGCTTCTTCTCTCCGCTGTGGCCAGCGGCAGCAGGACGCATGGCAGGACAGGGGCATGGGCCATGGGACATGGGTCACGGGCGAGGACCGACCACAAAAAGAGAACGAAACTCAAGTCTTGTTATACGACCGCGCCTCAGGCAACGAGCGGGAGGGGAGGGGGGGATCAGACCCCACGGCGGTTGACAACACTGGTGGACTCGACGTCCTTGGGGCGGTAGAGCATGTATATAAAGACGAGGATGGGCAGCCCGATGAACGAGAAGGGCGCGTACTTGAACCAGTACTTGATGACCCTCAGGTTGCCGATCGACATGACAAACAGCTCTGCGCGCGCGCGGTCTCTCAGCAGACTGCGGGGGAAGGGGGAGGGGGGAGGGGGGAGGGATAATGCAGTGCGAACGGTTGACGGCTGTCTGGCGGGTGAACTCGTCAAAGGCGACGGTGCAGAACTGAGTGACGGTGAGGGCGCCGACCATGATGAGGGCCGTGTTGAAGAGCATCGAGTTCATGAGGGTGTCGCCGATCCTGGGAGGGGGCGGGCGAGCGGGTGAGTGCGACGAGAGAGGGTCGGAGGAGGAGGAGGAGGATAGGAACGGACTTCATGGGGTAGACGGGGATGAAGAAGAAGAAGCGCATGCCAAACTTGATGTTGCCCTTGATGACGCAGAGGAGGAGGTAGAAGGAGAAGATGGCGTAGGCGATGACGCCGAGGAGGCCCCAGGCGTTGTTGAGGGTCTGGAAGAAGCCGTTGAGGAACTTGGTGGGGGGCGTGGGGATGATGATGTAGAGGAGGATGTGGAGGACCCAGAAGACGCTGAGGACAAAGGCGAAGAAGCTGAGCGGGGCCTGGATGTAGCCGAGGAGGATCTGGAGGCCCTTGAGCTCGTGGGCGTCCTTGAGGCGGGCGTAGTCCTCCTCGAGGACGTAGCAGGCCTGGCGCCACCTGTTGACCTGCTCGCGCTCCCTGCGGCCGACCTTGCCCATGCGCCTGCGCTCGACAATGGCGTTGCCGATCTGGACGAGGTTGTCTGCGCGCTTGCCGATCTCCTCGCGGCCCTTGGCCCACTGGTCCGCGGTGATGCGCTTGGGGCGGTGCTTGTAGCCGAGGGCGAGGTCCCAGGGGACCGTGACGAGGCCGATGGAGCCGAAGACGCACATGAGGAGGTAGCCGAGGAGCGTGATGGCCGTGACGAGGAAGAGGATGGGGCTGACGCGTATGTCCATGAAGCTCTGCTGCGAGCGGCAGCCGGCGCAGTACTGGCGGTTGTAGCCCTCGGCCTCGACGAGGTCGCCGTCGAGCTTCTGCGTGCGGACCTCGGCGACGCCGAAGAAGATGTAGCCGATGGCGTAGACGACGCTGAAGACAAAGAGCAGGAAGAACTCGTGCCAGAGCGTGCGGCGCAGGCGCTTGGCGTTGCCGTAGCTGTCGGCCTCCTCGGCGTCGTACCACCAGAACCACCCCGGTATCACCACCAGCGCCCACACCGGCACCGCGATGTACATGATCAGCCACAGCGTCCCCATCGGTATGCCTCCCGACGGCGGCCCCCTGTTGGCCACCTGCGATGGTAGTCGGGGTTGTGGTTGTGGTTGGGGTTGGGTTTGCTGCCGTGGTTGCCGTGGTTTCATTTTATACACACACAGACACACAGCAGCAGCAGCAGCAGCAGCAGCAGAGGAGGAGGAGGGGGCCCCCCTGCTGGGATCAGGGGTCAGGGGTCAGGGGAGACCAGCGCACATCGAGCGGCAGGAAGAGGACGACCACCTCGGACATGAAGAGCCCCGCCACCTGCGCAGCACGGGGGCACGCAG
This sequence comes from Mastigamoeba balamuthi, assembly GCA_902651635.1. NCBI lineage: Eukaryota > Evosea > Mastigamoebida > Mastigamoebidae > Mastigamoeba > Mastigamoeba balamuthi. The sequence continues at coordinate 198,271 of CACRSC010000060.1, read as the reverse complement.
GGCACGGATGGTGAGCGACGGGGGGAGAGGACAGGAGGGAGGGGGGAGAGGGAGAGAGAGAGAGCGCACGACGAGGACTTTGGGGACCCAGTTGGACCACTTGTCCTCTGGGTGCTGGAAGTACACGAGGAAGTAGATGTCTGCGAGGATCAGGAGGATGGGGATCACCACCATCACCACCACCAGCCACGCGTTCATCTTCGCCGCTCTCTCGCTCCTGCGCGCCCGCTGGCCCGCTGCTCCTGCTCCTGCTTCCGCTGCTGCTTTTTCTCTCGCTCTGGGGGTCCGCACACGCTGGGCGCTCTCGCACACACAAAGGGCGCGCACTCCGCACTAGTCGGGAAATCCTACCGCCTTCTCTGGGGCACCAGAAATCAATCTCTCAGAGAAAATATCTCCTCAACCAACAAAGTTGCATTTCCATTTCCCATTTCCTCCCCTCGGCCCCGCGCCTCCGTGCTTCCTCCCTCCTTTGTCCGTGATCCTTTCCTCCTGTCTTCCCCCTCGCCCATGTCGCAGCAAAGCGCGATGAAAAATTTGGTCCCGCTCAGATTCGAACTGAGATCAAGAGATCCAGAGTCTCCTATACTAACCCTTATACTACGGAACCCTCTCACACTGACCCACAGTTCCTTTTCGCCTAGGCGCGCGGTCAGACGGCCCTGAGCTTGCCGAGGTCGCGCTCGCCGCTCTTGCCAGCCTTGGCGAGCATCTCGGCGGCGGCGCGTGCGTCCTGCTGCGCGCCGTGGGCGCCCCTGAGGGCGAGCCTGCCGAGCCTGGCGAGGGCCGGGGCGAAGCCAGCGGCCGCGGCGCGCGCGAGGAGGGCGAGGGCGCGCTGGTCGTCGCGGGGGAGGGCTGCGCCCTCGAGGAGCATGACGGCGAGGCTGTGGCAGGCGGCCCCGTGGCCCTGGGCGGCCGCGCGCTCGTAGAGGAGGGCGGCGAGCGCGGGGTCGCGGGGGACGAGGGCAGCCGCCTGCTGGCCGCCGGGGGCCGCGTGGAGGGCGCCGAGGTAGTGGAGGGCCGGGGCGTAGCCGCGGTCTGCAGCGCGCTGGACGTGGGCGAGGCCCTCGGGGGGTCGAGGCCCGTGTCGACGAGCGTGGCCCCCAGGAAGAACATGGGCTCGAGCTCCCCGCGGGCCGCCGAGGCGCGCAGGACCGCGAGGGCGCCGGCCACGTCGGGGGCGCCGCCCGGGGTGCCGCGGCCCTGCAGCAGCGCCCGCGCGAGGAAGAACTGGGCGACGCCGCTGCCCTGGGCCGCCGCCAGCCGCAGCAGCGCCAGGGCGGCCGCGTCGTCGCGCGGGGCGCCGTCGCCCGCCTGCAGCCGCGAGGCCAGCGACACGCGCGCGTTGCTGTGCCCCAGGGCCGCCGCCTCGCGCAGCAGCCCCACCGCGCGGGGGGCGTCGCGCTGGGCCCCGCGCCCCATGAGGCAGCAGAGCGCCAGGCCGTAGAGCGCGTGGCCCCGCGCCTCGGGGGGCCCGCTGGCCGCGGGGCCTGCGGCGTCTGCGGTGTCTGCGGCAAAGGCGGCGGCGGCCTCTGCCGGGGAGGGGGCGGGGCCGCAGAGGAGCCACTGGGCGCCGAGGGTGCGGGCGTACCAGGCGGGCGAGGGGAGGAGGGAGGCGCGGGCGTAGGCGTTGGCGCGGGCGAGGGAGCGGGGGCCGAGGGCCTCCATGCGGGCGCGCATGCGCTCGAGGGGGACGTCGCTGTCGGCAAAGAGGGCGCTGTGCGCCAGCCGCATCGAGATGGTCGCCAGCAGGGCAGGGCCCTCCCACCCCTCCCTCTCCTCCTCCTCGCCCTCGTGCTGCTGCTGCTGCTGCTGCTGCTGCTGCTGCTGCGGGGTGTCGCTGGCTGCGGCCATGGCGGGCCCTGTCGCTCTGCGCAGGAGGGCGCAGGCGGCGGCCACACGCCCCTCCGAGGCCTCCACGAGGGCGCGCGCAAAGGCCTCGTGGCCCTCGCCCTCGTGCTGCTGCTGGTGCTGCTCTTGCTGCTGCGGGGTGGCAGGGGCCGCGGTGGCCGCAGAGGGGCCAGCGGCAGGGGGGGCAGGAGGGGCAGCAGGGGGGGCATCGAGGCGCTGGCGCTTCTCGGCGGGGGGGCGGGGCCCGCACTGGCAGAGGGCGCCGGGGGCGCAGGGGCAGGGGTCCCCCATCCCGCGTGTGCGCGTGTGCGTGCGCGGCGTGCGCTGCGGGGGTGCGGTGGCCTCCGAGGGCGGCACGTGCGGGGGCGAGCGCTGCTGCTGCTGATGCTGGTGCGCCACCAGAGCGCGATGCCGGCTGATCCGAGGGCGGTGGCTGCGGTGGCTGCGGTGGCTGCGGTGGCTATGCTGCGCTCTGTGGCAAATTTGGCACAGCGAGAGAGAGAGAGAGAGCGTATCTCAGGCTCTCACTGGGCCTCAGGGCCTCAGAGGCCTCGGGGCTCTCGCACTGGCCCCTTGCTTTGCTCCATTTGCCCCATCCACCACCACCACAACGAATGCCACCCACTCTGTTGTTGGCCCACAACGCCCCATCCCCGCCTGTGCCACGCCACGCCCGAGCCCGCCGGCTCAGTGCACGCCAGGTACGCCAACGCTGCGCTGCTGCCACGAGGCCACGAGGCCACGAGGCCACGCTCCAGCAGCAGCAGCAGCAGGAGGGAGCAGCGAGTGTTGCTGGCACTGCCTCCTGCTGCTACTGCTGCTGCTGCCGTGCACAAGAGGCCCGATGCGGGCAAAGCGCCGGCGGCGGCGAATTGCGGATATTTGGCGATGCCACGTGGCAGCGGGGTGACAGGGCGCCGATCGGCAAATATCTTCAGGGGCGCCAACGGCGTTTTCCCAGCGGCACTGAAAAGCGCTGAGCTGCTGCAACGCAACGCAACGCGACCCCGCAGCCCTCGGACGCTCACTTGATAACAGAGCAGGCAGCAGCCAGGCACACACCGCCACCACCCGACGCTGAGAGCATGGCGACACAGAAGCAGCAGCAGCAGCAGGAGGCGGCCCAGCAGGAGGAGCTGGCGCTGGGGCTGGACCTCTCGACGCAGAGCGTCACGTGCGTCGTCGTGGACACGGGCAGCCGCCGCACCCTCTGGTCGCGCTCCCTCCCCTACCTCAGCGACGCCCGCCTGGGGGCCCGCCACCTGCCCGCGGGCTCTGTGCTGCTGGCCCCGGGCGAGCCCGGCGAGGCCAACCAGCCCGCGGCCCTCTTCCTCGACGCCCTCGACGCCGCCCTCGCAGACGCCCGCGACGCCCTGGGGCCCGGCCGCATGGCCCGCATCGCCTCGGTCGGCGTCTCGGCCCAGCAGCACGCCCACGCCTTCCTCGGCGCAGAGGCCCCGCGCTGCTTCGAGGCGCTGCAGGCCGACGGCTGCGAGGGCCGCACGCTCGCCCAGGCGCTGGCCCCGGCCTTTGTCTTCAGCTGGATGCGCATCTGGATGACCGCCTGCACCGCCCCCGACTCTGGTGCGCTGTGCTCCTGCCCGCTGCTGTGCTCACGCGCGGGGCCCCGCACACGGCAGAGAGCGTGAGCGAGGCTGCGGGGGGCGTCGACGAGATGCTGAGGATCACGGGGAGCGACGCCCCGGCGCGGTTCAGCGCCTTCGGGATCCGGCGGACGGCCAGGCAGCACCCCGCCGAGTACGCGGCGGCGCGGCGCATACACCACCTCTCGTCGCTGGTCACGGCCGTCCTCACGGCCCGCGCCGACGCCCCGCTCGACTTTGGCGAGGCCTGCGGCTCCTCGCTCATGGACTACACGGCCCGCGCCTGGTCGCCCCGCGTGGCCGAGGCCGTCGCCCACGACCTGCCCGGCGGGGCCCAGGCGCTGCTGCAGAAGCTGCCCGAGCTGGTCAGCCCCGAGAGCGTGGTCGGCAGGGTGGCGCCCTACTTTGTGCGCAAGTACGGGCTCAGCGCCGAGTGCGTCGTCTCGGCGGGGTCGGGGGACAACCCGCAGACCAAGGTGCTGGTGCCGGGGTCCGCGCTGAGCCTGGGCTCGAGCTACGTGCTCATGGCCGAGTGCGCGACGTCGCAGCGCGTGCGCGGGGCCAACTGCATGTACGACGGCCTGGGGCGCCCGTTCGCCTTCTGCTGCCGCACCAACGGGGCGCTCTGCTGGGACAACGTCCGCCAGATGCACGGCAACGTCTCGTACGAGGCCGCCGACGCCACGCTGGCCGCCCACGCGCCCTCGGCCGGGGCCATCCTGCTCTGGCACAGGGTCGCCGAGTCCTTCCCCCGCAGCGCCGCCGTGGGCCCCGTCCGCGTCGGCTACGACAAGCCCGACTTTGCCCGCGACTACTGCGGCGCCGTCGACGCCACCCTCGCCTCGCTCTACCTCCACTCGCGCCAGCTGGGGGCTGCCGGCGACGCCCTCTACGTCTGCGGCGGCGTCTCGCACAGCAGGGCCGTCGCCGAGCGCGTCGCAGCCCTCTGGCGCAAGCCTGTCGTCCCCTTCGAGACGGGCGCAGCCCTCGGGGCCGCCGTCAGCGCCGCCTGGGCCTCGAGGCCGCAGGAGAGGCGGGGCGAGGGGGCCGCCGTCTTCGCGTCGTCGTTTGTGGCGCGCGGGGAGAGCGTGGCGCCCCGCGAGGACCTCGTGCAGGCGTACCACTCGGACAACGGCTTCCTCAAGGCCTTCGAGGCCGCCGAGGCCCAGCACCTGCGCCCCCTCGCCTGAGCGCCGGCGCTGCAGCTCTGTGGGGCGTCGCTCGCCAGGCACAGCCGCTGTTGCCGACGCACAGACCCGGCGGAACAGCAGCACTCCACCCCTGTTTTATACGCACGCAGCCCATGAACAAGCAAACCCTTTGTCTTCATCTTCATTCCTCCAATCTCCCACTCTCCCACTCCGCCAATCCGCCGTTGCCGCGCTGCCAATCACAGGATGACGTGTCAAACCTCTTGCCAGAAACGGGCATGTGAGAAGATCGCGTTATTGTGGGCTCAGAAGCAACGGAGGCAGCAACGCAGATTGCAGAGGAGCGATCCCAGACACCCGATCACCAACGAGTGCGGCCACAACGCCGGCGCAACACCAGCGGACCGGCAGCCACTGAGCACACGGGCATCTCACGGCGGCACGACAGAAGGAGGAGTGAATGGGAGAGAACACAGCCGACGAACAGAGAGCGGCCGCACTCGGCCAGCTGACAGAGGCTGAGGCAGAACACATCACGCTCAGAAGCAAGCACACTTGCGCCCAATCCCCTCCCCGCACACCCCATACACGCCCAACCTCATAGCGTACCTAACGCCATGAACAGACAGGGAGATCACGGAGATCGAGGCCACGCAGATCGCCGAGTCACTGCGCGGTAACGGAAAGCTGCAGACCATCGACCTCAGAGGTAACCATACCACGAAAGATGCAAGCAACTCACCAAACACACTGCAACGCGACGCACACAGACTGCGTCGTCAGGCCGACCGGCACTGCTCTGTTGGCAGCAGCACTGCCCCTCAACAGGACCCTGACGAGCATCAACCTGCGAGGCAAGGACACCGCTCACCACCGCACACTGAAACACGCCAAGGAGTCGACACAAGGGAGGAAGGCGCAAGGCACATCGCCGCTGCCCTGCAAGCTAACGCAACGCTCACAACCCTTCATCTCGGCAGTACCACCTTCTCCCAGCATGGCGTCTCACGTGCCGGACGGCAGATAACACCGTCGGCGACGAGGGAGCCAGACACCTCGCTGATGCCCTCAGGGTTAACAGCACACTCACGTCAATCGACCTCGCACGTGAGCACCCGCTACAAATGCGGCAGTCGATCCAACGCAGCGCAGGAAATGAAATTGGAGTCGAAGGAGCCCAGCACATCGCAAGCGCACTGAGGGTAAACAAGGGCCTCGTAATTCTCAATCTAGCAGGCACGAAAACAGTAGCGAGTATGCATCTCACAGGAAATACAGAAAACAGAATCGGAGATCACGGAATAGAGTACATCGCCTCTGCGATCAAGAGCAACTGCACCCTCACGTCAATCGACCTCAGCAGTCAGACAATGCACTCGGCCTGATAGAATCTCATGATTTCCCGTGTAGAGCTCACGCTCAGGGACCAGGGAGCACACCATATTGCTGCAGCACTGCGCGAAAACTGCACAATATCGTATCTCAGCCTCGAGTGTAAGGAATTCCCATCTGCCAGTGCAAATCTGATGCATTTGTTAATCTCAGACAACGAAATACGAGAAGATGGTGCCGTGTTCATAGCATCAGCGCTCAGAATCAACAGAACACTTGCAACACTCAATCTCAGTCCGGTAACGCAATTAGACCTCTCTAATGCTACAGCAGGCAACAGCATCAAAGGCGATGGGGCTCACCACATCGCACTTGCTCTAAAGGAGAACACATCACTCACTAGCATCAATCTCGAAGGCACCTCCTTCACGAGAGGAAACAGCTGAGCATCACCAATAGGGAATAGCATCAGAGGAGAAAACACAGATGTCATTGCCTCAGCACTTGGTGAGAATAAGACACTCACAGCAATAAACTTGAGAGGTTCGTATATCAGCACAATGAACTCGTCTCACAGATTCGGCTCGGATTTCAGCCAATAGCATCAGAGATATTGGTGCCGAGTTCATCGCCCCGTTGCTAAGGGATAGCAAAACGCTATCATCTGTGAACCTGAATTGTATGACACATCAGCGTTCCTTGATCACATCATTCTTCCAGTTAACTACATTGGTGATGAAGGAATGAAACACATCGCAAGAGCATTGAGGGAGAACAAAACCCTGACCTTCATTGACCTCGAATGTGCATTTCATTATCAGCTCCACTGCTTCAATGGAATCACTGATTTCTTCTTAGTGAATAACATTGGAGAAGAGGGTGCAGAGCAGTTGGCAATAGCACTTGGAGGAAATAACTCCCTCTCCATCATTAATTTAGGAGGTATTAATTGAACAGTCAGGTCCGGAGACTGAGAAAACACAAGCAAATAACATCAGAGAGGAAGGTGCAGAGCACATTCAGAAAGCCCTACAGAGCAACAAAGCACTCCTCTCTATTGACCTACAGAGTAAATGCAAGAAGACTATTGGCCATTCTCACAGAACGCAGGCAATGAAATTGGAGGAAAGGGTGCACAGTATATTGCTGCAGCACTCAGAAATAACTATACTCTGATTTCTGTTGATCTGGAATGTCTGATTATTGGCACATTCACTGTTCCCGTTTCTCACTCTATCGCAGTGAATAATATCGGAATTGAAGGAGCAGAGCATATAGCCACAGCAATCAAGAACAGCAAAACACTGACATATCTAAATCTAGGACGTACGAGAACCTGCTAATTATTCCATATGAATCAAATAGTCAGTGAACAAAATTGGGGATAAGGGAGCTTGCCATATTGCTGCTGCTCTGAGAGATAATTGTTCGTTGACAGCCATAGATCTCAAAGGTACTCTCTTTCATTATGCCAATGTAATGTTGCTATTCCAGGAAATACAATTGGTGATCTTGGTGCAATCGAGCTTGCATCAGCTCTGAGAGACCATAAATCACTGACTCTCATTACTCTCTTTCAGGGTAAAACTCTCTCTTTCCAATTATTCTGATCTACTCTTTCAGGAAATGCAATTGGCACTGTTGGACGAAGTGAGATAGAGAGAGCAGTTGTGTTATGCAATTGCACAAGACGACAACAATTGGACATTACACTAGGCACTCTGGCTCTTGGCCTATCCCAGAGTCGTCTGAATACCAACAGTCCACTGCATTTAGTTGACAAATACCTTCTGAGAAGGGTGATACAGTTTATCGGAATAGAGACACTTGTCTTGGTGTAACAGAGACATTTGACTTGGTCAGTGGGCCATCACATACCTCCTTTCTCTCTGCTACTTGGCTCTCCTGGACGTGAGCTCTGATAGCAATTGCCGGCTCTTGCCTGGGGCAGTTGCTGTTTCAGAGGCACTGTTAATTCTCTGTGGCCCTGTGGGTGAACCATAACCGGAAAAACACGAGATAAGGAAGAAGCAATGGGCAACAAGCAGTATCCAGCCACTGCACGTGTTGGCATTGGTTGGCAATTACAGTTGGTATCACGGGGCCTGTCAGCAGCTGGCCTCAAGGTATCTCAGGTGTATTTGGCGAGCATGTCCAGGATGAGGCGCTCCTTGGCCAGCGCCATGTGCTTGCCCAGCGTCGTGTACTTGAGGGCCACAATGGTGGCGTTGACAACTATTCACGTGCACTTGCCATCGTCAGCACAGGCCAGCAGCGTTGCAGTGCTGGGTAAGAAAGAGAGGCAGAGAACGCACTCTTGTAGAGCAGGTAGTCTCGCAGATAGACACCGTGGTCAAACACGTAGTCTCGGGGGCAGTAGGGCGGGAACATGTCCATCTCACGGTTCATGGCCACGTGGACCCTGCGCCCCCCAAGGCCATCTCAGAGGTCAGTGACGTGCTGCATCACAAAGAAGGGTGGGGCGTGTCACCTATAGCGGGGAGGATCATCGGGCTGTCCGCGTACAGGCTGCACGATGATGAGCACCTCTGCGATGCCGGTGAGACCGCGTGCAACGGCGCGAGGGGAGGAGCGCACGGGTGACGGCGGAGAAGAAGGAGGAGGGGTCGAAGAGCGAGCGCGAGTCGAGGGCCGAGTCGAGAAAGACGATGGCGACAAAGTCGTTAAGGAGGATGCGGAAGATCTCGGGCTGCATGCGGCCATCGGCCGCGTGCGGGAGCATTGTCGACACGTGGAACATGAACTCGATGCCGTTCCAGTCGGTGTAGACGCTGTGCGTCCCCGTCGCCCCGTCGACGACGTCGAGGCCCCCGCGGAAGCCCATCCACCCACGCAGCGCGACGCTGCGCCCCAGCAGGTCGAGGAACTTATCGAACGCGGCGCTGCCCTGCGTGTTGCTCAGGGCCGCCTGGGCGTCCTGGCCCGGCAGCGCGTACATGACGCCGACCCTGTGCTCGGTCTGGCGGTGGTCGTCGAGCTCGCGGATGGCGAACTCGATCATGTGGTCCTTGGCGACCTGCCACGCGTAGGCAGCGTGCCACGCGTAGCGCCGCACGAAGCGCTTGAGCAGGTCCGCGGGGCCCCCGGCCTTGGAGCCGCCGCTGCCGCCGCCGGCGAAGATGGTGCTGCTGCGGCTGCGGCTGCGGGCCCTGGTGCGGGCCTCCTCCTCGTCCTCGTCCTCGTCCTCCTGCCACGTGTAGAGCACCTGCTCGCGCATCGTGTGCACGAGGGCTGCCATGCGCTTGGGCCTGCCGGGCCGCTCAGCCGCGCGGATGCTGAGCGTGCAGGGGCCCTCGCGCTTGCAGGCTGCGGGGGCGGAGGCCACCCAGTTGAAGTGGGGCCGCCCGAAGAACATGTCCGTGTAGAGCGCCGCCAGCGCCGTCTGGTCCACCAGCAGCAGCGGGCGCGTGGGCTCGGCCAGGGCGGTGGAGCCCACCTCGATGAGGGTCGCGGCGCCCGCCTCTGCGATGCCCGTGGTCTCGGGCGTGTTGCGGAAGAGGTCGTCCTCTACGCAGTGGCTGAGGCTCCCCGCCGACCAGTCGCTCAGGATGGCCTCCACCTGCCGCGACGACGTCTGGTGTGCGTCCACCCGCGTCCCGCAGTGGTTCCGCGGTGACTTTGGCTGCCTGTGCGTCCGCACGGGAACGTCGGGAACCCCGCTCTTGGTCGAGCCCTTGTCCTCCTTGGCCTCGTCGGGCGTTGCGGCCACGGCGGCTGCGGAGGCCTTTGCCTGCTGCTGCAGGCTTTGGCGCAGCTCAGCGGCCCTTGCCGGCTTAGCCTGTGCCTCTGCCTTGCGTTCTGCTGGTCCCGGGTCTCTTGGCCTTGTTGGGGGTTCCATTCTAGGCTGCTTCTGCTGCAGGAGCTGCAGCTGCTGGCGGTCTTCTGCCGGGGTTGTGCTCTTCGGGGGTGCCGAGTCCCCCCTGGGTGAGACGGGGGTGTCGGAGCTGGCGTCTCTGGGGGACGTGTCGGGGGAGTCGCCCTCTGATCCTCTGGGAGAGACAGGGGTGTCGGAGCCCTTGTCTGCCGCCGCCTCGTCTTTGCACTGCTGGGGCGAGTCCGTGGCTGCGCGCTCGTGCTCGTGCGTCTCCTGCGTGGTGGCTGCGTTGGACGGCGCTGGCGTGGCGTGGCCTGTGCGTACGCTCTGGGGGCTGTCCAGCGTGGGATTGGGGGTGTTGCGCCTCAGCGTCCTGTTGATGGCGTTCCTGGCGGTGGTGCTGAGCGACGAGGGCCTGGAGCGCTGCTGCTGGGGCAGCTGCTTGGCTGCCTCCGAGTGCTCCTGCGGGCACCCGGGCAGCACCTCGAGGCACTTGGAGACAGCCCTCACGATGCGCATGAGGGCCTCCACGTCCCTCTGCTTGTTATCCTCCTGCAGGTAGAGCACTGCGCCCACAGAGCAGATGGCCACCCCCGGGAGCGTCAGAGGGCTGCGGCCAGGGGCAGTGGCGGGCGCACGGAGGGCGCTGAGCTTGGAGTCAGCCGCGCTGCTGAGGATGTCCATGCGGGCCCGTATGCGCGCGGCCCGCGTGAGGCCGTGCTCGAGGGGCGGGGGCCGCTGCTCGAAGCCCTCGCAGACGGGGAACTCCTCGAGCAGCTGCAGCGCAGAGAGGCGCCAGTCGCGCGGGACGACCAGCAGCAGCGGCGTCAGGCGAGGCGGGGGAGAGGGGCGGAGAGCGAGGGCAGGGCCGAGGGGCGTGGAGCGTGCGCACGTCGGCGACCGAGGCGGCCTGCTTGCAGCTGGGGGCGTGGACGCGGGCTGTGTCGTCGTCGACGATGAGGGGGAGGACGCCTCCGCGGAAGTGCTGCAGGCGCCGCTGGGCGCTCTCGATGCGCTCCCGGATGGCGGCCACCGCGCGCGCCGTCTTCTCCTCGGCGCTGGGCGGGGCCTGTGCGGCCTGAGAGGCCTGCGTGGCCTGCGGTGCATCTGCGCGCTCCATGTGGTGCACCAACGCAGATACTGAAACTGCGGACACGGAGCCGCCGTCTGCGCAATAAATGCGATTTCAGGGGTGCAGGGGAGTGCCCTATTTGGCTCTCAAAGAGCAACGACTATCCAGCCTGGCGGTATGGCTGCGCGCCAAGGCCCTGGGCAGGCTGTCGCAGCACTGCGCTCGGCCGTCCCATGGGATGTCGACCCCCGCGCGTCGGGGGCCAATGCGGTTTGGAATTTGAACATATGGCCAGAACGGGGTAACACCGTCGCTGGTTCGGGGTTCGAGTCCCCCAGGACGCATTATTTATTCAGTCAAACCGCAGGTCTCTGTAGGGGGAAGTCTCACCAGCGAGCTGCTGCGACCAGTGCGGGTCGAACGCGTGCCCCAGCAGCTGCGAGTAACAGTAGGCTGAATGAAGAGAGCGGGTGTCAATTGACGGGCGTGGCCACCGGAGCAGCGCAGTCGCCTGCGAGACGGGCGGCAGGGGCAGACGTGCGCAGGGGTGCCGCTAACACGGTGTATTGCGCGTGTAGGGAGACGGAGGGTGTGCAGGGCGGGTAGTGCTCCGGTGGGTGCGTCCGAGAGCGATTCGTGTGTGGTGGGTGCTGGTGGTGGGTGCTGCCGCTGATATTCCTCCGGCGGTCAGCAGGAGCGCGTATTTCGAGTTGTCTTGTCTGCTCTGCGTGCATTCCGCGTTTGGGCGCAGCAGAGCAGCAGAGCAGCAACAGCAACAGGCACCGCAGAGCACCGTCGGCAGGCGAGTCGCGCAGGATGGGGGGCGGAGCGCGAGGGGGCGTGGTGCGGCGGGCGGTGATGGGGCCGGTGGTGCACGCCAAGGGCCAGCGCCGCTACCAGTGGTTCCGCCTCGACCCCCCAGCAGCCCTCCAGCAGCTCGAGGCAGGGGGGGCAGAGGGGGCAGGGGGCGAGTACTACAGGCTGCACGAGGCGGTGCGGCTGCGGGTGGGGGAGGACGAGCGCTACGACTGCTACGTGGGGCTCATCGACAGCATCGCGCTGGCCCCCGCGTCCTCCCTCGGCCTCTGCGACCCCCCGCCCGCTGCCGCAGACGACGGCCCCGCAGACCCCGGCGAGGGCATCGGCGACGAGATCGTCGAGGCCGAGAGCGGCCTCCGCGTGGCCATCGCGGTGCGCTGGCTCTACAGGCCTGCAGACGTCTGGGACGAGGAGGAGGGCGACGTCCTCCGCGCTGTCCCCGACAACGAGGTCTTCGTCTCGGGCCACGTCGACTACAACAGCGCCGAGGCCATCCTCGGCAGGGCCGACCTCGCCTTCTGCTGGCAGGCGCTGCCCGCGGCCGTCAGCCCCCTGCGCTACTACTGCCGCCTGGCCTACGACCACAAGCGCCGCCTCCTCGTGCCGCTCTCGGCAGACGCAGCGCTGCTCAGGTACAGGGACCACGCAGACCTCGTCCGCTCCCTCCAGCTCCGCGTCTGGGGCGACGCTGCCGGCTCTGCCCAGCTGCCCTACACGGCGGCGCCCCTGCACTTCAGGAGCAGGGACTGGCTCAAGCACATCGCCGTCCTCAGCCGCCAGCACCGCCCGCTGCTGCCCCCACAGCCCCCGCTGCCCCCGCTGCCCCCGCTGCAGCCGCCGCAGCCGCAGTTGCCGCTGGGCCCGCGTGCCTCGTGGCGCTCCAGGCGCAAGGCAGAAGCCGCTGCGCCGCAGCTGCGCGACACGCACGGGCACGCGGCGCACAGGCACAGAGACCCCGACTTTGTCTACGAGTCGGACGTGTCGCACGCCCTCGACTCGGAGTGCGAGGAGCCCCCGCACCCTGCCCGCACGCGCCTCGACTCGTGCGCCCGGGCCCTCGTGCAGCAGCCCCTGCTCGACCCGCCGGCAGTGCCCGGGGCGGAGCAGGAGGAAGCAGCGCCCCCCGCAGAGCACAGCGCCGTCGCACGCGCAGAGGCAGAGACGGCCGCCGCTGGCAGGGAGCGCGAGGCACGGCAGCAGCCCCTGCGCTGTCTGGACGTCGCGCAGAGCCGCAGCAGCAGCGGCAGCCGGCAGACGCAGGCCCCTGCGCTGCAGGCTGCGGCCCCGGACAGCGGCCAGCAGGACACCGAGTTTGCGGTGGCGCGGGCAGCGACGCCCGCCGACGCTCAGCAGCAGCAGCAGGCGCAGGCGCAGACACGGGACGGCGAGGAGGAGGAGGAGGACGACGACGACGACATCACGCCCGAGCCGCTGCAGAAGCGGCCCCGCGTGTCTGTGCTGTTCCGCGTGGCGGCGGCCCCGGACCCCTGCGCCCCGCCGCTGCCATTTGACGACGGCGTGGAGAGCGCGTACCGCAGCGACCAGCCCCTGCCCGAGCAGCAGCCGCAGCCCGCAGAGGCCATGGACGTGGCGGTGCTGGAGGAGGGCCACGTCGACCCGCAGGAGGCGCTGCTCGCGCAGTCGGAGACGCTCGGTGCGCACACGCCCGCAGCGCTGCTGGCGAGACACAGTGCGGCTGACGCCCCGCCCCGCGCAGTGCGCCAGCTGCTGGTCAGGACGGCCGAGGCGGTGGCCCTCGCCAGCTCGAGCGACAGGGCGCAGAGGTGCGAGCCACAGCGGCGCGCAGGCTAACGGGAGCACGCGCACACTACGCACCCCCGCAGAGCGGCCCTCGTGGGCAGAGTGGTGCGCACGCGCACGGAGCACAGCCTCGCCGAGGTCCTGGCGCTGCTGGACGAGTGCTTCCCGCTGGCCTACCAGGCAGGGTAGGCATCCCGCACAGCACGCACACTCCCCTGACCAGGCGGCTGCGCGGCAGGCACGCGCTCGTGAGGAGCGCCCTCGTCGTGGGCAAGGGCAGGGACCCCGCAGCCCAGCACGTCATCAGGCTCGACCAGATCGACGACGGCGAGCCCACGGCCCTCGAGGTGCAGCGCTTCCTGCAGCAGGGCGTCCAGCAGCAGGACCAGCACGTCCAGCAGGGCCAGTAGACCCCCCAGTAGAGCAGCTGAGCCCCACACACACGGTCGAATAGTTCCAGAACCGTGCGGCCTATTTGTTTTTACTTGAAACGCTGCCCCGGTGCCCCTGTGCAACAGCGCGAGGCCTTGTTGGGCCTGCTTTCCTGACCCCGGAACTGCAACTTAGCCCGAGCGAGCCACTCGTCCATTTTACTGGACTAGCTCTGCTTCCTCACTTTTCCGCTCTTTTTCCACCTGAGAATCGGGGCCCCTTGCGCAGTCGCTGCGCCCACGGCGTCGGGGGCGATCCCCCCACCCACGGGGTGTGGGGCGCCGTGCGGTGGGGGGAGGGGGGCAGATAGAGGAAAAAAGCGGGAAAAGACTGCGGCAGGGCGGGTGTGGAGGTTGGTTCTGCCCGATTTCCTGTCGCTCGAACAAGCGCAGAGACGGCAGAGGCCTCTGCAGAACAGAAATTACCACTACTGGACTCGCACCCCTGCAGGCCCCTCCCCCGCTTATCGTGCGCGCCCCCTGCTGCGATGTCCTGCGACGAGCCCTGCATGGCGGACCTCTCGCCCCCGCAGCGGGGCCCCAAGAGCTTCGTCTTCGCCAGCGATTCTCCGCTGATGGCCTCCTCCCCCACGCCCTCCCCTCCTGCTGCTGCTGCTGCCTCTGCTGCTGTGGGCGGCCCCTCAGGCGCCGCATCCTCTTCGGGCCAGGGGTCGCCCCACCACCCCCTGCCGCTGCCGCTGCCGCTGCCCTCCCCATCGCTGGCGCTCGCCTCTGCGGCCGCCCAGGCGACGCTGCGCGCCCTCACGCTGCTCAACGGGCCCGCAGCCGCCAGCGGGCGCCCCGCGGACCCTGTGGGGGCCGCCCGTGCGGTGCGGGACGCTGTGCTGGGGGCGGCGTCGCCAGCGCGCTGCTTCGCGCCAGCGCTGGTGCTGTGCCGGGCGCTGCGGCTGGCCCACCCCTGCGCCTTTGCCCGCGGCGACCCCTGCGAGGCCGCCCTGGGCCGCGCCGCCGGCGAGTGCGCCAGCGCCTCCGAGGCCGCCTCTGCAGAGGCCCGCGGGTTCTGCGGGGCCCTCGAGAGCAGCGGGCCTGCGGGGCCTGCGGGGCTGCTGCTGGCGGGGCTCTGGTCCGAGAGCGCTGCCGGCGACACGGCCCACGCGGCGCGCCTCTACCACGTCGCTGCGCTGGGCGGCTGCTACCTCGCGCAGTTCCACCTGGGCCGCTGCTTCTCCAAGGGCCTCGTGCGCCCCGCCGCGTTCCCATTCCGCGCCCCCCGCCCTCGCTGCATTTCCCGCCCACCGGGAAAACGGCGCACTTATGACGTCGCCCGGAAATGCTCCGCGCTTGCTGTGTGGGGGTCTGGGGGGTGGGGGCGTGCGCAGGGGGTGGCCGTCGACGAGGCCGAGGCGGTGCGGCTGATGCTGGCGGCGAGCGCGGGGGGCCACGCCGAGGCGCAGTACACGGTGGGGTGGGCGGTGGCGCAGGGGCGGGGGGGCCTCTCGCCCAGCGCGGCCCGCAGCGTCGAGTACTACGCGCAGGCGGCGGCGCAGGGCCACGCAGAGGCGCAGTACAGGCTGGGCCTCGCCCACGAGGCGGGCACCGCCGTCTCCCAGAGCCCCGAGACGGCGGCGGAGCTGTTCGCGCAGGCTGCCGAGAGCGGCCACGTGGGGGCGATGGTGTCGCTCGCGCTGGCCTTCAAGGCGGGCAGCGGCGTCCCGCGCTCCGAGGCCGAGGCCGCACGCATCCTGGCGAGGGCCGCCGAGCGGGGCAGCACGGCCGCGCGGGTGCACCTGGCGGGCATGCTGGAGAAGGGGTGCGGGGAGGTGGCCCAGGACGCGGCCAGGGCGCAGGCGCTCCTGACAGAGGCCGCCTACCAGGGCAGCACGCAGGCCATGGTCAAGCTCGGCGCCCTCCTCCAGAAGGCCCCCGACCCCGCCAGGCGCGGCGACCGCGAGGCCGTCCGCTGGTTCATCGAGGCCGCGCGCAGGGGCGACGCCCTGGGCTGCTACAACCTCGCCGTCTGCTACGCCAACGTGCGCACTCCCCCCACCACCTCGGCCGCGCGCGCGGGCGCCACTCACGCGGGCGCTGCAGGGGACGGGCATCACGCGGGACCAGAACGAGGCGGCGCGGCTGTTCAAGTACGCGGCGGACCACGGGCTGGCCGTCGCGGCGCACAACTACTCGGTGCTGGCGCGCAGGAGCCACCACAAGTTCCCTGTGGCAGCGGCTGCGCCAGCAGACGCCCTCGCGTTTGCCTGCGCCAAGAAGCTGTCGCTCTGACCACAGCGGCAGGCGGGCACGGCCATGTCATATTTAGTGCGTTTGTTGTACACGCGCCCTAAGCAAAGGAGCAAAAAGCAGAGTGTGAGAGAGCAAGTCAATTGAGCGCGACAGAGCAAGCAGCCCACCACCGCACTCCGAAAGCAAGGCAAAGCAAAGCAAAGCAATGTAGAGAGAGCCTCACCAAGAACGCGGAAGCAGAGCGGGGGGCTGGGATGGCTGGATGGCTGGGTGGCTGGGTGGCTGGGTGGCTGGGTGGCTGGTTGGTTTTGCTTGTCTGGTGTTTGGGTGTGTACAGCAACAGGGGAGAAAGGGGCGAGCGATTCCCGAGCAGTGGTCGCCGAGTGGGCAGAGGGTCAAGGGGGGAAAGGGCTCAGGTGCTCTCAGGTGCTCAGGTGCGGAGGGAGGAGCGGGCGCGGTCGAGGATCTCCTTGCGGATCTTGGGGTAGGTGGGGGCGATGGCGAGGACCTTGTGGCAGATGGAGATGGCCTCGACGTAGCGCTTGGCCTTGAGGTAGTTGAAGGCGAGCTTGTAGCCGATCGAGGGGTCGGTCTCGTTGAGCATCTTCCAGGCGCTCTCGTAGTTCTCTGCGGCGTCCCTGTACGACTGCTCCTTCTCCATGATGTACCCCATCTGCTCCCACGCGCGCGCGCACGACTTGTTGTGCTCGAGGCACTGCTTGAGCAGCTCCTGCGCCAGGTCGAACTTGCCGCTCTGTATGTAGATGTGCGAGAGCAGCAGCCACCCGCGCTCAAACTCCGGGGCCAGCTCGGGCGTGTACTCCATCTTGCTCAGGCGCCGCAGGAAGTTGCGCGCCTTGGGCGACTGCTTCACGGCCATGTAGGCGACGCTGATGGCCAGCAGCGCCTGCGCCGGGGCGCTCTGCTCGTTGGCGCACATGGGCATCAGCGTCGTGATGGCCTGCTCGACGCTCTGCTTGCTGCGCGCCATGATCAGCGTGTAGCACTCGAGCACCTTGAGCTCCACCGACGACGCCTGCGGCCCCGCCTGCAGCTCCGCCAGCAGCTCGCGCGCGCTCTGCACGCTGGCGGCGGCCGTGGCGTCGGGGGCCCCGCCGGCGCCGCCGTCCTTGCCCGAGTCCTTGGAGTCCTCGTCGAGGAACATCTCCGTGTCGAGGCCGAGGTAGAGGGCGATCATCTGCATGCGGGCCTTGGCGGCCCACTCGGGGTCCTGGCGGGCCGTGTTGAACTCGGCGAGGGCGTCCTTGGCGTTGCTCATGTACTTGGCGTAGAGGCCCTTGCAGTAGCTGAGCCCGGACCTGTTCTTGGCGCGGTGGCGGGCCTCTGCGGTGGCGAGGAACTTGGCGACGTCGGCGGTCTTGCCGGCGCTGTGCAGGAGGTTGATGAGGCGCTCGAGGCCGACGTAGTGGTCGGGGCGCTTCTCGAGGAGCTGCTGGAAGTGGAAGATGGCCGCGTCAAAGTCGCCCTTGTGGAACATGAGGTCCGCGAGCATCAGCGAGGCCTCCTCGTTGGAGGGGTCCGTGCGCAGCATCGTGATGCACTGGTGCTGGCAGAGGTCGTACTCGCCGCGCGAGAGGTAGAGCTTGGCCAGCGCCAGCATCGCCCGCCGGTGCTGGTCGTTGTGCTGCAGCGTCTCGATGTAGTAGGCCTGCGCCCGCTGCGTGTTCTTGAGCGTCACCTGGTGCTCGGCCAGCCGGAACGTGATGTCCGCCGCCAGCTGCCGCGCCGCCTGCAGCATCTCCGGGTTCTCGCTCTTGGCCTTGGCCAGCACCGCGTTCTGCAGCTCGCGCGCCCGCACGAGCGTCTCGACGGCCTTGTCGACCATGCGGTTGCCCTCCTGCACGGTCCCCAGCAGCACCAGGAAGCGCGAGGCCAGCGTCAGCTCCGCCGCCTGCTGCGTGTCGCGCTGCCGGTCGATCACCGGGCTCGTCACGCGCTCGGCGTCGGTGAAGCGCCGCAGCCGCGTGTAGAGCTCGGCGAGGTCGTAGCGCAGCGCCGTGTTGCTGGCGTCGGCCTTGAGCGCGGCCTCGTAGTACTCGATGGCCTTGCTGAACTCGTGCGTCGTCACGAGCGCCTGCCCGATCTTGCGCGCGATCGTGTGGTCCTCCTTGTCGGCCAGCGCCTTCTCGTAGAGCGCGATGGCCCTGTCGGGCTCCTGCACGCGTATGTACGCGTCGGCCAGCAGCAGCAGCGTGTGCGGCGTGGGGTTGACCGCGTGCAGGCGCTCGAAGCACTTGACGTAGTTCTTCTTGTCGCCGTGCTGGCTCAGGTAGATGCCCGCCATCATCCCCTGCGCCCGCACAAACTGCGCCTGCTCGGCCGGCTCCACCACGCTCAGCAGCCGCAGCGCCCCCTGCGTGTCCCCCGTCTTGACCAGCAGCTCCGCCTGCCCCATCGCCACCCGCAGCTCCTGCGCCGTCCCCCGGTACCGCCGCGCGCACTCGCCCAGCAGCTGCTTCGCGTCGGCCGCCCGCCCCTGCGCCGCCATCTGCTGCGCCTGCAGTATGTGCAGCGACACCACCACGTGCGGCGACGCCGCGGCCACCGCCCCGCGCTGCTGCTGCTGCTGCGCGTCGTCGCCACCCCCGGCAGACGCCGCGAGCGAGGAGCCCTGGCCCTGGCCCTGGGCGCCTGAGGGGCGGACGTCGGGGAGCTCGAGGGCCTGGTCGAGGGTCTTGACGGTGTTGTCGACGTCGCCGAGGGCGTAGTGCGCGCGGGCCTTGAGGAGGTAGTAGAGCGCGTTGTGGCGGATCTTGAAGTTGTGGCTGACGGCGTTGTCTAGGGCCTGCAGCGCCCGCTTGGCGTCGTCGCGGCCGAGGTGCAGCTGCGCCTGCAGCAGGTAGGCCTCGCTGAACGTGGGGTTGAGGCGCAGGCACTGCTCGACGGCCGTCCGCGCCTTGTCGACGTCGTTGCTGAGGTAGCGCGTCTTGGCCAGCAGGTGCGCGCACTCGAGGTGCCCCGGCAGCGCCTTGGCCACGATCTCCAGCAGCTTGGCCGCCTTGGCCAGCGTCTCGGGCACCGGGGCCACCGCGTCGATGGGCTCCTCGCCCTCGCGCTGCAGGTACTGCTTGGCCACGTCCAGCAGCAGGTCCGCGTTGAAGCGCACGTAGTACTCGGGGCCCAGCGCGGCCCCCTTGAGCCCCCGGAAGTGCACGTCCACCGCCTCGGTCAGCAGCTCCAGCGCCTCGGCCGACGCGTCGCCCCGCGCCCAGCGCAGCGCCCCCGTCAGGTAGAGCAGCTCGGCGTTGCGCCCCAGCGTCGAGTGCAGCTCGTTGAGGAAGTCCAGCTGCTGCTCGGCCTCGGCCAGGTTGCCCGACAGCAGCTGGCAGCGCACCGTCCCGAACAGCGCGTCGACGCTGCTCTCGTTGTACTTGAGCGCCTGCTTGAACTGCTGCAGCGCCCCCGCCACGTTGCCCGCCAGCAGCGCCTGCTGCCCCGCCTCGGTCAGTATCTCGCTGTTCTCCGCCGCCAGCGCCAGCGCCCGGTCCACCAGCACCTGCGTCGCCTGCAGCACCCTGCCGCGCCCCCCAGGTCAGCTGAGTGTCCCAGCGACGGCAACAGAGCTGTGTGCCACAATGGCGCCAGCAAAATACCAAGGGAGGGGGAAAGATGCCAATCAATTGAATCGCGGGAACAGCGTAGCGGGCAGACCGCAGAGGGGTAGAGAGCGAGAGAGGAGTGGAGTACAGGGGGTTGTGGCCGGCGACGCGGCTGATGAACTTTGCGCAGAAGGTGTAGAGGGTGGGGTTGCGGGGCTCCTTGGCGTCGAGGGCGCGCGTGAGCTCGGCGATGCGCGAGGCGCAGGCGGCGTAGTTGCCCTCGCGCGTGAGCATGTGGAGGATGGCCATCTGGAGGGCCTCGACGTTGAGGGGCTCGCGGGCGAGCACGCGGTCGACGGCCTCCTGGGCCTGCTCCCAGTCCCCCATCGTCACCAGCATCCGCCCCTTCTCCAGCAGCGCCGGCACGTACCACCCGTGCAGCACCACCGCCTGGTCCAGCATCTCCAGCGCTTCCTGCGCCTCGCCGTCAGTGCCAGGGCCCAGCACTGAGCATTTCCAGCACCCAATTCAATTGCTCATCTCAATCATCAAAAAAGGAACGATGAATATAAAAGGAGGCATCGGAATGAGAGGCAAAGTTGGCGGGGCTGAATCAATTGAAACAGCGGGCGAAGGGGAGTGCCTTGTAGTTCTTCTGGGAGCCGAGGAAGCGGGCCTGGCCGACGAGGGCCTCGACCCAGAACTTGGGCTCGGTGAGCTTGAGGGCGCCCTCGAAGTGCCTGTTGGCCTTGGAGGCGATGACGTCCCTGCCGCAGGTGAGGTCGACCCAGCCCAGCAGCGTCCGCACGGCGCTGTTGTCCTGCTTCTCCTGCGCCGCCTTGAGCACCTCGCGGGCCTTGTCGTGCTGCCGCGTGTGCATGTAGAAGGCGCCCGCCACCAGCAGCCCCTCAAACGACGAGCTCTTGCTGTCCCCCGCCACGTTGCGCTGCAGCTCCTCCACAGACTCGCTGTCTGCGCTCCCGCACAGTAGTGTCAGCAGGCGTGGGAGGGGGCCACACGCACCCACGAGCTTGCACTTGTTGTGGGCGTAGATGAGGGCCACGGTGCAGGCCAGGCGCGTGTCCCGCTTGGCCTGGATGGCCTGCAGGTCGCGCATGCCCTCGGAGACGCTCCCTGCGCGGGCGCCGAGCGACACGGGGGCGAGGGAGAGGGAGAGGGAGGAGGAGGAAAAAAAAAGGGCGCCGAGTCAATTGAAAGGGGCAGCAGCAGCGAGGAGAGAGAGAGTACCCTCGAGGACGGCGCTGAGGGCCTTCCAGAAGAGGAGGATGGGGTCGTCGCCGCGCCTCTTGAGGTAGTCGGCGCAGAGGGCGGCCATGTGGCGGTAGAGGCCCTCGCGGGCGTAGTGGTTCACCAGCGCCTGTATCTGGTCCATCTGCAGCTGCTGCTGCTGCCCCTGCTGCCCCTGCTGCTGCCCCCCGCCTGCCCCTGCTGTCGCCATCTTCCCTCTCTCACTCTCTCGTGCGGTGGCTGCTCTCTGTGCTTGGGTTGGCTGCCCTCCTCGTGCGAGCGTGCGAGTGTGCCGCTGCGATGCGCTGTCCTATTTATGGCGCGTCCCCTGAGATTCCTCTATCTCCCCCTCCTGCGTCCCTCCCTGCCCCCCCTGCCCATCTGCTCGGAATGGGGTCCGCTGGTGCTGGCCCCTGATGCGACATCCACGGCGATGGACGTTGGGCGGTGGGTGGTTGGTGGGGTTGGTGTTCTGGTTGTGACGTGTCAGATATTACGGGGGGTGTGCTGGCGTATCTTTGTCGTTTGTATTTCCGCGTCGCCCGCACCGGCAGACACAACACCCAACCCCAAGCACACGAGCACTCGCAGCCCGCACCGCAACCATCATCCATGCAGGTCAAGACACAGCACCTCCTCGTAGTCGCCCTCGTCGGCGCTGCCCTCACCGGCGTGCGTCCCTCTCTCTCCCTCTCCCTCTGCTGCCCCCTCTGTCCTCTGCCCCGTCGCATCGCGTCCCCCGCCCTGGCGTGACGCGACGTGGCGTGGCGTGACGCGATGGGATGTGGCGTGGTCTGACGGTACCGAGGGCGCTGGGGGGAGCAGTTTGGGCTGCTGCTGGGGCTGTCGGGGCTGGCGGCGTCGACGGCGGCGCTGGGGTACGTGGAGCTGGGGGCGCTGGTGGGGGCGTGTGTGCTGGGGCTGGTGGCGTTCCGCCCGGTGCGCGAGTACAGCGGGGTGGCGCTGGCAGCGGCGGTGCTGGCCCTGGCCGGCGCCCTCTGGTCCTTCTTCTACTTTGTCGTCCTCGCCAAGGCCTCGGCCCACAGCGGGCCCAACGCCGCCGCCGCCACTGGCTTCTTCTTCGTCTTTGGCGGCCAGGTGCCCTCTCCATCTCTACTCTCTACTCTCTACTCCTCTATCTCTACTCTCTCACTCTCCTCTCACTGCACTGGCGCTGACGCTGTGTCGCCTCTCTGCCGCTGGTGCAGGGCTGCCTCTTCGCCTCGTCGATCCTCCTCTACACGGGCATCGGCGGCAACTCCGAGACGGGCTACACCTCTGTCTGAGCCCACTGCCACTCAGACACCCCCCACAGCACAACAGCAGAGCAACACAGCAGAGCAGCGCAGCACGCCGCATCGGCTGCTGCCCTGCCTCTCTCGTTGACTCGTCTGTCTCGTCTGATCCGTCTCGTGCCCTCCCCCCCTCTTTTTCGAACCACAGCGCCACAGCACCGCAGTGCCACCGCCCCAGGGCCCCGTGCTGGTGCGCCCCTGCCCCCTTGATGGACTCCCCTACCGGTCGCTGCTGCTGCTGGCGCACTGGGCGCAGTGCTCTGCGTGTTTATTTCCTCTGGCGCTTGGCAGGGCGTCCGCTCGTGTTGCCGGGGTTGCGGTAGTCGCGCACAAAGGGCTCCGGGGCTGCCCGCTTGCCCTTGGCCCCCGTGGCTCCCTTGGCCCCCTTGGGCCCCTTCTTGGGTCCCTTGGCTCCCTTGGGCTTGCCTGCGCCAGGGGCTGCGGCCCGTGCGGGGCCCTTGGGCTTGCCCTGCTGCTGCTGCTGCTGCTGGTGGTGCCTGCCCCAGGGCGCCCCGCGCTGCTGCTGCTGCTGCTGCCTGGCGGGGGCGTCGGAGCCATGGGCCCTGGCCCTGGCCTTGGGGTCCTTGAGGCAGCGGGTGACGCGGATGGAGCGGCCGCAGGCCTTGGCGCCGTTCTTGAGGAGGGCCAGCTGCACGGCGTCGCGCGAGGCGAACGAGACAAAGGCGTAGCCCAGGCAGCTGCCCGCCTTGGCGTCGCGGACGACGCGCACGGCGCGCACGGGCCCGCAGTCGGCAAAGAGGGCGCGGAGGGCCTCCTCCTGGGCGTCGTAGGGCAGGGCGCCCACAAAGACGGTCGTGCGGTGGTCGAGCTGCCCCCCGCCCTCTGCGCGGTCCACGCGCAGGTGCTTGCCGCGCCAGGCGACGCCGTCGAGCTCGGCCACGGCCGCCGCGCACTCGGGGTCGCTGGCGAGGACCACGTAGGCGTTCATCGTGTCGCGCTGCTCGTGCAGCTGCCCCAGCGCCAGCGCGGCCTTGCTCGGCAGCGCGGGGTCCGCCACCCCGAACGACCGGAACCGCACGCTCAGCACCGTCCGCTTCCTCTGC
>CACRSC010000060.1:162808-174516 GCA_902651635.1 Mastigamoeba balamuthi | reverse complement strand
CACCCCTCCACCGCCTGCTGCCCTCCTGCTGCTGCTGCTCCTGTCCCTCCTGCTGCTGCTGCTGCTGGCGCCTGCTGCCCTGCTTGCCCTGCTTGCTCTGCTGCCTGCCGCTGCTGCTCTGCTGCTGTGCTGCCGGCGCTGCCGCTGCTGCCCTCGTCTGCTGGGGCGCGGCAGCGGCAGCGGCGGAGGCCTGGTCCTCCTTGAAGACGTCGGCCATCTCGTTGAGCTGGCCCCCGGCCTGCTGCAGCAGGAAGCTTGCCAGCGACATGCCTCGGTGTTATGTGCCCAGCACGAAATCTGCACTGCTGATGTCATGCCCTCTCATATCTCGATACACATCTCCCTCAAATATCTTCCATCCGGTTGTTCTCTATCCCCTGCCCCAGCCGCGTCATCGTTCGTCCAGAGGCCTTCCGCAAGTCCCGATGGCATTGTTCGCAGTGGTATGGACGTGTATGTGCCTCTGTGCGTTTGATTGCTCGTTTTGAACATTCCTACAACACCGGTTGACCGCTCACGTGTTCTTGCGGTTGGTCAGTTGCCTGTGCTCTCTCCACCCGATTCATCCCTCTGAACAAGATACACCACTCTGTTTGTCGCCCAAGTGCACCTGCAGGGCGAGGGTGTGGTTCGGATTTCAATTGCCAGGGCGACAGGCCCTGCTGTGCATCAGCAGCTCCACCGAAGAGCGCCAGCACCTCACGGAGTTGGCGAGGGTCTCAGCGGCCCCCAGGAGGTACCGCGAGGGCGAGAGTGCGCGTGCACGACGCTGGGAACCTCGGGCAGGGCAGGGCGAATCGGGGGGTGGCGGGGGATGAATCGAGGGTGAGGTGGTTGCGTTTTCCGGGGCACACGTGCGCTGCACCCAAAAATAGAGTGCACATAAGATAGAGCGCGTGCGTGGAGTGTGCTCTCACACAGGCACTGTGCGCGCACCAGCGGGACAGGCACACACTAGTACTAGCTGTAGGCGCCAGCAGGGACCGCCACCATGACAGAAGGTGCGCGCCAGCAGGGCAGCACGGGCGCTCCGCAAAAATGCGCAGAGGCCAAAACACCACTTGGCGCTGCTCCTACTTTTAGCAGCAGCAGAGCCTCCTTCCGTGACTCAGCCCCTCCTCTCCCCACTCGCACTCCCCTCCCCTCGCACTCTTGTTCACCGCGGCGCAGCGCTGCATTCCACACTCACAGCATCCGCTACGCAGAAGCACCGCCAGAGGCAGCGGCACCTGCGGAGGCCGCAGCCGCAGAGGCACCGCCAGCCCCAGAGGCAGCAGCAGCAGCGGCAGAGGCAACTGCACCACCCGCGGAAGAGGCCGCAGCGGCAGCACCAGCGCCAGCGCCAGAGCAGCCACCCGAAGCCCCGGCTCCGGCCCCCGCAGAAGCAGCAGCGGAGGCCGCACCGGCAGAACCTGCAGCAGCACCCGCAGAGACCGCACCACCCGAAGCCCCAGCAGAGGCGCCAGCGGCCCCGGCAGAGCCCCCCGCAGAGGCACCGCCAGCGGAAGCTCCCCCAGCCACAGAGGCCCCTGCAGAGGCAGCACCAGCGGATGCCCCAGTGGAGGCAGCAGCGCCAGCCGAGGCTGCGGCACCAACGGAGGCTGCGCCAGCAGAGGCTCCCGTAGAGGCAGCGCCAGCGGAAGCTCCAGCGGAGGCAGCAGCGCCAGCAGAGGCTGTGGCACCAACGGAGGCTGCGCCAGCAGAGGCAGCGGCACCAACGGAGGCTGCAGCGCCAGCAGAGGCCCCCGTTGAGGCGGCGCCGGCGGAAGCTCCAGTAGAGACAGCTGCGCCAGCGGAAGCAGCAGCGCCAGCCGAGGCTACGGCACCAGCAGAGGCTGCAGCGCCAGCAGAGGCCCCTGCAGAAGCGGCGCCAGCAGAAGTTCCAGCGGAGACAGCTGCCCCAGCAGAGGCTGCCCCCGCTGAGGCAGCGCCGACGGAAGCTCCTGCGGAGGCTCCAGCAGCGCCCGAAGCCCCTTCGGAGGCGCCAGCCCCCGCAGAGGCAGCACCAGCGCCAGCGGAGCCCGCCCCTGCGGAGGTACCGGCAGAAGCACCACCGGCATCAGAGGCCGCTCCCGCGGAGGCGCCAGCAGAGCAGGCACCCGCGGAGGCAGCCCCTGCACCCCCCGCAGAGGAGGCGCCCCCAGCAGCACCCGCAGAGGCCCCTGCAGAACCAGCGCCAGCAGCTCCCGCGGAGGCCCCTGCAGAGGCACCTGCGGAGCCAGCGCCAGCGCCAGCAGAGCCCACTCTCGCAGAGGCAGCGCCTGCAGAAGCTCCGGCCCCCGCCGAGCCCGCTCCTGCAGAGGCGGCGCCACCAGAGGCACCGGCAGAGACAGCGCCAGCAGAAGCCCCCGCCCCTGCAGAGCCCGCGCCGGCAGAGGCACAGGCAGCAGAGGCGGCTCCCGCAGCGACAGAGTCAGCTCCAGCAGCAGAGCAGGTGGCCGCCGAAGCAGCGGCGCCTGAGGCACCGACGGCGTACGAGGCACTGCCACCTGCTGACGACCCCGCGCCCGCAGCCCCCGCAGAGCAGGCAGCAGCGCCAGCAGAAGCACAGCCCCCAGAGGCAGCGCCAGCGGAGACCGCCCCCGCCGAGGCACCAACAGAGGCCCCTGCTGCGCCCGCTGAAGCCCCTGCCGAGACTGCGCCCGCCCCAGCAGAGCCCGCTCCCGCCGAGGCGCCGCCGGCACCTGCAGAAGCCCCAGCAGAGGCTCCTCCTGCTCCAGCGGAGGCACCAACAGAAGCCGCACCCACAGAGGCCGCTCCTGCGCCTGCCCAGGAACCCGCTGCTCCCACAGAGGCCCCTGCAGAAGCCGCTCCTGCCGAGGCCGTACCTGCACCTGCAGAGCAAGCTGCTCCAGCTGAGGCCCCAGCAGAGGCGCCTGCAGAGACAGCAGCCCCGGCAGAGCCCGCTGCGGCCACAGAAGCACCCGCACCGTCTGAGGCGCCTTCTGAGCCAGCTCCAGCAGAGGCCCCTGCGCCGACTGAAGCCGCTCCAGAGGCAGCACCTGCAGAGCCCCCCGCCGAGCCTGCTGCACCGACAGAGGCCCCCGCGGAACCAGCAGTACCTGCGGAGGCCCCCGCGGAACCTGCGGCATCAGCAGAGGCACCAGCCGAGCCAGCAGCCCCCGCAGAGGCCCCAGCGCCTACAGAGGCTCCCGCAGCAGCTGAAGAAGCACCAGCAGAGCCAGCAGCACCTGCTGAGGCACCCGTAGAGGCACCGGCAGAGCCCGCAGCACCAACAGAGGCCCCAGCGGAGCCAGCGGCACCCTCAGAGGCACCAGCGGAGCCAACCGCACCGGCAGAGGCACCCGCAGAGCCAGCAGCACCTGTAGAGGCACCAGCCGAGGCAGCAGCTCCGACAGAAGTCCCTGCGGAGCCTGCAGCACCAGCAGAGCCAGCAGCGCCTGCAGAGGCCCCAGCGGAACCAGCAGCACCTGCCGAGGCACCCGCAGAGCCAGCAGCACCTGCAGAGGCACCAGCTCCGACAGAAGTCCCTGCGCAGCCTGCAGCACCCGCAGAACCAGCGACTGCCGAGTCAGCGCCCGCCCCAGAGCAGGTGGCAGCAACAGAGGCTGCTGCCCCCGAGGCACCGACTGCATATGAGGCACTGCCCCCCGCGGAGGAGCCTGTGCCCCCTCCGCCAGAGGCCCAGCCAGAGGCCAGCGCCCCGGCCGAGGCTCCCGCAGCAGAGCCAGCTCCTGCCGAGGCACCACCAGCAGAAGCAGCTCCCGCAGAGGCACCACCAACCGAGACTGCCCCAGCGGAAGCACCGCCTGCGCCCGCAGAGCCCGCGCAATCTGAGGCGCCTCCTGCAGAGGCGGCACCGGCCGAAGCCACCCCTGCAGAAGCAGCCCCCGCTGAGCCTGCTCCTACGGAGGCGCCTGCGGAGGCAGCCCCTACCGAGGCACCTCCAGCCGAAGTGCCACCCGCGGCAGAGCCCGCGCCCACTGAGGCGCCGCCTGCAGCAGCCGAGGCCCCGCAGGAGGCAGCGCAAGCAGAGGCAGCGCCAGCAGAGCCAGCAGCAGCCGAGGTCCTGCAGGAGGCAGCCCCGTCAGAGCCTGCGCCGGCAGAGGCAGCACCAGCAGAGCCTCAGGCAGAGGCGCCCACGGAGGCACCAACAGAGGCAGCGCCAGCGCCAGAGGCAGCAAGCGCTCCCGAAGAGCAGCCCGCGGAGCCCGCGGCAGCAACAGAGGCACCTGCTCCGGCCGAACCCGCCCCCGCTGAGGCACCCCCCGCAGCAGAGCCTGCCCCCTCAGAGCCCTCCCCGGCCGAGGCGCCAGCTCCGGAGGCAGCAGCCCCGTCAGAGGCTCCCGCCCCCGAGGCAGCGCCTGCAGAGCCCACCCCCGCAGAGGCTCCTGCTCCCGAGGCAGCGCCAGCAGAGGCTCCTCCGGCAGAAGCAGCTCCCGCGGAGCCCTCTCCGGCTGAGGCACCCGCCCCAGAGGCCGCGCCTGCAGAGCCCACCCCAGCAGAGGCACCCGCCCCAGAAGCAGCCCCTGCAGAAGCACCAGCCCCAGACGCAGCCCCCGCAGAGGCACCTGCCCCAGAGGCAGCCCCCACAGAGGCAGCCCCCGCAGAGGCACCAGCCCCAGAGGCAGCCCCCACAGAGGTGTCCGCTCCCGCTGAGGCCCCTGCCCCCGAGGTCCCTGCGGAGGCAGCTCCGGCGCCGGAGCCTGCGGCCGAGCCTGTCGCCGCGGAGTCCGCTGCCCCCGCTGAGGCCCCCGCCCAGGAGCCCGCGCCAGAGGCGGCAGCCCCTGCAGAGGCACCCGCCGCGGAGGCTGCATGCGCCCCTGCAGAGGCAGCGGCGGAGCAGCCAGCAGCGCCAGCGGCCGACGCGGAGCCTGCCCCTGCCGCGCAGCCAGCAGCAGAGGCGGAAGCAGACCTGCCCGACCTCGACGCTCCCGCACCAGCGGAGCCCGAGAAGGCGGTGGCGACGGAGAGCGCAGCAGCAGCGCAGCCCGAGGCCCCCACGGCATACGAGGCGCTGCCGACCGACGACGACGACCTGGCGCTCGAGGGCCTCGAGGAGAGCAAGCCGGCCGACAACGCGGCGGCGACGGCGGCGGGGGCGACAGCAGCGGGGGAGGGAGGGCAGCAGGCGGGACCAGCGACGCCCAAGGACCCCAGCCCCTCGGCCGTGTCGCCCAAGAACGAGAAGCCCCCGGCCGAGGCGGCGGCAGCGGCAGCGGCAGCGGCGGCCGAGGACGAGAACCAGCCGATCGTTCCCAGCGACGAGAAGCCCAAGGCGCGCAAGGCCGCGGGCAAGAAGGCGCAGGACAAGGCGGCGGGGACGGGGGTGGCGGCGCGCAAGCCCCTGAACCCGGTGAGGACCGCGCGGCCGGTGCCGTCGGAGAAAAGGGGCGAGGGCGAGGGGGGCAAGACGCGGACGCGGTCGCCGCCGAGGCCGTCGGAGCGGGACCTGCGGAGCAGGCTGCCGCCGATCGATCAGCCGGCGCGGCAGATCGCACGGAGCGCGTCGAGCATCAGCAGCAGCCTGCTGTCGATCGAGCCGCCCGCGCAGCCCGCGCAGCGACGCGCGCACACGCCGCCGCACGGCAAGGCGCGGTCGCGGCCGCTGAGCCCGCTGCGGTCGGCGCCGGTGCCGCCGCCGCCGTCGCCGCCCAAGTCGCCGGCCAAGCACTTCCCCGAGTGCGCGACGCCCGACGAGGCCTTCAGCATGTGGGTGCGCAAGAAGGAGGAGCAGCGGCGCCGCGAGGAGCAGCAGCGCGTCGAGTGGCTGCGGCACCAGCAGGAGAAGAAGCGCCTCGAGAAGAAGGCCCACGACGACGCCCTCGAGGAGCGCAAGCAGCGCGAGGCCGGCTGGGAGCTCCACGTCGTCGCCCTGCCCACGCAGCACGCGCTCTACCCGCCGCTCGCCCTCGTCGTCAACGCCGCCAACCCCGAGGCCCTCACCGACCTCGCCACCACCGCCAAGGCCACCTTCCGGCCCAAGACCCCCGTCAAGCTCGAGGGGCGCCCGCTCACCGCCAGCTCGGCCCACATCTCGCGGTCGGCCACCCTCGAGTCGCTCTACGCCACAAAGCCCAAGAGCCCCTAGGGGGCCGCCAGCAGCCCCCCCTCACTGTGTAATTTGAATTTGCCTTAGCTCCAGCAGCACCGGCAGCACCCCCCAGTGCGCCGATGCCAGCCACTGCACCACACCCCCTCTGTGAACACACTGCATCGCTGCAGACACAATTGACCACTCCTGAACACACACGCACTGCTGTTCTCTCCAAAGACAAACAGACAGACATCTAGTTGGCTACCAGATTCTCCCAGTCGGCGCTCTAGGCACTCGCCGCCTAGCGCTCCCCCGAGCTCGCGGCCATGCGCTCAATCGTCTGGGCGTAGGCGTGCATGGCGTCCTCCCTCGCCAGCCCTGCGGACGCGCCGGGAGATCAGTTGAGCCACGGGAGGCGACGAGGGGGAGCAAACGAGCTGCGTACCCGAGTACTTCTTCCAGGCGACCCTCTTGGCCTTGTCCCTGTTGCCCCTGCGCCACAGGCACTCGGCGTAGCTCTGCTTGGTGCTCCGCTCGTAGTCGCCCACCGTCGCCTGCTTGTAGAGCCCGTACATCTCGAGCAGCTCCTTGGGGTTGCGCTCCCTCCCCTTGGCCGCCATCTTCCTCGCCCTGTTCACCGCCCTCGCGA
This sequence comes from Mastigamoeba balamuthi, assembly GCA_902651635.1. Lineage (NCBI taxonomy): Eukaryota > Evosea > Mastigamoebida > Mastigamoebidae > Mastigamoeba > Mastigamoeba balamuthi. The sequence continues at coordinate 167,869 of CACRSC010000060.1, read as the reverse complement.
ACTCGGGCTGACCCCCGCCGTCGTCAGTCACTCCAGCGCACAGAACGGTAGGGGCGCACCGTCCAGTCGAGCGACGCCAGGTAGACGTCGACGTTGCGGTGCAGCTCCTCGATGATGTCGAACTCGGGGATGTCGCCGACGGGCTCGTAGGGGACGCGCCAGCTGACCTCGAAGAGCTCCTGGGGGAACACCTCGGGGTCCCACGCCGGGGCCTCGGCGCCCTCGTCGCCCCCGGGCTCGGCGAAGACGTTGCGCCCCGTCGCCGTGACCTCGTCGACGAGCGCCTGCATGTGCTCGGGCTTGACGGTGCGCGCAGACGTCACGCGCAGCACCTGCGCCGCGCCGTCGCCCTTGAGCGCGTTGTCGACGACGACGCGGGCGACCACGTCGGCGGGCACGAAGCCGAACGTCACGGGGGGCACGCGGCGCGTGCGCAGCATCTCGTGGAGGGCCGTCCAGACGACGTACTTGTCGGGGCAGCGCCCCAGGGCCCGCGAGCCGCTCACGAAGGGCAGCTCGTAGAGGCAGAGGCGCAGCCCCCGCGTCGTGCGCTGGCGCTCGAGCGCCCTGTGCGCCTCGGCCTTGAACGCCGCGTAGCCGCCGGCCCAGAGCGACTGCGGCGCCCCGCGGGCCCCGGGGGGGCGCATGGCGGCGTCGTCGGCGACGTGGCGCAGCAGCGAGCCCGGGTAGTGGTAGCGCAGGCCGTTGGCGTTGCAGAGGTCCGCGAAGGCCAGCGTGACGGGCAGCCACTCGCGCCGCAGCTCCTCGGCGCCCGCGCGGTAGTTGACCGAGAGCGCAAAGTCGAAGAGGTCCGTGACGCCGGCGGCGGTGATGGTCTCGTTGCCGTGGTGCGTGAGGGCGAGGTAGCGCGCGTCGTCGGGGACCAGGCGCAGCTTGCGGCGCTGCTCGTCCAGCAGCGAGACGCCCGCGTAGCGCTCGATCGTCGCCAGCAGCTTGGCCTGCGCCCGGCGCCAGCTCTTGGCCCGCACGTTGCAGTAGATGGGCCCCGGGCAGCGCTGCGCCAACTCGAGCACGACGAACGAGGCCACAAACGACGACGCCCCCGTCACAAACGGCACCATCCGCCCCCCCGTTCCCCCGCCCGCCCCGGACGCCTCCTTGGACTGGTGCGCACCCATCCGGTACCACCTGAGCTGCTGCAAGGCTTGTGGCCTGCTTCACGTGCCGTTTCGTGTGCGACGGGGCGTGCACACGATTCCTCTGGCGTCATACAGATTCTTGTTGACCGATGCCGGAATATCGCGCCACGTGGGATTTCTGGAAACAGAGATATTTTTGTCTCCAATAATCCCGTGTCTCCCGCGATGCGCCGCGCGTCCGCTGTCCGGCCGAGCGCCAAGGCGCGGGCCCTGCGCGCGGCAGGCGCCTGCGCGCTGCGGTACCTGTTCCTGGTGGCGGCGATCGGGGGCACGGCGGGCGTGTGCGCGCTGGCGTACGTGCTGGCGCCGCCCGAGGCCGTTGATGTGACTTTTGCCTTTGCTGCGCGCCCGGGGCCCTTTGCCCGCGGCCTGCGCCCCGCCAACGCCACGCAGCGGCCCACGCTGGCGCTCAACTCGCACGCGCACTCGACGGCGTCGGACGGCGGCATGAGCCCGGCGCAGGTGGTGGCGTGGCACGCGAGCTACGGCTACGACGCGTTCGTCATGACAGACCACAACACCGCCGCCGGCGTCGACGAGGCCCGCAGGGCCGCACGCGACGACTGGAACGGCTCCGTCATCGTCCTGCCCGGCGTCGAGTGGACCACGGGCCGCGGCCACTACAACTTCATCGGCGTCAGGTGCTGCCACATCCCCCTGCCGTGACGCGGCGTGGCGTGTCGCGTCGCGTGTCACCTCTCTTTTCCCGTTTTCCGATATCGTGACATCATGATTCGCCTGATATCTGGAATCTCTATCTTATCGGCGTCAGGTGCTGCCACATCCCCTCGGCCGTGACGCGACGTGTCACATCCCCTCTCTTCTACCGTTTTCCCGTTTTCCGATATCGTGACGTCATGATTCCGTCTGACCTCTGGGATCTCCGTGCAGGTCGGTGCGCGGGGTGCACGCGGACGACGTGTGGGAGCGGTGCCCGTCGGACGAGGACATACGGGCGGCGATCGCCGAGTGCCACGCGGCGGGGGGCGTGGTGACGGTGAACCACCTGGGGTGGTCGTGGGCGCACGGGCTCAACACGCCGAACCTGAGCGTGCTGGCGGCCTGGGGCGTCGACTACGTCGAGGTGGCCGCCAACTGGGGCGTCGACCAGCAGTCGTACACGTGGGCCAGCGACCCCGCCAGCGGCATGGGCGTCATCGCGGGCACCGACGTGCACAGCGCCTGGGCCAACGCCTACGCCTACACGACGCTGGCGCCGGCCGCCCGCAGCGAGGAGGCCGTCATGGCCGAGCTGCGCGCCCGCAGGACAAGCTTCATCTACTCGGTGCAGTCGGACAACGCGCTCGTGCAGGCCTCGGGCCGCCGCAGCGCCAACTACGTCTTCCAGCGGCCCCTCATCCTCTTCGGCCGCTTCATCCTCAGCTTCTTCGACCGCGAGGAGGCCGCCCCCAAGCCCTCGGGCCCCCGCTACTGCGTCGGCAGCGGCAGCGGCAGGAGGTCCGCGGCGCTGCGGGGCGAGGCCAAGATCAGCTCGGGGTCGGGGCTGGCGATTGTGGACTGGGGGGCCTTTGTGGCGCTGTTCTTCTGGACGCTGGTGGGCTTTGTGGCGTGGGAGCTCATCCGCTGGTGCCTCGTGGAGGGCTGGCGCAGGGCCAGGGCCTGGGCCGCCAGGAGGCGCTGCGCCAGGTACGACTTTGTCGCCGCCACCGACGACCGCGAGTGGAGCTGCGACAGCCAGGAGCCCCTCCAGCTCCTCGACAAGTCCGACTTCCACTGATGACTTGGCCCCCGCTTCCCTCTACGCTGCTGCTGCCCTGCTCCACACTCGCTGCACACACAACACAGTACCCTGTGCCGCTACGACCGGCTTGTTCTCCTATTTTCCTGTTTGCTGCCTTTGTAACCTCCGAAGTGGTGTAGTTGGTAACATAAGCGGCTCTCACCTGCTTGCCCCGGGTTCGATTCCCGGCTTCGGAACTTTTTCATTTTTCTCCCGGCTTCCCGAACAAGCCGGGATATTTATGGGCCTGTATCCGCTCTCAGTAATCCAATTTGTCAGGGAGCGCAGCACACAGCAGCGCAGCAGCCGCAGAACACCGAGCAGCAGACGCGGATGGACGTGTCGCCGCTGACGTGGACGACGCAGGTGGCAGCCACGCTGGCGCTGGGCCTGAACCCCCGCCTGGGTGCGCTGCAGAGGGTCCACCCTCGGGCACACAGCACAGCACATTGCACAGCAGAGCACCAACACCCCCGCTGCCGCTGACTGACCGCCACGGCCACGGCCTCGTGGGACGCCGCAGGGGAGCGCAGCCCCCTCCTGGGCCTGCACGCCGACGTGATCGCCCGCGTGTGCGCAGCGCTGCTGGAGGACTACGTGCGGTGCCAGCTGGCCCTCGCACACTCCCTCCCCTCGGCTGCCTCCCACCTCGTCCGCCTCCCCTCTCCCCTCTACGCACACGCTCTCTCCCACTCAGTCACTCAGTCACTCGCTCACTCGCTCAGTCACTCAGTCACGCACTCACTCGCACTCGCTCTCACACACTCGCTCGCAGGCCGCCATGCCCGCTGAGGCCCTCGCGGCGCTGCGCCTGGGCCTCGCGCGGGGGCTCGTGGGCGAGGACGCTGCGCGGGCTGCGCTGGGGGCGCTGGCCGAGGGCTTCTGGTGGCCCGCCCTCGCGCTGCCCGCCCCCCCGCTGCGCGCCCTCGCCCGCCGCCTCGCCGGGGCCCTCCGCCGCCTCCCCCGCTGCTCCCCCGCCGTCGCCCTCTTCCTCGCCCGCCTCGCCGCCACCCCGGGCCTCCCCGCCGCCCTCGCCTCTGCCGCCCGCGACAACCGCGACGGCAGCGCAGCCGACGACCGCAGCGGCAGCGACGGCAGCGACGGCAGCGACGAGGACGACGACGACGAGGGCGGCGCGTGGCTGCGGCTGCAGGGGCTGGCGGGCGACGGGGAGCCCCTGCCCCTGGCCGCGGAGCTGCAGCGCTGCGCAGAGGCGCGGGACGCGGGGCTGCTGGAGCGCATCGTGGGGCGGCCCGCGGGCCCCGGGGCCGCGTGGTCGCCCGCGGAGGTCCGCTCGCTCGTGGCGGCCGCGCGGGCGCTGTGCGCGTGGGCCGTCGCGGAGCCCGCGGGGAGCTTCGTGTGGCGCGCGCTGGCCGAGGCCCTGCGGCGCGTGCTGGCGCAGACGCCGGCGCCCGTCGTGGCGTCGCTGGCGCGCGAGCTGAGCGCTGCGCTGCGGCGGCTGCGCAACGTCGAGGTCTTTGCGCGGCAGGGCCGCTGCGAGCGCTGCGCCGTCGCGGGCGTCCACGAGGTGGCCCTGCGCTACGGCGGCACGTGCGGCGCCTGCTGCTGGCGCGGCGAGCTGCGCAGGTACGCCGAGTGGCTGGCGGCCACGGCGCGCAGCCCCTGCGGGCCCCGCTGCTGCGAGCTCAGCGACGCCGCCGTCCAGCGCGCCCTCCTGTGGTCCTTTGTCGGCGGCTTCCCCTACGCTCCCCGGGGCCCCGGCTCCCTGCCCCCTGCCGCTGCCTCTGCCGCCCCTGCCCCTCCCGCGGCGCAGCAGGCGGAGGTCATCGACCTCGACGACGACGACTGAGCGCTCCGCGGCAAAGCAGTTGAGGTGGGCGCCCACCCCAAGGGTCATACAGAAGACTGCGCGCGCGCGTTGGCTGCCAAGACGGGTTTCCCGGGCCATGGAGAGCGACGACGGCTCTGTGCTGCCGCGCTTGGGCGGTGTGCCCGTCTCTCGGGGATCAAGAGTTGTTGGGGCGGGCATAAAAGAATGCAGGCTCGCCCCGGGGCGAGGCCGGGAGGCGCGGCCACAGGGTGCACTGGCCGGTGCACGAGACACGGGCGAGGCAGCAGATCAGGGCCACGGAAATCGGACTGATCTCGGGGACGCAAAGTCGCAGGCAAGTTTCAGTATTTCGCAGGAAAAAAGAGCTG
>CACRSC010000060.1:133087-161992 GCA_902651635.1 Mastigamoeba balamuthi | reverse complement strand
CCTCTGCGCCCCGCCCCTCCCGCGGCGCAGCAGGCGGAGGTCATCGACCTCGACGACGACGACGACTGAGCGCTCCGCGTCACAGCAGTTGAGGTGGGCGCCCACCCCAAGGGTAATACAGAAGACTGCGCGCGCGCGTTGGCTGCCAAGGCGGGGCTCCCGGGCCATGGAGAGCGACGACGGCTCTGTGCTGCCGCGCTTGGGCGGTGTGCCCGTCTCTCGGGGATCAAGAGCTGTTGGGGCGGGCATAAAAGAATGCGGGCTCGCCCCGGGGCGAGGCCGGGCGGCGCGGCCACAGGGCGCACTGGCCGGTGCACGAGACACGGGCGAGGCAGCAGATCAGGGCCACGGAAATCGGACTGATCTCGGGGACGCAAAGTCGCAGGCAAGTTTCAGTATTTCGCAGGAAAAAAGAGCTGCGGGGGCGTCTTGTGTTGAGGCGGTGCCAAAAATGGACGACGCCCTCTCCGCGGCTCCGGCGCTGCCCGACGACCTCGACTGCTACTTCGCCGAGATCGCCCGCGTGTGCCGCGACCACCCCGAGCTCCTCGACGAGGCCGCCCAGCTCCTCGACAGTTCCGCTTCTCCCCCGCCCTTAGTTTCCTCCGCCTTCGAATTCCGCTATGCAAAAACCCCCGCGGTTACTGAGCGCCTGCGCCGCTGCCGCAGAGACCCTCGGCGTGCTCCAGCTCCGCGCGGGCGACAGGCCCCCGCAGGCCGCTGCCGCTGGGCGCGACCGCCCTCCGACGACGACGTCGCAGGCGCGGACGCGGGCGTCGACGATCGGGGGCCCGCCTGCGCTGCCGCTGAACTTGGTCCCCCCGACGCCGCCCGCGCAGGGCGCCTCCTGCGGCGGCACAGCGGGCACGGGCAGCCCCGGCGACAAGGAGAGGGCGGCGGCGCAGGCGCACTCGATGCTGTCGTCGCTGTCGCGGACGGCGGACAGCGACCTGCGACGCAAATTGGCGCTGCCGGCGAGCCTGCCGGGGACGCCGCCCCAGGGCCTCAGCTCGTCCATGCCCGCCTACGCCTCGGGGTCGCCCGTCGTGGAGAAGTGCTCGACGCCGCCGCCCGGGGGCCCCATGTTGCGCAGCGTGCAGGGGTCGACAGCGGCGTCGATGCGGCGCAGCGGGCGGCTCTCGTGCGGGTCGGGCATCCCGCCCGCGTACATGCAGGCCGGCCAGGGCGACGCCCAGGACAGCGCCGTCCACATGACCGAGCTCCTCTCGCTCTTCGGCGCCAGCCCCCTCAGCCCCAACAGCGCCAGCGTCACGCGCCACCAGTTGCGCCCCCACTCAGCTGATTTTCGCCCCCCGCGGGCCTCCAAAGTCTCACCCGGGGTTGAAAAAAAACAAAGGGCGCAGGAGATCCTCGACTCGGCCGTGGCGGTGGCGATGAGGGACAAGGGCCCCGAGCAGACGCTGCCGCTGCAGGCGCGGGCGGGGCTGACGGGGTCGTACAACGGGGAGCGGCTGAGCACGATGACGACGGGGGGCGGGGCGTACGGGGTGCCCATGACGATGCCGATGGCGGTGCCGCGGCCGTCGATGACGGCGAGCAGCTACAAGCCGCTCTCGTCGCTCTCGCACTCGCTCGGGGGCGTCAGCGTGCCCCCGCAGGCGGGCTCCCCCATCCCGCGCAGCGCCGCCATGATCGGGCTGGCCGAGAGGGCCCGCGACACCGTCTCGCCCATCCGCAAGTCGACCGACTACATCATGACCCTCTGAGGGGGCCCTGGGAGCACCTGGGAGCCCTGGGAGCCCTGTCTCCTGCGCTGGCTGCGCGTTGTGCTGGCAAATGGGCCCCGGAGCACTCCCGCCTCCGCCAGAGCCAATTGATATCCATATATCTATCTCGGCATTGTTCCTCCAGTCTCGCTGTCGTTGTCTGGGGTCAGGGGGAACGGTTTCAGCGGTTTCCCAGACACAACGACCAACGACCAACGTCACTGGGGACAAATATCTAGATATTCAGCAGGCACGGGCAACGGCCACAGGGCTGTTGGAAAAGCGTAGACAGAGCAGAGCAGAGCAGAGCAGAGCCGTCATGGCCCGTGTGTTTGTCACGAGGGCGATGCCCGAGGCCGCCATGGCCAAGTACCGCTCGGAGCCCCTCATCGGGGAGCTGCGCGTGCACCCCCACGACCGCCCCATGACGCGCGAGGGCACGCCAGCCCCTCCAGCGCAGCACCGGCGACGACGCCTCTGCCGACTGCGCAGGCACCGGCGGCGACTCCGCGTCCTAACGCGCATTCCCCCCTGCCCCTGCAGAGCTGCGCGAGGCCGTCTGCTGGTGCGACTGCCTGGTCAGCCAGCTCAACGACAGGCTCGACGCGGAGCTGCTGGCCGCGGGCGCCGCTGCCCGCCTGCGGCTCGTCGCGCAGTACGCCGCCGGCGTCGACAACGTGGACCTCGCGGCCGCCGCGCGCCACGGTGTCGCCGTCAGCAACACGCCGGGCGTCCTCACCGAGACCGTCGCCGACCTCGCCTGGGCCCTCCTCCTCGCCTCGGCCCGCCGCATCGTCGAGGCCGACGCCCTCACCCGCGCCGGCAAGTTGCGTCCCATTTCAATCCAATTCAATTCAATTCAATCCGCCCAAATCAATTGAGTGCGCGGGAACGCGATGAATGAGCCAAACTGTCAATTTCGGTTCTTTCTCCCCGGATCAATTGAATGACGTGGCGGGACTCTGCGCGCAGCTTCAAGGGGTGGGCGCCGACGCTGCTGATGGGGACGGACGTGCACCACAAGACGCTGGGGGTGGTGGGCATGGGGCGCATCGGCCGCGCGGTGGCCCGGCGGGCGCGGGGCTTCGACATGCGCGTGCTCTACGCGACGCCGCGGCGCCTCGACGAGGCCCTCGAGCGCGAGCTCAGCGCGGCCCACGTGCCGCTGGGCGAGTTGCTGCGCGAGGCCGACTACGTGGTCCTGGCGACGCCCGGGGGCCCGGCCACGCGGCACCTCGTGGGGGCCGAGCAGCTGCGGGCCATGAAGCGCACGGCGCACCTCGTCAACGTCGGCAGGGGCACCGTCGTCGACGAGGCCGCGCTCGCGCAGGCCCTCCGCGAGGGCGTCATCGCGGGCGCGGCGCTGGACGTCTACGAGCGCGAGCCCGAGGTCGACGCGGGGCTGCGGGCGCTGAGCAACTGCACCATCGTCGCGCACATCGGCAGCTCGTCGGTCGAGACGCGCACCGTCATGGGCGAGCTCACGCTCCGCAACGTCGTCGCCCACCTCAGCGGCAAGCCCCTCGTCACCCCCGTCAAACTCCCCTGAGCCCCCGAGCGCCCCCGAGAGGCGCCACCCGCGCTGCTCTGCACAGTCCCCTCCATTCCCCCAGACACCATGCATCAGCAGAGGCTCTGGCGCCCCGGCGTGCGTTGGCCCGGCACAGCCGCATGCCTCCCCACTGCCCCACCTGGCCAACAGCCGCAACGACAGCCGCCAATAACAGCAGCACTGCACAGCAGCGGCATCGCTCTGCCTCTGTTGGGACTTGGCCGAGTCGGTCAAAGCGACAGACACCAGGAGAGCACGCGCAGGCAGTGCGGCCCCGCCGGCCCCTCACTGCTGCACAGGGACAGGAGGCATGGCGGGGGCCTTGTCGATACTCTTGGAGGGCCGCCGGCCAAAGAGACACTCGAACAGGACCTCGGCGGCGTAGGTGTCGGCCCACCCGGCAACCTCGTCGAACGCGGTCCAGACGGCCACCAGCGCCGTGTCCCGCCACCACCTGCGGTGCCTCTGCGCAGCGCTCTGTGCCGCCGGGTCCGGCAGCGCCTGCGTGTAGTCGTAGCCGTTGCCCCACAGGACGACCGTCCGCGGCAGCTCCGCGAGCCCCGCGCCCCGCAGCCACGAGCGGTAGGCCCGCGTCCGCTCGGCCCAGCACGGCCAGCACGGGCCCTCCCCGTCAGCCCCCGTCGTCGACGAGGCCGCGCTCGCGCAGGCCCTCCGCGAGGGCGTCATCGCGGGCGCGGCGCTGGACGTCTACGAGCGCGAGCCCGAGGTCGACGCGGGGCTGCGGGCGCTGAGCAACTGCACCATCGTCGCGCACATCGGCAGCTCGTCGGTCGAGACGCGCACCGTCATGGGCGAGCTCACGCTCCGCAACGTCGTCGCCCACCTCAGCGGCAAGCCCCTCGTCACCCCCGTCAAACTCCCCTGAGCCCCCGAGCGCCCCCGAGAGGCGCCACCCGCGCTGCTCTGCACAGTCCCCTCCATTCCCCCAGACACCATGCATCAGCAGAGGCTCTGGCGCCCCGGCGTGCGTTGGCCCGGCACAGCCGCATGCCTCCCCACTGCCCCACCTGGCCAACAGCCGCAACGACAGCCGCCAATAACAGCAGCACTGCACAGCAGCGGCATCGCTCTGCCTCTGTTGGGACTTGGCCGAGTCGGTCAAAGCGACAGACACCAGGAGAGCACGCGCAGGCAGTGCGGCCCCGCCGGCCCCTCACTGCTGCACAGGGACAGGAGGCATGGCGGGGGCCTTGTCGATACTCTTGGAGGGCCGCCGGCCAAAGAGGCACTCGAACAGGACCTCGGCGGCGTAGGTGTCGGCCCACCCGGCAACCTCGTCGAACGCGGTCCAGACGGCCACCAGCGCCGTGTCCCGCCACCACCTGCGGTGCCTCTGCGCAGCGCTCTGTGCCGCCGGGTCCGGCAGCGCCTGCGCGTAGTCGTAGCCGTTGCCCCACAGGACGACCGTCCGCGGCAGCTCCGCGAGCCCCGCGCCCCGCAGCCACGAGCGGTAGGCCCGCGTCCGCTCGGCCCAGCACGGCCAGCACGGGCCCTCCCCGTCAGCCCCTGCCCACATCCGCGTCTCCCAGAGCAGCACGCGGGGCCCCGCGAGCGCGGCGTCGAGGGCGGCCAGCGGGGCGGGCGCTGCGCCGGAGCCCCAGGGACCCGCGACGGGGCAGAGGACGCTCCGCGGAGGGAACAGCTCGCGCAGCAGCACCCGCGCCCCCGGGGCCAGCACCACCGCCATGCCGACGTTGCCCTCGAGCTGCCCGCTGCCTGTGTCCTGCCCGCTGCCGCTGCGGTCCTCGGGGAGCACAGCGGCGTCGACGCCGAGGGCCTGCAGGCGGCCAGCGACGGTCTGCCGCAGGACCCGCGCGTAGGTGCAGAGGTCCGCGAGCCACCCGAAGCCCTCGCTGCTGCTCGACCACAGGCCTAGCACCGCAGGATTCGGGGGGCTGTGAGCGCAGCCCTGCCGTGCGGTGCCAGGAGGGGGCGCACTGCTGGGGATGCCGTCGCTGGCCGCTGGCTGGGGCGGGGCAGGCACGACGGGGGCCGGGGGCGCTGGCGGGACACCCGGGCGGACCACGTGCAGCCTGCGGGGCTGCGGCTGGGCGGTACGTGCGAGGGCCAGTGCGCCGGCAGCTGCGGCCGCGTAGCTCTTTTTCATGTCTGCCGAGTGGAACTCGAGGAAATCAACTGATCTGGGCCCCCGATCCCACCCAATGCGACCTGTGCGCAGTGGGGGAGCAGGGGGATCGCTCCGTCCAATGAATCACAGCTCCCTGGAGAAGATGCACGCTGCCGTTGAAGCGGGACGACCAGCCGATAACTACCCGATATTTCCTATGGAGAGATTTCTGCCTCCTTGAAAAGGGCGGGAAGAAATCGGCTCATCCAAATTGAATTCCCGCAGCGGACCCGCGCGATGCCCCGCACTCTGCAGTTCAAGCCCGCCCACAGCCCCGGCCTCTGCTCCTTCGCCTGGCGCCCCGACGGCAAGTTGCGTGCCTCCAGCATCCCTCCCCGCCCTGCCAGCCGCGTGCGGCGCATCTGATGCGACGTTTTCCGCGTGACACGTCACACCACGTCACACCGCCGCCGCAGGGCGTTCTACACGTGCGGCGCCGACGGCGCAGTGCGGAGCGCCACGCGGGAGGAGGGCGGCGCGGCGGTGGAGGGGAAGACGGCGGGGGCGGCGGTGGCGGTGGCGGCGCACCCGCGGGGGACGAGCGTCTGCGTGGCTCTGCGCGGCAGACCGCAGCGCCGCGGAGCTCAGCGCTGAGTCGCTCGCCCTCGCGCAGCTCCTCCTCCGCGCGCCCCTCGCCCCCCGCCACCTCGCCTACTCCAACACCGGCTCCTCCGTCGCCTGCGCCGTCGAGTGCGCACCCCCCTCCCCCTGGCGTCATGCCACGTCGTGCCACATCAGTCTCTCTCCACGTCCTCCTCCTCCCCCCCCTTCCAGCTGTCGCGTCGCGTCGCGTGCCAGCCCTCCCCCCTTTGATTTCGGGCACACGTCACCTGCCACGTCGCAGATTCTTTGCCACGTGTAGATTCCCTCTTTGCGCAGCACGCCACTGAGCACGGGGAGCGCTCTCTGGCGTGCAGGGACGGGACGGTGCGGATTGTGAGCACGGTGGCGCCCGGGGCGCCGGTGGTCTGCAAGGGGCACAGGGGCGCGGTGCTCAGCGTCGCCTGCGACCCGCAGGGCAAGTACGTGGCCTCGGCGGGCGCCGACGGCGAGGTCCGGGTCTTTGACGCGGCGACGGCGGCCGCCGTCTACACGCTGGCGCTGCCCCGCGCGCCCCCCGCGGACATCGCCCTCGACGCCCCGCAGCTCCTGCGCCTCGCCTGGTCCCCCGACGGCGCCTACCTCGCCATCCCCTGCGCCAAAGGCACCGCACCGCCCCCGTGACGTGGCGCAGCGGCCCTGACGCCCCGCCGCGCTCCCCCCCGCCAGAGGTGCACGTGGTGGCGCGGGAGACGTGGGCCGAGGCGTTCAAGCTGCAGAGCCACGCGCGCGAGGTGTCGCTGGTGACGTGGAGCAGGAGCGGGGGCTACGCGGCGACGGCGTCGGTGGACGGCATGCTGCTCGTCTGGGACGTGGCCTCGCGCGAGTCGATCCACAGCGCCCGCGCGGGCCCCGGCCTCTGCGACCTCGCGTGGAACCCCGCGGGCAACTCGGTCGCCGTCGTGCGTAGCCCAGCAGAGCGCGGGGGGTGCGCCGCGGGGGCACTGACGGGGCGCGTGACGTGGCGGCGCAGATGAACACGCAGGGGCAGGTGGCCTTCTGGGACGACGTGATACCGCCCAAGCTGCCCAACCCCTCGCGCCTCACCAAGGGCAGCGCCGCCGCCGCGCCCGCCGCGCCCACCGTCGCGGAGATCTTCGGCAACGACGACGCGGGCGACGGCGGCGACGGGGGGGCGGGCGACGCGTACGGGGCCGCGACGGAGGGGGAGGAGGAGGAGGAGGAGGGCGAGCGCAGGGGCCGCAGGGAGCGGGCCAGGGGCCGCCGGCACAGGGACGACGCCGCCGACTTCGCCATCGAGACGGCGGCGCAGGGGCCCTTCCAGCCCTCGGCCTCCCCCGTGGGCACCAAGCGCCGCTTCTTCGGTGCGCCTCCCCTCCTTCCTCGCCTGCTCTGACGCCGCGTGTGCGACGGGCGCAGCGTACAACCACGTGGGGGCCGTCGTCATGCGCGAGGAGGACGACCAGCAGACCATCACCGTCGAGTTCACGGACCAGACGGCCTACAAGCGCCTCACACTGGCCGACCACTACCGCTGCTCCATCGGCTCCCTCTGTCCGCCCGCCCTCTCTCTCTCTCTCTCGGCCCTCTGGCCCCCCGTCTGAGCGCAGCGCTGCAGGCGAGAGCGGGCTGGCGCTCGCGAGCAGCACGACGGTCCTCTTCCGGCCGCTGGTGCGCCAGGGCCCCGCCCAGGCCGCAGAGGTGCCCGCCTGCGACTGGGTGCAGACCCTCCCGGCCGGCGAGGCCGTCGTCGCCGTCGTCGCCGGCGCCGCTGCGGTCTGCGTCGTCACGTCGCGGCGCCTCGTGCGGCTCTTCTCGCTGGCGGGCGTCGAGCGCGAGCTCTTTGTGCTCCCCGGCGACGTCGTGGCCGCCGCCGCCCGGGGCCCCGCCGTCGCGCTCGCGTACCACGCGGCGCCCCCGGCCGACGGCTCGCAGAACATGGCGTACCTCCTCGTCGACGTCGCCGGCCCCGCGGCCCGCACGCTCGCCTCGGGGCCCCTCGCCCTCACGCGCAGGTCGCTGCTCAGCTGGCTCGGCCTCGGCGACGACCTCGTGCGCTGCCCTCTTTTTTTTTTTGTCTTAGTCCGTCTCTGACTCTGACCCTGTCTGTCTGTCTCTTCTCTCTCTTTCTGTCTCTGTCTGTCTGTCTTTCTCCGTCTCTGTCTCTGTCTCTCTGCTGCGCTCCTCGGGGCCTCACACGCGGCGCAGACGCTGTACGCGTACGACAGCAGCGGGGTGCTGAGCGCGCTGCTGTGGGCACGCGGGTGCAGCGCGCCGCTGTGGTGCCCGGTGCTGGACCTGGCGGCTGCGCGCAAGGCGGGCGAGACGCAGTGGATGGTGGGCGTGGCCGCGGGCGACGCCACGTTCATCGTCTGCAAGGACGGCCAGGCGACGCCGCCCGTGGTCCCCCTGCCCCTGGCCAGCACAGCGCCCCTCACGGTCCCCCTCATCGCGGGCTCGGCCAGCAGGGACTTTGTCCGCCACAACGAAGCGTGCGCAGCGCCCCTCTCTGGCCGCCCGGGGGCTCACGCGGGCGCGCAGGCACACGCGGGGGCAGCTGCTGCTGGAGCACAGGAGGAGCGCGCCGCTGGGGGCGGGCGGCGGGGTGGCCGAGGGCGAGGACGCGGCGCGGGAGGAGGCGCTGGTGGACGTGTCGGGCATCCGGATGGCGCAGGCGGAGCTGGCCGAGACGGGGGCGCAGCAGCAGGCCCAGCGCGACACGCGCGTGCTCGACATCTGCGCGACGCTGCGCCTGCGCAAGTCCCTCATGGTCGCCGTCAAGGAGGCCACCGCTGCCGGCTGCGGCCGCCTCGCCGAGGCCATCAACGCCCTCCTCGAGGTGCGCCCCCTCCTCCCCTTTTGCTGCCGCTGCCGCTGCCCCTGCTGTTGCTGACTGTGTGCTTCGTAGGAGCGGGAGGACGGCGGCGCCGCAGCGAGCAGGAAGCGGGCCGAGCCGCCGCAGCAGCTGACGGCAGCGAGCCTCAAGAGGCCCCGCTACTAGCGCCGGTGCGCGTGTGCACAAGAAGGAACAGAGCACGTAGTTAACCCCTTCAGAGCCTCTGAAGCTGCTCTGCGCGCTGCTGCGCCTGCGGTCTTGGCTGCCCGTGCACTCCTCGATCAGCAGCAGCAGCTCCCCCGTCAAAGAGAGAGCAGAGTGCTGGGCCGGTGGCGGCCAGAGCCACAAGCCTCTCTCTCTGTACACATTTGCGCCGATGCGCCGTGTGCCGCGTGTGTCTGCGCGGCAGCCCTCGCGGGGGTGTGCGAGGCACCAGCGCCAGTTCAGCGGGCGCTGGCCTCGTAGAGCAGCTGCAGGCGCTCGCTGCAGCCGTCGTCGCCGCCGCCCTCGTTGCCGTTGCCGCTGCCCGACAGCGGGTGGCGCTGCGTTGCCCTGCGCCTCGCGCGGGCGCCCGAGGCCCTGTGCCACGCGGCCGCGAGGCAGCAGCCCACCGCCTCCCACGCAGAGACGCCCGCCAGCGTCCAGAAGAGCAGCGCCGCCAGGGCCCCCCAGTCGGCCGACGGCCCCGCCCTCGCGGCCCCCACGCCACCCGCGGCCCCCGTGCCGCCACAGAGGCCCGGGCGCGGCGCGGGAGAGGGGGCTGCACCGCCGGCGCTGCGGTCGAAGAGGGCGGCGACGAGGCTGCCCGCGAGGACGAGGGGCCGCTGGAACACGTAGGCGCCGTTCCTCCTGCCCGACCTGCGGGCGACCGGGTGGAGGGAGCGGGGAAGGGGAGCGCAGTCAGCGGCGAACGAGGAGGGCCGGGACGCACGTGGCCACGAGGGCCGTCTCGGAGAGGGTCGAGTAGATGAAGCTGGTCCTGCGGGCGCGCAGCTCGGCCATGACGGCCTGCTCGCTGCGGGCGGCCGCTGCGAGGGTCGTGTAGGCGTGGGCGGCCGAGTGGGGGCCCTGCACGTCGGTGCCCGCGGCGACGCCCAGGCCGAGCTGGAGGGCCCACGTGTAGGACTGCATGTCGACGCCCCAGCCGGCGGCCACCTCGACGTAGTCGACGCCCCAGGCGCGGAGGGCGCTGAGGTTGGGGACGCTGAGCCCCTGCGACCACGAGTGGGGCAGGTGGCTCACGACCACCACGCACCCCGCCGCGTGGCACTCGGCCATCGCCGCCCGCATCTCGTCGTCTGTCGGGCAGCTCTGGGCCGACGGGCCTCCCGCGGTCACGCTGCGCAGCGACCTGCGGAGGGGACGCAATGGGCAGGAAAAGTCCCTCAGAGACAATTCAGCCCGGGGCGAGAGGAAATGGTCTCTCGGGCAGCCCCGCTGTGGGCTCCTCTGGGAAGGAGCGCTACCTGACGCCGATGAAGTTGTAGTGGCCGCGGCCCGTGGCCCACTCGACGCCCGGCAGGACGAGGACCGCGTCCCCGTAGGCCTCGTGCGCGTATCTGCGGGCCTCGTCGACGCCAGCGGCGGTGTTGTGGTCTGTCATGACGAATGCGTCGTAGCCGTAGCTCGCGTGCCACGCCACCACCTGCGCCGGGCTCATGCCGCCGTCCGACGCCGTCGAGTGCGCGTGCGTGTTGAGCGCCAGCGTGGGCCGCTGCGTGGCGTCCGCAGGGCGCAGGCCGCGGGCAAAGGGCCCCGGGCGGGCAACGAACGAGTACGAGGCCCCCAGGGTCTCCGGGGGCGCGTGCTCGCGGACCAGAACGCAGACAGCGGCCGTGCAGGCGACGGCAGCCACGACGAACAGGTAGCGAAGCGCGAGGGAGGCTGCCACCCTGAGCGCGCGTGCCATGGCGCTGTGCTGGCCTGCGTTGTCCTCCCACGCGAATGTGAGGCTGGCCGAGTGCTGGTGCTGCTTGAGCATGGATGAGCTATGGACAGGTAGGTGGCTTGCCCAATGTGACGACAGTGAGGAAATGAAGAGGTCATTGCTCTTGGTTGGAATTGGAAGCGGGCGCTCTCATCGAGCGTGTCCGTTTTCCAGACCCGAAACAACGTCACTCTCCTTAAATTGTGCACTTCCCATCCCTCTCTGCATTCCAGGGCTGTCACAACTTGCACTCAGCTCCTCTGCTCTCGAAACTGCTGCTCAATACAGCAGACCGGCAGTGGACACAGAGTCAGCCTGCGCTGCACCCTTTTCACTTTTGTTTCTTCGATCACTCCATCCCATCTGTTGTCTTACTGGCCACTTAGCTTTTCCGTCTTCGCAACACGCATCAGGTAACTGCCCACCCTCATGGCCGTGCACCACAATAGCGACGTTCTTCACAGGGCATCTATTGTGCACTCTGCGGGCTTTGCGAACAGGTGGTGAGGGGTGACCCATAATCGGCCCTCTTTTTCTGTTCGTCGCATCTGTGCAAAATCAATTGTTCTTCTATACACTCCAAACTACTAAGCCCGCAGTTCTCACCCTTTCTCCACTCTTTGAGTGAGAACCTGGTTTTGCATGGCGCGTGAGGTGCTGTCCAAGGACATCGTGAGGCACAGCAAGACTGGGGTACCAGACCAACACGCGTGGTATGGCCGCCCACGGTTTTTTCAAAAAAGAGAGACCCCTGAATGTAGCAACAGACTTGGCCTATCACCGCTGAACGGTCTGTTCTAGACTCTTCTTCTTTCTCCTCGGCGGCTCTCAGGCGCCCCCACACCTGTCTCTACTCTGGCCAGGAGGGGGCTGGCGCAGGAGCCGTTTTGTCCAGGGCACTTGTGTCTCTCTGTTCATGGATCTCATCGTCGTGTCCTGCTTCAGCGGCGGTCTCCCTACTGGCAGAGCGTCTGCAGAGACTCGTGCCCGTCGTCCATCTTGACGAAGCCGTGCTGCTCCCTCATCCTCGCGACGGCCCACGCCCTGCCGCCCTCCCACGCAGCGGCCACGCCGCACCTCACAGCCTCCCAGGCCGCAAACCCCACGAGCGACCAGAAGAACAGCGCCGCTAACGTCCCCCCGTCCATCGCCTCCCCGGCGCCCCCCGCGCTGGCCGCTGCGACAGCACGGGCCGCTGCCGTGCTCCGCGTCACGCAGAAGCGGGCGTGGGGCATCTGGGGGGCCGCGGCCACCTGGGTCCCGTGGTCGTAGAGGGAGTTGACGAAGCTGCCGAAGAGGATGAGGGGCCGCTGGAACCAGTACCTGCTGTTCCTCCTGCCCGGCCTGCGCTCCCCTGGTCGCCCTGCCCGTCAGCTGCGGACACTGGGGGGCCAGCGAGCGCACGTGGCCACCATGGACCTGACCGAGAGGGTCGAGTAGATGAAGCTGGTCCTGCGGGCGCGCAGCTCGGCCATGATGGCCTCCTCGCTGCGGGCGGCCGGCGCCAGCGTCGTGTAGGCGTAGGCGTTGGAGTCGGGGCTGTGCACGTCGATGCCCGCGGCGACGCCCATGCCGTGCTGGAGGGCCCACGTGTAGGATTGCATGTCGACACCCCAGTTGGCGGCCACCTCGACGTAGTCGACGCCCCAGGCGAGCAGGTCGACGAGGCCCGGGACGTTGTGCCCGTACGACCACGAGTAGGGAAGGTGGTTCACCGTCACCACGCACCCCGCCGCGTGGCACTCGTCGATGGCCGCCTGCATCTCTTCGTCCGACGGGCACCGCAGGAACGAGTCGCCTGCGTGCACCCGGTGCAGCGACCTGCGCGCACGGGGAAAACCGCAGGAATACAAGTGAAAAGGGCTGAGGAACCGGAAAAAGACCCGATGTGGTGACGAATAAAGGGGAACCGAACCTGACGCCGATGAAGTTGTAGTGGCCTCGGCCCGTGGTCCACTCGACGCCCGGCAGGACGATGATGGTGTCGTTCCAGTCGTCGCGGGCGGCCCTGCGGGCCTCGTCGAAGCCGCTGAAGGCGTTGTGGTCTGTCATGACGAACGCGTCGTAGCCGTAGCTCGCGTGCCACGCCACCACCTGCGCAGGGCTCATCTCGCCGTCGGGGGACACTGTCGAGTGCGCGTGCGTGTTGAGCGCCAGCGTGGGCCGCTGCGTGGCGTCGGCGGGGCGCAGGCCGCGGGCAAAGGGCCCCGGGCGGTCAACGAACGAGTACGAGGCCCCCAGGGTCTCCGGGGGCGCGTTCTCGCGGACCGCAACGCAGACAGCGGCCGTGCAGGCGACGGCAGCGACGACGAACAGGTAGCGAAGCACGAGGGAGGCTGCCGCCCAGAGCACGCGTGCCCTGGCGCTGCGCTGGTGCGCGGGGTCGTCCCAGAGGAACGCGAGGCGGGCGAGTAGCTGCTGCTTGAGCATGGATGAGCTGAGCCTGCGTAAGCGAATGTGAGCTGCTTTTGCTTGTGTTGGAATCGGAAACGGATATCCGCCTTTTCCGAGGCCAATCTAGTGGAGAAAAGCCACTGTGAACCGAGGGCCGCTGTACTCATGAGAATGGTATCAAATGAATCTCTCGCCGGCATTATACGACAGTGAACAGAGTGTGAGGTGTCCGATCGCCTCGTTGCTCGCAGGTGGGCCATTTGCTGGGCTGTCGCGGTGGTCCTCTCAGCGTTTGACGTCAGGACCCAGATATCCCAGATATTCGTGGGCCAGAGATACCGAGACCGCGGCAACACAGCGCGCTGCTGCGGCTGCGAGGGCACCAGAGGCAGAGGGACCGCAGAGAGAGAGACCCCAGACACACACCAGGCCCCTGCACAGATGTCGCTGGCGCAGACCGCTGCTGTGCTCCCCGTCCACGAGTACGCCCGCGCCCGCGAGCCCGAGCTCAAGGCGATCGCGCAGGAGCTGCAGGCCCTGGCGCGCTCGGCCTCGGAGTCGGGCGCCGCGGGCGGCGGGGGCAAGCGGACGTTCCAGAAGCTGCCGCGGCACCTGCGCCGCAGGGCCATGAGCCACAACCTCCACCGCATCCCCCGCAACATCCGCCGCCGCGCAGCCCGCGAGTACCACGAGAAGGCCCCCGCCGGAGGCACGCAGACCACACCCCCCTTGTCGCATCGCCACGTCACGCGTGACGCAGGGGACCCCGCGTCACGATTCCCAGATCCAGGAATTCCCCTCTTGCCTGCGCCACGTCGGCTGAACAAAAAAGTCGCGTCGTGTGACGCAGGGCCCCCCGCGTCACGATTCCCATATCCAGGAATTGCCTCCCCCTGTTGCCTGCGCCACGTCAGCTGGAGCCCTAAAAGTCGCGTCGCGCAGCCGACGAGCAGAAGCGGAGGCTGAAGAAGAAGCGGAGGGCGCGGAGGTACCTCAGGAGGCCCGCGCGCCTGCAGCTGCTGCCCGCCGTCCGCCAGCGCACGCACAAGTGGACCGAGACCCACGCACGCCCACCGCTCCCCCACAAAGAGAAAAAAAACACCCCGCGAGACAAATCAATTGAAACGACAAAATCAATTGACACGGCGCCCCCGCGCAGATCTGGCACGCCAAGCGCTTCAAGATGGCCGCGCGCTGGGGCTGGAAGGTGGCGCTGCGGCGGAGCGACCGCGGGCTGCGCGCGTCGTACCGCAGCGCTGCGTACCTGTGCACCGCGCGCGACGCCTCGCACTCGGCGTGCCTGCAGCTCGACGGGCCCATCGGCGCCCTCTGCGCGGTCCTCCGCCGCCACTCGGACCCCCGCGCGGCCCCCACGCCCTGCGCGGCCCTCTACCGCGAGGGCTCGCGCGCGGGCGACTTTGTGCTGCTGAGCGCCGGGGACCAGCGGCCCGTGGGGCCCGCGACGTTCCTGTGGCGGCAGCTCAAGACGGCCGCCCCTGCAGGCGACTCGTGCGCGTCGCTGCTGCTCTGGGTGCACCCCGCGGCAGCCGAGCAGGCCCTGGGGGAGCTCGCGGCCTCGTGCGAGGGCGCGGGGGCCAGGGTCTGCAGGCGCGAGCTCGCGAGGTTCGAGTACCGCGGGCCCAGGGCCACGGGCGTCCTCGCGCGCGTCCTCGCGCGGCTCGCCGACGACGACGCAGGCGCCGGCGCCGACGCCTGGCGCGCCGTCGTCGCGGGCGTCCGCGACACGTCGTCGCTGCCGGCGGGCGTCGCCCTGGCGCTCAACGTCCGCGTGCCCGACAAGGCCGCGATGCCCTCGATCCCGCTCTGCCCGCGCCGGCCCCCGCGGCCCGCCGACGCCGCTGCCAACGCCGCTGCCGCGCCCTCGGCGGTGCCGCTGGCCGCGCTCTGGCGCTCGCGGTACGCCGGCGCGGCGCGGGGCAAGCGCATATGGAGCGCAGAGGCCTCGGCGCAGGCGGGGGCGGCCAGCGTGCCGGTGCTGCTCGTGCAGCGGCCGCCGGGCAGCGGCGGGGCCTCGGGGGCGCGCCACGCGGCGCTCGGGGGCGGCTGGGACCTCGTCTTCCCCGCGGGGCACGCGCGGCGCCTGTGGATCTGCTCGGTGTTCCACGGGGCCCACGCGGTGGGCCTCGACGAGGCCGAGTGGGCCGAGTTCGAGCAGGGCCGCCCCTGCTTCCCGCGCGACTGGCCCGACACGCCCGCCTGCGCCGCCCTCGAGGACGAGCTCGAGCGCGAGGCCGCCGCCCGCCACGCGCGCCTGCCGCCCTCGAAGCGCCCCAACTACGCAAAGCTCGGCGTCGCGGCGCCCTTCCGCGTCGCGTGGCCCGACGTCGCTGCCGTCGACGCCGCCGCCCCGCTGCGCGTCCTGCGCGGGCCCCAGGCCGCCGCGCTCGACGGCGCGCCCGGGGACCTCGTGCGCGTGGCCGTCGTGGCGGCCGGGAGGGGCAGGCCGGCGCGGCTGGGCTCTGTCTGCGTGCCCGCGGGCGCCGACGTGGCCGCGTGGCGCAGCGGCGCGAGGCACGCGGGCGAGGGCGACGCCGCGGGGGCCAAGTGCGACTGCGCCGAGGTGCGCAGGGAGGTCGCGGGGAAGGTGACGACGGGCGGGTACTCGTACGCGTGGGGCTGCGGCGCCGCGGTGGCGTTCTGCAGCGTCGAGGGCCTGCGCAGGATCGCCCAGGCCAACGCGGGGCAGCCGGCGCGCACGGCCGGGGGGCTCGCGTGGTACGTGGCCATGGCGCACAACCAGGCGTCGCCGCACTACATGCACGCCCTCGTCGCCGTCGTCGTCTGAGGCTTCGCCGAGGTGCAAAATAACAACGAAGACCCTGGCAACGTGTCGTGTGGCCGATCAGTGGGACGATGCTCAGTGTTTGCTCTGGAGCAGATGCTTACGTCTAGTGTTCATCTCGTACTTTGTACCAGCTGCGTGCTGACACCCTCCTTTACACGTGCCAGCCTGTCATAATTACCAGCCCGTCCTCGATCGTGATGTCACAGTGATGTCACAGTGCTCTTGGTCCAATGCATTTCTGAGTGTAAACGACGGTGTTGTGCACGCAGTGACGGTCGAAGAGGTGTGCTCTTATTGAGAAAGGCTTGTGTGGGGTGAGGCGAAACGAAAAGTGATAAAGCACAAAAGAATAAAAGTTGTGCAGTCCAAACGGGTTAGCTGACGTGGCGTCCTAGTATAGAGTCAATTGTGAACATGAAAATACGAAGGACACGACGGTTCTTTCGGCGGTGCGTGTCCGAGAGACAGAGGAGATTTCTGCGCTGACGCTACCGACGGAAAATATCCTTTCGACCAAAGAATCGTCAGTTCTGAGGTCACGACAGTCCACAGCGACCTGTTACATGAGTTCACAGTCCACGACGCGCCAGCAATCCTTAATCCTGAAATTGCTCGCTTGTGATGAAGCGAAGCATGGGCGCAGAATCAAGCTGGACGTGCCGCTGCTCCATGGGGAAGCAGGCTGCTCCATTTGCTTGCTGGCTCCAATCTCACATTAGCTTTTTGGACTGCGAGCAGACAGTGAAGTCACGTAAAGGTGATAGGGGCCTTATTCACGGAATTTCCCTCAAATGGCATTGAAGTCCCGGCTTCACCCTCTCTGGGTAAAAAAGTGAATGTACCGTCAATAGGGCCCCACCGGTGACTTCACCCTAGTCGTCAGAATGCACCGGCCAGATTTTTGTGTTTTGATCGTATCTTTGATTATGTTCTTTCTGTAATTTCTACAACACATCTTCTGCGTTAGCTCCAGCCCACCAGAAAAACCACCGAGCAGCTCTTTTAGTTCCCTCCCCCGAGGAAATCAATTCGTTCTCTCCCTTCCCTTCCCTTCCTTCCCTTCCCTTCCCAGCTGCAAACACCGCTCTACGACAACCACCCCCATGGACCAGCTGCTAAAAATAGGCTCGGCCACGGAAATAGACCTGGGCTGTGAGGGACGGAGACCACAGTATGGTTATCTCATTATTTTTTGCAGGCCAGAGCATTGGGGATGCCGCAGTTGTGAAGTTGGCCACAGCACTGCGTGGCAACAAGACACTGACCTCTCTCAACCTCGAAGGTGTGAACCGTACAGCTGTTTATTCTCACAGAATCCATACAGGGAACGATATTGGTGAGGCAGGGGTGGAGAAGGTTGCTGCCGCTCTCTGCTACAACAGGACGCTGACTGCTCTCAACCTAGCAGGCATGTATCATATAAAAATGAGAATCATCTCATAAGTGCATGTGGAAGGCAACCATTTTGGGGGAGCAGGAGCAGATATGCTGGCTTTAGCATTAAGAAAAAATCGGACGCTGACATGTCTCGTACTTGAATGTATGGAGCAAAAAGGTCTCTTAATAACTTATCTTTATCATTGAAGGGAATGACCTTGGGGAAGCAGAAGTGGAGAAGCTGGCTGCAGTCCTAAGAGACAACAAGACACTGACTACTCTCAGACTTGGTGGTGCACAACTAGGAAATATAAAGACTTGAAGGTCATTGCTATCGGGTCATCATCTCATATCAATTTGAACAGCCAACCACATTGAGGAGGGAGGGGCAGAGCTGCTGGCTGCAGCAATGCATGACAACGGGACACTGGCTCATCTTGAACTCCAAGGTGCAAAATTTGTTTGTGATAGAAACTACAGAAAATCCAACAAATTATATTAAAAATCTGATTATTATTTGGCAGACAACAACATAGGGGATGCAGGAGCAGAGGAGCTGGCTGAAGCAATACGTGACACTAAGGCACTAACATATCTTGATCTCAGCAGTACATAAAACCATACAGAAAAATCACTAAACCAATATCTGACATTGCTATATCTTAGAAAATGGAATAGGAGATGAAGGAGTAGAGAGTCTGACAGGTGCACTGAGGGAAAACGAGACAATGACTGTGCTCATCCTTGCAAGTGCTCAACAAGAAATGAAGAGCTACAAGGTCATCTCATCTCACTTATGACAGAAAACGACATTGGGCACGAGGGAGCAGATAAGATTGCTGATGTACTGCAGAACAACAAGACACTGACCACTCTTAATCTCGAAGGTTTGCGAAAAAGATGATAGATCTGTATCTAATATCAATTATCACAGCCAACCACCTCGGGGAGGCAGGAGCAGAGATGTTGGCTGTGGCACTGCGTAAAAACAGTTATCTTACTCTTCTTGACCTTGGATGTAAGCACTATTTTTAACAGGCAGAAGTAACCAATCTCACAATATGGAAGCAAACGACATCGGGGATGCAGGAACAGAGATACTGATCGCAGCACTGCATGAGAATAAGACTCTCACAGCTCTTATCCTTGCAGGAATGAAAGACAAATGAAAAATAAAGCCACTGACCGTCTTCTTTTCATTGCAGGTAACAACATCGGGAAAGCAGGGGCAGAGAAGCTGGCAGCAGAACTGCGAAACAACACAACACTTACTGCTTTCGATATAGGATGTGCCACATTTTGGATTATCTCAAGGCTATGCACTATCTAATACTGTTTTATCAGCCAACCAGATTGGAGAGACAGGAGCAGATATGTTAGCTGCGGCAATACATGACAACAAAATTCTGAAGTTTCTTGATCTCGGATGTGGGCTAAAAAGGATAAATCCCATTCTCTGACTTTCTATTACAGCGAATCAGCTCGGGAAGACAGGAGCAGAGAAAGTGGCTGCAGCCTTGCAAGAAAACAGAACGCTGACCTCAATAAGTCTTGCATGTATGCAACAATTCATAGACATATAAGACTAACATCTCATTTTTCAGTTAACAAAATCGGTGATGCAGGGGCGAAGAAGCTGGCTTCTGCTCTGAATGACAACAAGACACTGGCTGAGATCGATCTCTCATGTAAGCAGAAAAACAGCCAAAAAGCCGAAATCTCAACAATTCATGAAAGTGAACGGAATTGGAGGTCTAGGAGTGGAGAAGCTGGCAACATCACTACAGTACAACAGGACATTGACCACTCTGAACCTTAACTGTAAGTTACTGTATTAACAGTACGGAAATTGTACAACTTGTCTGATATTAATCACGTCAGATAACGAAATTGGAGATGCAGGAGCAGAGAAACTGGCTACAGCACTGAGTTCCAATGGGACACTGACCGCTCTCAGTCTCCAAGGTGATCAACAGAAAGAAACGAAAGAAGTCAATTTAACGTCTTTTTCTCAGAAACTGAAATCGGAACAGCTGGGGCAGAGTATCTGGCAGAAGCACTGCGAAATAGAAACAGGACACTAACCACTCTTAACATTCAAGGTGTGCAACAAACAGGGAAGCACAAGAGAGTAATAATCAAGCAACTAATATTGCAGTGAATGAAATTGGGAATGCAATGCAGGAACTCGATTCTTTGCTGGAAAGAAACAGAGGTACTGAATTACATTTGTTTGCACTCAGAATGACTCTAATTCTAGAGAGCAATACACATAAGGGAAGCAAGTGCAGCTGCTGTTCATCGAGTCCAATTGTGGGCATGTTGACAAAGTTGCGCATTTTATTACTGCTCTTGTTCCTTAACAGATATGTAGGTGCAGGCAGTGCCCGGGTGATATATCACTATGCCCCGAATGTGCAGCACAGAAACAGTTTCCAAAAGAGCATGGGCCAGAGCACACGGTAATGAGGTTAAGATGTGGAGAGAAGCCTGTTTATCTCGGTGTGCCAGTCATTGTTATTCCTCCCCTCCACTAACAGTCTCCCCTTGGATGCTCTCAGGATTAAGAGATGCCGATTCTGTCGTGGAGTTGAGGCCACTAAGTCCAACGCGAGTCAAAAGGTCAGGCTTGGGTGCCCCTGCAGCACTGCCAGCAGAGCCGCCCCGGCAGAAGGGGCCCATAAGCCCGATCCCCATCAGCCACCCAGACACATGTGCCCCCATGGTTCCAATGACAAGGCCTCCCAGTGTGAGCAAGGACATAGCCATGACCGCCTCGATGGCGAAGTCAAGAACCTGTGGGGTTACAGAATGGAGTGCAACAGTGGCAGCATCAACGAAGAAGGACTTTATGGAGGGATACATCTGCTCAAGTACGACGGGACTGAGGGGCGAGATGCCATCTGTGGAGGCACTGAAGCTGCTTGATGATCTCCGGGGAGGTGTGCTTGGAGGAGAAGGAAGGGCGACAGCCACTGTGAGATGACCACCAGGGGCAACTACTAATTTGTGTTATGCACCACAGATGATCGAATGGGGGCTGACTGATGACGAGGTCGATGCGCTGATACTGTACACGATGGAAGAGGCAGGAGTGTACTCGCAGCTAAATTCAGCTCTTCATGAGTACTACTACGAGAAGAATGGAGATGCAATCAAGCCCTGGCGCGGGTATTGTTGGTTCCTGAGATCAGCACTGAACAAGTTGCCACCATACCGTGGTAATGGGGGCCGTGGAAAGCCAGTGGTGGTGTACCGCGGCATGGCAATGTCACCTCTGGCACTGAAGATGGACTACAGAAGGCACAGAGACGTGTGCTGGTCCGGGTTCACTTCGGCAAGCAAACTTAAGCAAAAGGCTTGTGAGTTTGCAGAAAGAGGAATGGAGGGAGCTGAAGCCAAGGGCGAATCCAAGGAGCCAGTGATCTTCATCATCGAGGTCAAGTATGCCAAGTCAGTTGCTGAGTTCAGTGTGTTTCCCGAGGAGGAGGAGGTGCTGATATCTCTTAACTCGCATCTGTTTGTGCTGCAGGAGCCAGTCAAGAAGGAGTTGTCAGGTATGGGAGAGATTTGGGTGGTAGAGCTTGCGGAAAAAGATGAGAAGAGACCATTCAGGTACTGATGGGGAACAATTTCTCAGCAGCATGTTCCCTGTTGGTAAAAAGTGCTATTGTGCCTCAGTAACAACGTTCTTGTACATTTCAGACTTTGAGAACCTGGTGCTTTGATGTGTGTGTGAAAATCTCTCGTGCTCGAGAAGGCCTAACTGAAGAGTCATTCATTGGAGGTGGCAACAGTAGTGCCCAGTGAGAACTCACGTTTGGTATCTGCCACCTTAGACATTGAAACTCGCAGCCTTTAACATAATCGAAGACAGTTGGCAATGATATCTTCTGTATCTACTTGCAGTATAAAACTCTGTACCACTAGTAGATAGTTATGTTCTTAATGATGACAGTTCATAGTTGTATACGACTGGTATAACAAAAGCAAAACTGGGAGAAATGGGAAGCAGCACAGCTCAAGTCCACACGGTATGCATATGCATCTTAAGAGGTGAAGACAGGGGCAGCAGATATAACAGTGGAGCACATATTGTTCACAATTCTAATAAGTCTCATGGTCCGTGAGTGCTGAGCAGGAATTCCCCCAAAAAAGGTGTTATCTGCTGGCAGTTTTCGTCTCTGGGAAAAAACACGCTGTGCGTTGTGAAGTCAGCTCGGAATTGACTGTGCCTCATAACACGAGCAGAAGGCCTATAAGCGAGTGTATGTACAAAATCGCGCACGATTCTGCATGGGCAGGCCTGAGAAATGGGGCCTGGAACAAGGGGGTTATATGTTAGCAGTTATGTCAGCAGTTATTGTCACTGACACATTCTGTGCCACTGGCATATAAGAGTGAGACAGCAGATAGAGTGATGTACGTTGATGCTGATGCACATCTAACACAATTTTGAGAGGGAAATCATTTGTTGGACAATTGCTTTTATTTAGAGAACAAAGCAGTTGAGAAGCATGTTAAGCAATGTAGTGGCATGTAGTGGACCCTGCCACAGCAGTGCGTAGCACAATGAATGAACTACGTGGTGTAGCAGAGGGTTCGCTGCATGCTGCTACGTATGGTTCTGCTATGCACTGCTACACATGGTGCCACTACGTGCTGCTATGCAGTGCTACTTATGGAGGCACTATGTGCCACTATGCATAAAGGCGCTATGCACTGCTACATAATTGGGCAGCTCCCACCTACTTACAGAAACCCCTACACTGAAATCAATTAAATGAACAACAATTGTTAACTGCCATCAAAAGGGCAGGCAGGTCATGTTTTCACATTTGGGAGGAGAGAAGCCCAGCCAGGGCAGCAGAAAATGTTCAAGTGAGAGGAGAGGGAGAGGGATCACTGAGGACCAGTAGGTGCCTGGGAAGAGGGCAACTGAGGACCAGCAGGTGCCTCAGAGACCTGGGCGGCACCTGTGCTCAGATGGTAAGAAGCATCAAGGCGCACTGCAAGGCATCCCTGCCATCAATAGCATTACAGGCTCATCTCAGTCACCAAGGACAACGACAACTGGTTGGAGCACTGTGTTCATCCAGATTCGCCCTTCAATTGTGATGCTGATGCTCAGGGGCTGCGCTACAGGCTTAGCACCATTAAGGGAACTACTGAGGAGGTCAAACACCTTGGAGAGTACATCATTCAGGTGACTCATCACACAGAAAGAGAGTCTTCTATTTGGAGCAATGCAAACCTGGACTCCTGGCTCTCCAACTCCGATGAACTACTCCCGACCAGTCCTCTGCAGATGGACCTCAAGATGTTTGAAGAGGGATTCATCAACCCAGATGCGTCCTTTAATGGCCTGAACGACATTATGGCTGATCCAAAGGACTGCATCATGGATTGTGCTGAGTGCAGTGATGATGATGATGCCCTCTTCTCTGATGAATCTGACCCTGCTGAGTGTGACTAAAGCAATGAAACCAGTTGGTCATTACAATTGAAAGTCACTGTGTCTGCTTTGAATGACTTATTGATTACCATTGACCACAAAACTACTGACACTTTCCATGCCGACTCAAACACTGGCATATACGCCAGCATATACACTGTGCTGCTGGCATAGTCGATGGCCGAGCTGTGCCGCTGGCACATAGCCCAGCACATATGCCAGCATATATCACCTTTTGTCGCAAATCACTTGATTTGAAAAATTTCTGTGAAATCGTGCTTCAAATGCATCCAAGAGCTTCTGATATTAAGGGCATGTGCTATTTATTGATCATTTGTAACGATTATGACCCTTCCCACCCATCAGGTCCGTGAGCTGTTTGTTGCATATCCAAAATTGGCCAAGCAAGCAGTCAAAATACCCACTTTTCTGTGCTCTTTAGTGCTTCTGTGGAGTGTATGTCGGACAGTGCCATAGACCGGCCTGTGGTATTCTACTGGTGGGGCTGTTGTCTGCAGTCTTGTGCCATCCAGGTGGGTCCGCTGCACTGACGTGCTGCCTGCATCACCAATTACCCAAGATATGCCTCTCTCTGTTACTACTCTTAAGAGCTGCTGCAGGCCCACATCCTGCACAGAGGAAGAGCTGCAAAATCTCCTTTGTGCCATGGCTTTCAGCTCATTTGGCTGCTGTGTTGCATCTTACTACTCCGATTCAGCAAAAAAGATCCAGCCAAAAAGGGATGAACTAAGCCCTGACCCCCCTGGGGGGTACTTTTAACTCTATAGACTGGTAGAGGACGTGTACTCTACTGGTCTATCGAGTTAAAAGAACCCCCTAGATGGGCCAGGGCCGAGGTGATCCCTTTGCGAAACTAAATTTAGCAGATAAATCCCCCTCACTCTCTGTTGCAGTTCAGCTGGCAGAAGAGTGAGTGAGCTGCCAGTGATCCCCAGACACTGCAGCTGTTTCCTACCAGTACCATAAGTGCATTCCCTCCGTTTCTTGGCTGTTTCTTCCCGTTTCTTTCCTTTTATCTCTCTTGGTACTAAGAGCTGGATCACTGCATAGATGGGTGAGAAAATTCTGATTCCCAGTTTTCTAACATGTAATGATGTATTCTAAGTGTATTAAATCTGATTCCTGAATGATCTTATCAAAACCCCTGAATCATTTTCTTAAATCTTCTTGATACAAGGAAATTTAAACTCCCAAATGGTGTTTTTCTTCCTTTTAAGCCCATCTGTTTACTTCCTGTGCTGCACCTCAGTCAGGTCAGGGCATCTCCTTTCGCATGCTGTCCATGGTGCAGTGGAAAGGAACTGTTGTTTCAGCTCTTGAAGTACTCTGAGCTGGGACAGTATGGATACTCTTATCGGTGTTCACCCTATCCCCAACCATCCCTAAAAGGGTTTCAGGTGAGATTTTCTATGTGCATTTCCTGGGAAGGAACTCCCAGCAGTAGCACCAGTGGGTATTTTTGTCCTTCGATCCTTCTATTTCCTTTCATTTCTTCCATTCTTCTGGGGTGCTGCTTTGTGTAAGATCCAGATCCTGTCAGAACAACAATCTGATGCAGGTTTCAGAGAGTTTATGATGATGGTATGAGTAAGATAACGAACACTTCTGTTTATAGTGATATTAATCAGAAAGTGTTATTGATCTGACTTACTTAGGAATTTATGCAATTTTTTTAATATGAGGGAAAATTATATTGCTAGATCGGGTCAGAATAATCACCATGCACAGAAATCAGCATTATTTCGGCATCAAAAACGTGAAACCAACAATTCTCAGACATGCCTGCACAGCAAAAAATGGAAGTGGGGTCATTTGAGACCCTGACCCTGGTTTCCTAGAGACAGCACAGGAAGTAACCCACCCAGGCATTCACCATTGCCAGTTTGCCTTTTTTTCTATTTTTGGTGGTAGATAACACAGTTAGTTATTTCTGTGTAAGTGGTTAGTTGGTTCCGTTGTTTCTTGCTGAACCCTGTGAGAAATAACGGGTGAACCAGGTGAACCAGATGAACCAGGTCATTATTTCCTTAGGGCTTACTTTGAGAATATTCTGGAAAGAAAGAAGAAGCCACAAAAAACGTGGCAGAGTAGCCGAGATATTAGTGTCTCTTTCCCTTCCATCTCTGGACCGCCCACTGGCACCATTGGCCAGTATTTCAGGAAGACCAATGCTGTTCTTACTCCATGGGTTGATGCCGGGCAGCACGCAATAATTGTTCACTTTTTCACATGTAAAGGTAGGGCTTGTCGCTAAGTAGAGAGTAGTGACCTCTTATGGTACTTACCAATTACTTTTTTGACAGTAGTACTTGATTTATCGTGAAATGATGTGGCACATGCATCAGAAGGTACATAAGAGATCTGGGAAATTACCTGTGGGGCAATAAAAAAGCCCACAACGTCTCATCGTGGTCATAGTCAGGGACTTGCAGAGGTTATTAAGACTGAACTGCAGCTCAGCATTGTCCCTGAGCAACTCAGTGCAGCATGAGCAGTAGCACGATGCATGTATGACGAGATTACTGGTGACTTATCAGAGAATTGTGCGATTTTTCCGATTTGATATAAGTTCATCTAGTGTAATGTGGGCTTCAGCATCCTCTAATGGTCTTCAGTTCATAGTTCACTCTGCATATGGGGAAGCACAAGGAGGAAGGGATGAAAGTAAGAACACACAGAGGTCTGGAAGAAGCATGAATGATAGGCATGAGAGCTTGTGGTCTGCAACTGCGATGAGATGGCCTGTGACCTGGGAAGAGATCAGTATTTCTGCATATGTATCCATCAGGTAGGTTAGCGGAAAATGGATGGTTTTTCAAAATAAGTGGTCTCATAATAACATGCCCAGATGGCAGAAAAATCGAATAAATAAAAAGCAGTGCACGCACCAAATTGTATCATATTTGTCATCATCGATGGCATTAACACAATAAACTCGCGAGTATGAGTAGCGAGTAATACCGAAAATTCACGGATAGTAGCCCTATGTAAAGGTGTACCTGCCAGCCATCGGAGACTTCATTGTTTAACTTCTCGATCTCCTCCCCCTCCTTCTTATTTACATGGTACGTGCGCACGACACCACAGGTTCCCTGGCGCAGCTTCACAGCTGCCGTACACAAGTGCTGCTGCCCAGAAATCTGCTGTCCACGGACAGGCAGATTCTGCCACGTGTTCTTCCCAGAGGTGCTAATCAACCAATAGAAATCTTTGATTGGTTGAAATATCTTCATCACCAGAAAACCCAGTATTGGTTGATTGAATATCTATTTTGATTGTTTGATTGAAATATCAATGAAACGATATTTTGAATGACGCAATCTGTGACATCTTGCCACGGTGTCTCTGCCTCAGTTTTTTCTCTCTTTTTTGCTGCTTCTGCTGGGCTATGAACTGCTTAGCTTTGACCCGCTCTCTCTGCCTGTGTGCTCTTGTTCTCTCTGTGTTGTGCTGGCACTGCAATATGGATCCCCTTACATTCACTGCCATTGCAGCACAGGAGTCGGCACTGCGCTCATCTGCTTAATCGACCAGTGCAACTGCTTGTGCTGTTCTGCATCAAACCCCACCCCTTGTACATACTTCTCTAAAGGTTCACTTCTACTCTCACTGACCAGGCCACACACACCTGCACACTCACTGTCACTGTCATCATCGGAAACATGCACACTATCGCTGTCGCCATCATCATCCTGCATCTGCACTCTGAACATCGCCATCATCACCCTGCACTTGCACACTCAATGTTGCCATCATCACCCTGCACCCACCCGCTCAATGTCACCATCATCACCCCATGCCCACATGCTTAACATCGCCGTCATCACTTTGCACCCACATGCTCAATGTCACCGTCATTGCCCTGCACTCACACTCAACGTCACCATCATTGCCCTGTGCCCACCTGCTCAATGTCACTGTCATCACCCTGTGCCCATCCACTCAATGTTGCCGTCATCGCCCTGTGCTCACACACTCAACGTTGCCATCATTGCCCTGCACCCACCTGCTCAACATCGCTGTCATCACCCTGCACCCACCTGCTCAATGTTGCCACCATCGCCCTGTGCTCGCACGCTCAATGTCACCATCATTGCCCTGCACTCGCACACTCAACATCGCCATCATTGCCCTGCACTCGCATGCGCAATGTCGCCATCATCACCCTGTGCCCGCATGCTGGATGTCACTGCCATTGCACTGTGCCCACGTTTGCAACATCACTGTTTAATTGTCACTGTATAGTGGCCTGCACCATTGCAGGCATTAGCTGCAACTGAACCACCATTACCTGTGCCACCGTATGTGCATCTGCATGCTCAGGTCCATCGACTGTCATCTGCACTGCAATCTCAGCCCTCTGTTCCATCTGGACTCTCACCCTCACGTGCACCAGCAGGTATGATCATAGAATATACATATTCTGACCTGAACACAGCAAAAAGGCAAGGAATAGCAATTGATAGTGTGCCACCTGTGAAACGCAGAAATGCCTGTATATTGCTTACCAATGGTAGCTTTGTTAAGGAATCATGGGGTATTGGAATGTTTGTGGGTGTGTGCTCTCAGTGCAAGTATGAGGTACCAATGCCAAATGGAACTACATCAGGACTTCAGTACCACTGGCAAAATAGCTGCTCATGGAGGCCAATATCAAATCCAGAGGCAATAAAGGATATGAGGCAACACAAACTAGTTGATGTTCTCCTCCTTCAATAGGGGGAACAATTCACAAAGTGAGATGATTGCTTTTACTATTCTAACATTCAATAGGAAATGCTCAAAGCATTTGTTGAAGGAGCAACAGAGAGCCTACGACCTCTTGATTACATCAATGATCCTTGGATAAAGCATCTCTGTGAAACACTACGCAAAGGATCGTCTAAGCTGATTCCATCACGTGAAACACTGCGTTCTCATGTTCTGCAAGAGGCCCAAAGTGCCTGAGTTCAGGTGCAAAAACAAAAAAGGGGTGTGCCTTCTAAATCCCATTCCTTCAGATGCTGCATGAGCTGAAAGTGGAAACAGAGAAACGAAAGGGCCCCCTTCCTGCTGTGGTTGCATTTGATGGCTGGACAAGTGATGCAACTGAGAGAAGCTTCATTGCTCTATGTCTCATTTATTGTCTACTATATCAATTGTGAATGGGTGTTCACTGTAAGATTGGTCAAGACAATGCTACTGGCATCGCATTCTGCTCAAAACCTGAGTATGTATTGGCATCTAGCTTTCTCAGACTTCGAGGATCTTCTGAATGTAATCACATACAACATATTTTTCCAATGTTCTATAGATATGGGCACTTGTCTCAGATACAACTGCAGTTAATCCTGCAGCAGCACGAATTGCTAATTTGACCTGGTTTCCCTGCTCTCTTCATGTACTTCAGTTAGTACTACGTGAACTGTTCAGTCAACCAGTATGTTCTTCTTTTTTTCATTACTTAGAGCATATAGGATATATATATCTCTATCATTGATCGATGCAAGTCAATAACTGGATTCTTTCACAAGTCCAGTATTTGCTCTGTTGCCCTTGCAGAATGGGCTGAGAGAGCTGCTGAACATGATGCACGTATTGGAGACAAAAGGAAACTGCCCAAACCTGGTTGTACATGCTGGATAAGTATATACAAAATGCTGCAATGGTGTGCTATTCATTTAATTCATATCTAAGTACACTTTAGAATTCTTCTTCTGTGGGATGGAATTACACAAGTACTTCAGGATAAAGAACGGCCAGAACTGCTTCTGATGACTGAGTTCAAGCCAGTTATTTCTGATCTACTGCGGCTTCTTGACTTCTCTTCTGCAGTGACAACACAAATGCAAACGTTTGGCACTCTAGTCAGTGAGGTTCCACCTACATTTATTCAGATGCTACGTCATATGCAATCTGTTTCGGATTCCTGTGTGCCCATTGTCCAAATTGCATTTGGGAAGTTTGCACATAATCTAAGATCTCGCATGTACTCTGCTGATGGTCCATGCAATGATGCTGCACTTCTATGCTCTTTGCTTGATTGGCGCTTTAAGAATCTCGGTTTTGGAATTGATGCTGATCATATTGCCAAGATACACTCCACTTTCCGGTCTCTTCT
>CACRSC010000060.1:90496-127193 GCA_902651635.1 Mastigamoeba balamuthi | reverse complement strand
GGGTGCGGGCGTCGCGCGAGGAGCCCCCGCGGGCCCCCGCAGAGCCGCAGGCGCCCCTGCCGCTGCCGCCCGCCGTGGCCGAGCAGGTGCGCCGCAACGACGAGCGCGCGGCGGCGCTGCTGGCAGAGGCCGAGGCCCTGGGCGAGGAGGGCAAGGTGATGGAGGCGCAGGCGCAGACGGCGCTGGCCGAGGGGCTGCGGCGGCAGAGCGAGGAGCTGGTGGCCGCCAGCAGCGGCAGGCAGCAGCGGGAGGGCGGGGCGGCGGGGGCGCAGACGGAGCGGAGGCCCACGCAGCTGTGCGAGGTGTGCGGGGCGACGCTGGTGGTCAACGACACGGAGAAGAGGGTGCAGAGCCACCTCGAGGGCAAGCACCACAAGGGCTTCCAGCGCATCCGCCTCTGGCTCGCCGACTACAGGGCCCAGAGGGCCCAGGCCGCCGCCGCCGCTGTCGCCGAGCACAGCTCCAGCACGGGCGCCCACGACAGCAGGGACAGGGACAGGGACAGGGACAGGGACAGGGACAGGGACAGGGACAAGGACAAGGACAGCGAGAGGCGCAGGACAGACCACGCGGGCAGCAGCAGCGGCAGCGGCAGGCACAGCCACGACTACGGTCATGACCGCGACAGAGACAGGGACAGGGACAGGGATAGGGACCGCGACAGGGAGCGGGACAGGGACAGGGAGCGGGAGAGGGAGAGGGAGCACGACTACCACAACAGCAGGAGGGAGAGCGAGGAGCGCAGCAGCAAGAGACGCCGCTACTGAGGGAGAGTGCCACACTCAACGGTTCCTATGCTTCCCTTTATCCAAGCCTCCTCTCTCCCCCTTCTCAAGCCCTCTCTGATGACGGGCGTCCAACAGTCTGTCCTGCCTTGGTTTCAACTGCGAACTGTGGGCTCCTGCGTGGCCCTTCAGATGTTGCTGGCCACCCACCACCACATCCCATGGTTTGTATCTCTGCACCCAATGTTGCTGTCACTGCTCATTGCCATTATTGCCGTTGCTTGGGCCTGTGGTGGACACCGTTGGCCAGGAAACTTTCTTCATCATACAATTTATTAGTTTCCAGCAAAAATGACTTAGTTTATTCATACACACTCCACCGTTCCTCAACTTCTCGCCAAGCTCCTTTATGGCACCAAGGACTGTGATGTTGTCAGTGCCCATGCCAACGCCAGACAGGTGGCCGAGCACTGCAGTGGTCAGCAGTTCACCAGCTGTGCCCTTGTCCTCCTTGCCATGCAGGGGTGCAATGTGCATTCCCCCCCTGCTTATCGTACCACTTGCTTTAATGGCCATGCAGTGTGCCTTGTGCTATGCCTCATGAGACGCCAAACATCTCGTCAATTGATTTTGGTAATTTCAGATAGAAGAATGTGTAAGGCTGAACATATTTACAGAGTTATGATGTCGTTAAGTGTAATTTTGCATGTACAACCAGTTCCTTGGCTGCCCAACTTCAGGCAGCAAAATTGCCAAACAGCAGGCACTTTCGGCTGTTCTCCACTTTCTCTGCAGGACTGCTAACTGAGTCATGTGTTCCATGGCCCAAACAACAGATTTAAGTTCTATTTCACACTTCTTCCTTGATTCTCCACGAACTGGCCCAGATGCAGACAAGCTGAGCATCCCATTGAGCCACAACACATACTATTGAAAGTGCAAGTTGCATAAGAGTTCTGAGTCAGTGGTGTTAGCAGCTGTTCAGCAAGGCCACTGGCCAGCTCCAGCATCAGACAGTGCAGCTCGGCATGGTGTTTCTGGTATGGTGTACAGGCAACCAGCCACTGAAACTACTGGCCATTTACCATGCAGCAACAATAGCTCAGATGCATAATGACTACCGGGAGGAAAAGAAGAGCAATCAGGACCTGTTCCATGAGGTCTTGCAGATGTCAATGGGGAAGAAGACCCAGTTGGGTGTTGTATACCTCACATGGTGTGATCAGAATTTTTCACTACATTCCATTTGTTGCGCTTGTCTCCACGTCACCTGTGAGGTGTCTGTGGCATCCTGCGAGGCCCTCACGGGCATCGCAGCAGCCCTGCACTCACCAGCATTCCCAGAGTGTGCAATGCCCCACAGAAGGGCATTGTGTACATACAGCTGTGCACTGGCCTGCTGGTGCACCAGAAGCCCCTGAGTTGTATGTTGTCGGTTGGCAGTATGGATCAAAAGTGAACTGCAGGGTGTGAGCTTCCGCACCGGCGTTGCCTGGTGTGCCACGGCGCTCCTTGGGCCCCCAAGCGTCGCCTACGTAGGGGGGAACAGTTCATCAACCCCCAACGGCCGTTTGAGCT
Source organism: Mastigamoeba balamuthi (assembly GCA_902651635.1). Lineage (NCBI taxonomy): Eukaryota > Evosea > Mastigamoebida > Mastigamoebidae > Mastigamoeba > Mastigamoeba balamuthi. The sequence goes on along the minus strand of CACRSC010000060.1, from coordinate 124,890 downwards.
GTGCGTTGTCTGGGCAATGAGTGGAAGCAGCGGCAACGGCACCGCAGAGGCCGCACCCGCAGGGGCAGCCGAGCGCCACGAGGGCCAGCTGCAGGCGGCGTGGCTCCTGCGCACCCTCGTGGTGCCCCGCGTGCAGCTGGACAGCGACCGGGGGCCCCTGGCGCTGGCGCTGCCCCCTGCCCTGGCCTCTGCGTGCTACCACGGCCCCCGCGCTCCCTGGTTCCGCCGCGGAGGCCCTCTGGGCTCCTCCGCCTCGCTCGTTTCTGGGAGACCGCTGTCCTGGACTCGCCACTGACGCGCGCCCTGCTGGCTGTGCTTGCCGCTGGAACCCCAGAGGACATCGCCGCGGCTGCAGAGACGGTCGCCGACAGCAGGGGCACGCGCCGTTGCTCTGCTGCGCTGCAGCTCACACGGGCGCTGCTGCTCCCCCGCTCCCCCGCAGTGGCCGTCGCTGTGCTGGTCAGGTCCGCGTGCTACGCCGGGTCGCTCGACGCCCTCGCCATGCTCGACAGGGCGCTGTTCATGCCCGTCACGCTGGATGCCGCAGAGGGCGGCGCCGCGCTGGCCGGGGCGTGCGGCTCGGGGTGCATCGGCGTGGTGCGCAGGCTCACGCGGGGCCCCTACTGGCTCGGGAGGGCCCATGCGCTGACAACGACTCGGAGGCGCTCATCAGAGCCGTGGAGGGGGGGCCACACGGACGTCGTGCGGGAGCTGGGCCAGCAGCCGTGGGCTGCGGGAGACGCTGAGGACCGGGTGTGGATCGAGTGGGCCGTGGGGCAGGCCTGCGCCTCGGACAACAGCGCCCTCATCGACGTGCTCGCAGGGCCGCCGTACAACGCGCTGCAGCACGAGGGGGAGGAGATGGACCACCACATCTGGACCGCCTGCTGCCACGGCAACAGGGAGGCTCTGTACGCGCTGTTCAGGCACCGCAGGCTCAAGGCTGCGGGATTCCTCCGCATGGCATCCCTTATTTATTGTGTGGCCAGAAACATAAACTACTAAGAGAAAAGAGCTGGGTCTGAGCATTTGCTTTACTACCTGATGGAGATGGACGCCGATCACAGTGACAAATAAGCACTGGGCTGGCATGTTGACTTGTTGCCGTCCTCCCAGCGGATTTCACCCGTCGTTGGCGCTGGTGCGCTTGTTGGAGATGGCCTGGACCTCGACGACGTGGGTGGGGCAGCACTGCGTCTCGTCGAACAGGAACCACTCGGAGAACTCGGGGCTCGAGTGGCTGTCGTACCCGGGCGTCGGCTGCACCGCCCCTGCCAGCTCGGTCATGTGCAACGACCGCCCTGGCAGCACCTTGAACATCACGATCCGCGCTGTCTGCCCCTGTGCTCACCGGTAGAGCGCAGGCCCGCGTGTTAAAACCGAGAGGAAGAGCCACCTCAGTGGTGCGCACCTCGTTGAGAGGAGTGGGGATGGTGGAGCCGTTGGCAGCAGGGATGGCGTTGGAGTACTGCAGCGTGTACTCAACGAACCTGCTCGTGTAGACGCCATAGTGGGGGTCGCCAAAGTATCCGGGGTCCGTCGAGGGCGAGGGGTTGAGGGGGTGGCCCACCCTCAGCAGTCCGTTTGCGCAGATCCCCATGATGTTCTCCTCCCGCGTCCCGTGAAACGCAACCCGCTCATCCAGTTCGTCTGCTTCCTCGCTGCGCCTCAGCGTGTCGCGCATGAAGGCCCTGCGCGCCTCGAACCAGCTCTCCAGCGTCGGGTTGTGCACGCGCCAGGTGCGCAGGGCGATGAAGGTGAGGGGCGCCTTGTTCTTCTTGATGCGGGCCTCGTTGTAGTCCTCGTGGTGCATCTGGAAGTGGCTCGGCAGCATCCGCTGAAAGTGTTTTAGCTCCTTTCCTCTGAGCTCCACCAGCTGGGCGCTCGGCTCTTGTCTGTCACACAGCTCCACGTGCCTCGGTTCCATATCCGTTGCTCGCGCTCTCGCAATGGCCTGTGCTGCGCCCGGTGGCGCACCCTGGAGGCTAACAAGCATTACGCCGTGGGGTGCTTCTTGGTTGCCGGCAGAGTGGCCTTCTTGCCCACCTCGTCGGCGTCGTAGGCAAACCACCCCGAATACTGCCACAGCGAACAGACAGAGGGCAGCGGCGACGCCACCGCAGACACCGCCAGCGACTGCAGCCGGGTTTGTGCCCCCATTCTTGGTTCCTCCTGTGTAGCCCTGGAGGACACTGGAGCCTTCTGACGGCACTTCTGAGCTCATACCGGCGCTGCCACTGCTGCGGTCTCCATCTTCCTTTCTACTTGTGGGAGAGGCTGCACTTTCACTGGAGTCTGCTCGTGCACTGCTGCTGCCTGGGATAACTGAGCTGGTGCTGCTTACAGCGTGATCGGGCTCTGGTTTCGTGTGTGATGAGCTCGAATGAGAACTAGATTCCCCAGAGCAGTTGCCTATGTTCCGGCATTTGAGACCACAGATCCCGCAGTCGTCTGTAACGGTGCATCTCTCTATGGCTCTGTCTTCACATTCGCTGCACCCGAGCGTTGTCTTCTGGCAGAAACGCCGTCCTGGAGAACACCACTGGCACCCCGAGTCCTGGCACTTCGCTCTGTCGTTCCCAATGCTCGCACAGTTAGGGCAAGAGCCTCGTGTCCCACATACCTTCCCGCACCAGTCGCACTGGAGGGGCGATGATCCGCACATCCCTTGCTCCTTGATGTCTGCGCATTTGGGACACTGGCCCCCGGCCATGCATTGGCCACTGCACCACTCGCAGCCGCGCCCACCTGCCCTGCAGGACGTGTCGTCCTTCGACGAGGAGCAGTTGCAGAGGCTCTCGTTATCGGCACAGTGGGAGTTGCCACACCAGAAGCAGCCCTGCTGGCGCCTGTGGCACTGAGCCTGATCAGGCGCATTGGAGCAGGGCATGCACAGGTGCACAAAGTCGCAGAGATTGGTGTAGCCATCGCTTGTTTTCAGACACGGCGCCGAGTAGCAGAGCAAGTCGGGCTGCTCAGGAGCACTGCAGATCATTCTCGTCTTCTTGATATTGCAGAGGGACGCGGGGACCTCGCCCGTGAACCGATTAGTCATCATCACTCTTGCACTGGCAATTAGACACGAGGAAGCCACGCAAGGACTTACAGAGTCTTGATGCCTCTGTGCCCGAGAGCAGAGGGAATCGGCCCGTTTAGCCTGTTGTTATCAAGCCACCTGCATTGAAGATGAAAAAAAGAAACCCACCTCTGCCAGCTCACAGTGATACCATCGCAGGCACCTCTACGTTGGGAGGGATTGTGCCTGAGATCATGTTCTGGCTGATGCGGCTGACAATGTGATGTGGGGTTAGTGAGGCGGGTTTCTGGGGGAAATGGAAGTACGAGCGCCTACAATGTGCTCAGGTTGGGAAGGGACCACAGGCCTCGGGGAATGGTGCCGCTGAGCCGATTATTCTGGAGGAGTCTGCACAAGAGTGCGTGAAACCTATTCCAACATTGATTTATACGCACATCTGCTGCACGTTTCTGATGTCCGCTATCGAATTGGGGAGTGTCCCTGTGAGGCCTTGACCGCTCAAGTTGCTGAGGTACACACGGGTGGGGGGTCAGACACAGACCCTCCAGAGGGCCCCGCTCTCGTGTGCACGCACAGAAGCGCGATGTGGCCGCTGATGTCGCACTTGATGCCGCTGAAGACGGAGGGGCAGAGCGGCTCGCCACAGGGCATCGGCGGGCAGGGCAGAATCCCTTTGCAGGAGTGCTGGGCCCAGAGCTTGCTGGCGTTGGTGGACTCGGACAGGTCGCACAGGAACTGCGACTCGCGCAGGCTCGCCAGGTCGTCGAACGCCCTCGGGCTGCTGGGCCAGTGCAGTGAGCAGCAGCAGCGCTGAAGAGCAGGCTTACAGAGCAGCGGACACGGCGCTGGGGATCGTGGAGGCCAGCACTAGGGAGAGAGCCATTGCGAGCGAGGAACTCGGGGGCATGACAGATGGCGCAGAGAACACCCGACAATCGCGTACCAGAACAGTACGGGTGGGGTACAGTATTTTCTAACCCAACACACTTTTCTGAACTGGAGATTTGCCATCGCCCCCCCCCGAAATATCTTCCTGAGTCCCTGCAATCTGGGTGACCATACACACACCCGGCGACTATTGGCTTCCACATGACAGAACGATGAGACGAGTCTATGACGCACAGAATCAAACTCTTGGGAGACTTAAGCTGGAGCAGCCAAGCAGCCCAGAGTTCCGTGATTTTTCAGGTTCTGTGCAATCTCTTAATTGGGCTCGATTGAAACCACCGCAAAAACGGGATGCTGAAGAGGCCAAAAACTGTTTTCGGGCTCGAATGAACATATGTTGTGTTTGTTGGGTTATGGGACAGGAGGGACTTCAGACTGATCCAGAGAGGTTGGAGCCACTGAGAACAGTGCAGGCACCACAAGACAGAATGACTCTTAGATCGTTCTTGAGATTGTGCCACTTTTCAAGTACATTCTAGTAATGCTAGACCGTATTTCACACTGGGTTGTATTGGTTGATTCCAACGAAGAACACGTCAGGCGCGACTGCTAAGGGAGAATCTTCAACAACTGAATCTGCAGAATGGGGACACTGTTCAAGTTCATCACTATGAATGGAGGATCGAGCTCCAGTGCAGCACAGAACAAGAGGTTCATGGAACTGCTCAAGGTCAAGCACCATATCAGTGCTTCTAGACACCCTGACGGGCATGGGGCCGTGGAGAAAGTCAACTATGATGTGGAGAAGTTGNTTCAACAACTGAATCTGCAGAATGGGGACACTGTTCAAGTTCATCACTATGAATGGAGGATCGAGCTCCAGTGCAGCACAGAACAAGAGGTTCATGGAACTGCTCAAGGTCAAGCACCATATCAGTGCTTCTAGACACCCTGACGGGCATGGGGCCGTGGAGAAAGTCAACTATGATGTGGAGAAGTTGCTATGTGCATTCGTGCACACTACACCCAGGTGATCTCAGTGGGTGGTACCAGTTGCATTCTGCCTGAACACTGCATTCTCGAGAGTGCTGGGATGCTCACCATTCGAGGTACCATGGGTTCAAGCCCAGGTCCATGCTGAAGGCTGCAATGAAGCTGAACAGGGAAGACAGTGGAAAGCCAGACAGGCAATTGATTATGCGACTTTTCTGTCAGATTAGGCCAAGAATGTGATCAGTGATGTAAGGGCTATCCAGACCAAGGTCTTCAAGAACTTCAAGGACTACGTGCATAAGGCTAAGGGAAGGAAGGGTATAAGGTCAGAGAGTATGTCTTTGTGCTGTTTCCAGGAGCAACAAGCTGAACATGGGGTGGAAGGGACCGTTTCTAGTGATTTTCAAGGAGGACAACGAGCTGATCTACATTATGAGGGACCTCAGAAGCAGAGAGGATACTGGTTTTATATTAATTAACTTCACGTGTTTTTCCCTGGAAGGAAGTTAATTGATGATATTCGAGTGGAGGCAACGAGTTTCAACAAGTACTTCATCAAGGCAGTGTTTGTTGGACCACGAGGTTGTCAAGGGCCAGCCATTCTTCTTTATCAAGTAGAAGGGGTTTTTCTAGGGGATGATCCAGATTCGTGTGTATTCTCTCAAGCAACACATGTACATCAAGGGCAAGGGCCTGAGGATCTAGTTTAAGGAAATGCTGTCTAGAGTGCATGGTTTTTGAATCTAGAGTGCAGAAAAAGGACCCATCAAAATCTAGAGTGCAGAGTTTAAATTTAGCAGCATTCTCAACACGAACCTGAGAGCCAATTCCGCAATGCAGGACAGCAACGGCATTGCACTTCTGAACCCCGGTGAGATTTTGGAGTTAATTGCAACTCATAAAGCACACAAAACTGGTTACACTTTCAAATGTATTGTTTTTCCAAGGGAAAATTGTTATGTATAAGGAATGAGAGTCTTTGAAATCAGTTTGGGGAGATTTTTGGGTGAAAGTTGAGATTGTGTCACAATAATAAATCTTCCACAAGAATGAAGGAGGCACACTGGCCAAGCAAGAGGACTCCGGACTCAACCCCACGGGCTTCACCGGCCACCACTAAGGTAAGAGCCATCCATTCTCAATGCCGTTTGGGGGGGATTGTGGTGTGAGTGTGTAAACACCCCAAAATCATCCACTTTTCTCAAGAGACTTCTATCAAAATCTGACGATTTCTGATTTACAAGTACCGATTCCGAGGAACCAATAAACTCTCCCGAGTCATTCGGAACCGGAATCGAAGTTCTCTGGCAAAGGCCTGCCTTGTTGCCAGATTGACAGCCAGACATTCTCGTTCTCTTCAATCTTCCCAGAGTCCTGTTCAGGTGTCTCAGTGGCCTGAGCAGAAATCAAGGTTAATTGAGTTCCTTTATACAATTAACAATTCGATAGGAAAAGTCCACAGGAAAACAGACTCTTAAGTGAGAGTAGTGAAAACCCGAGCTGCTGAAACTGCAAAGGGACTAAAGCAATTGTAAGATATTTGTCAATTACTTCTACTAAAACATGATAAGGAACAACTCTTAGAACGAATCAGAGAGCTTCTACTTCCACATGAGGAAGGAGGAATTCTTCCACAGAATAGTCCCTTTTGGCACTCTTTTCTTTATATGATCTGTCAGGATAGGTCAAGGACAAATGCAATAGAACTGCTTCAGATATGTAGCTCTGCTTACACTCGTGCAATGAAAGAGAAGGATGAAATGCTTCTTCACTTTGAATATTGCCCAGATGTAACAAAAGACTATCTTGACAAGGACACTGTTGCTCTTACTCAGCAAGTATTTCATCTTATTCTCAGTCAAATCTCAAAATGATATCAGATAATGGAAGAGTTACTTCCTTATGCACAAGGACATTCATTTTCAATTGTACAAGGAAATCAGTAGCTATTGTATGATCAATACACAGCTGAGTTCACATCTCGTGTAAATGATTTTGATCTACTCTTTCAGCTGCTTTTGCCAGGTCGAGTTGGGCATTGAAGTACAAAGAATATCTGGCATATTCACTATAAGGGTGCAATACTATGTGAGTGGTGTAATCACAACTCAGATCTTCTTGCTAAGGAAACTGCACAGTTATCTTCTGAGGTACAGAATCAGGAGGCCTGTGATGGCATTGCAGTGACAGAGCCAGATACTGCTTGATGGATCTACATGTCCAATTGTGGAGGCAAGTCAGCTTGTTGGTGCAATTGTGATAAAAGGGGTAACTGCTATGCTACTGAAGATGCCAGGGAACATTCAGATGATCCAGATGGATGACTTTGATCGAATTGTTGGATTTCAGAGGTCCTTCCACAAGGTCTCCTTCAGCCAGGAAGAGATAAAGAGAAAGCAGTCTCCTGTTCCCAAAATCGTTCTTTGAAGGACCTTTCTACCTGGAGAAGCCCCTCTGTCTACAGGGAGGTTCTTCAGCTTCAGGACTTAGAACTTTATAGAAGATACACATTGTTAGAAATATGAAAAAATGGAGGGTAGGGAACGAAACGTACCAGGAATGCCGAGTATGAGCTTCTCCCTGAGTGTCAGCTCCCTGGTCTGCATGCCTGCCTCATCAGAATGCATGAGGGCATTCATTCTCGAAAAATTTGTATGAATCAGAGAGAACAAGGAAGAAAGGAGAAAAAGGTTTCACCTCACAATGAGGTCGTTCAGAGTTCCACCAAGCAGCATCTGCATGGCCTTGAACCAAGCTCTGACCTCTTCAAAGGTGCAGGTCTGGTGGGCATGCTTCTCACTGGGCTCGGCAGTGAAAATACCGAGAAGGTCACACAACATCTTCATAAGGGCCGAGATCTGCTGCTTCTCCTGCAGTGCCCTCCTCTGCTCCTCATCCAACTCTGATGCACATGAGGTGCCCCTGTAGTCCTCTGCCATGACCTTCTTGTTATCCTTCTCCTTCTTCCTCTCCTCCTCGTCCTCACTCTCAGATTGCTCACCATGGACTTGCTTTGCTTCTGGAACTGTTCTGTGCCGCATGTGTAAGTGCATTCCCTTTCATGGTATGATCCATTCATTCACACACTTATTATATTTTGTTTCACTGTCTATCATCAGGAATCGCAGAGACCCTGGACTTAATAAGTCATTATTATAATAGCTCATCAACAAGCTCGCATCGATTTTGCACAGGAAAATCTGCTGTGAGATTAGAGATGTATGGTTAGTGATATGACAACATTTTGGCTGGGTAGATCAAAGGCAAAGCACTGGCAGGTATCTGGTCATCGATTTCTTATCAGGGAGGTGAAGTACCCCCAGAAGGTACAGGTTTGGGGTTGCTTTTCTTCATATGAATTCGGAAAGCTGCATTTTTACAGGGAACCTGAATTCCGAAAAGATGTGTGATATCTGTCAAAAAGCACTTCTGTCATTCATCAGACATGTATATGAAGAGGATCATGTTGAGTGGCTTCTTGCAGAGGACAATGATAGTAAGCATAGAAGTCAATTGTGCTGCCAATGGAAGGATGACCATAATGTGCATACTCTGCCCTGGCCAGCATGCAGCCCTGATTGTAATGGTATTGAAAATGTTTGGGCCATTCTGAAGGCCAGGGTTAGTGAGTCAAACCCTCGTTCACTTACTGCCTTGGTTCACTGTATTAGAAATGAGTGGAGTTTGCCCAAAAGTTGGTAAACTCAATGCCCTCTCGTTTACAGGCAGTTATTGAGGCAAAAGAAGATTATACAATATACTAAGATCAGTTTTTTTTCTGGGTAAGAAGACTGTAATAGGTGAAATGTATGGTAGAATTGAACATCATTTTTAAATAGGGGACAGTTGGTAATGATTTCAACTGTATCTCTGGATTGCATGTATTTCTCGATGCTGTCTTGGCAATCACTCCAGGTAGTCTCCAGACCCTGGATGCTTTATGGTCTCCTTGTACCTCGTCTTAATGCTGCTCTCTGCTTCTTGCAGCTCTGCTCTTCTCGCCTGGTACTCCCTGAGTGTCTGGAGTGCTGTCTGAGGTGCTTTAACACAGCTGTACTTGGGCTCCTCCGAGCTCACCTGTGCTGTGAGCTTAAGCTTCTCCTGCAGTGCTATGCCGTCTGTTCCTGCATCACTCTGCTCTGCCTCAGATGAGCTTTCTGGTACTGCTTCTGGGTCTGCTGTCCCTTCTGCATACCAGGCTTCCCCACAGACGCCCTCCTGTTGTCTTATCTGGTTCTCTGCTTCCTCTTCTCCTCTCTTCCTCTGCTTGGTCCCCTGGTTCACCACAATGCCCTTCATTGCTTCAGCCACTATGGAAGTGAACTGTCTTGATTGGCTCAAGCTGCTTCTCTCTCTCTTTGATGCTGTGTTTATTTTGCCAAATATTATGTCTGTAATATTCACTTAGAGGATTATTTAGTATGTACAAACCTGTGCTGGAGCTGCCCACAACATACTGGCGTTTGTTCTCTGCTGCTTTGGCCTGGCTTCACGCAGCAGCCCTGTCAGTCACCAACAGAGAAGACCATCTTCCAGATGTTTCATTCCACTTCTCAGAGCAGTGATGACCACCCATGTGGCCAGCCCTCTACAGGTTACACTGCGTGGAGTAGTACCTGTCCACATGTTCTGCACTGATACGGTTTGTCCTCCCCATTCTTCCTCTTCTGTACTTGAACTGTAGCTGTGTGTTTCGCCTGGCCTTACTCTTCTGTTCCTGCAGCATTGCCTGCTCCACTCAATTCCTTCTGCATTGCTGTCTCAGTGCACAAATGACGTTAAGTGCAAATCAGCAAGCTGGAAAAACTAGACTGCTCACCTACTCAGGGTTTTACTACACTTAGCTACGTAATTACATCTGCTAGGCACTGCTACACATACCTCTACTGCACTGTGTAGCAGATCACCCTCTGCTATGCATCACTACATAGGCTCTGCTATGCAGTGTAGCAGATCCATCCATCACTACATGCTGCTACATCTATCTTTGCTATGCCATGTAGCAGAGGTACCTTTACTATGCTGCATAGTGGAGCCTATGTAGATCTGATGCATAGTAATGGTACCTCTGCTACTCTGTGTAGCAAAGATACATTCACTACGCCATGTAGCAATGGTACCTCCACTATACAGTGTAGTGGAGCCTATGTAGCAACGTGTACCTCTGCTATGCTGTGTAGCAGACCCTGTGTGGCTGTGCATAGTGCAGATACCTCTGCTACACATTGCTACATAGGCTTTGCTATGCAGCATAGCACAATCAAGGCTCTCCAGAACCACTACCCAGACATTCGGTTTGTTGCTTCTGCTCCTGAGACGGAATTCAAGGGGCTCCTCTGTGAGGGGCTTGGGATAAGCAAGAGTAGGGTCATACAGAACGGCTCTGTGCTTCTTGCAGGGTTTAAGGACGTCTCCCTTGTGTACAACATGATGACACTGTTCTCAATCAGTGGCTCTGTTCCTGTTCCTCCTCATCATGAGGTTCTCTACTCTCAGGAGGCGATCAACCTGCTGCTTTAATTCCCTGATGATGATCTCAGGACGATGGTATGGCAGTGTGGACTTGCCCAAGGAGGAGGTCAAAGAGAAGTCGTGGCAAGGATTGCCCACTGTGATGCCAAGAGTCTCGTGCTTCCACCCAAGGGCAAGAAGGGGCAAAAGTATGAAAGAGAGGACGAGGACGAGGACGAGGAGCCTGGACCAGAACCGCCTCTTCCTCCACCATCAGGTCAGTTCTCACTCACTCTTGTGTCTGACTCTTCCCCCTCAGAGTTGGATGACAAGTGGCTCAGGTCTCGGATGGCAGAGCTGAGCAGCTGGACGTGTGCCAGGCTGACAGAGCATCTCAGGACCCTTGGGGCAACAGTCTCTGGAAAACCTGGTCAGGTGAGTTCTCAGCCACGAGGGACCAGACTCCAAGGCCGTGTCTGGACGCATCAGAGCCTTCCTCACAGACAAGGCAACTGGCCGTTCCCCTCAGATTGGACTCTACAAGCTCGTGTTCAACCTCGTCGATCGTCTGAACGTGCTGCTGAGCTACATTCCGTTCCCCTGGAAGGTCGAGTCGTTCTCTCTGGTGTGGCTCACCTGGTGGTGCACTCAGATGACCATTGTGGCTGCTTTTGCAGCAACAAACAACTACCAATGGGACTACCTTGATACTCAAACTGCCTACCCCGCTCTGCACACATACGTCACCACGTTTGCAAAGGAACTGCCATATAGAATGTAAAGAAGACTTCCCTTTTGGCAAAATTCGGTCCATCTGAGCAAATAAAATCGGTCCGTTCAATAGTTATTACGAGGATGTGGCAAAAGCTATCAGACTCGGGAAGGGAACCGAGATAATCGACAAAGACAGACTGGAATCGGGCACTTATGTGGGTCAATGCCAGGGTTGTTGGTGACAGGCAATGGGCTGAGAGCTTCTGGCATGTGGGGCACCATGGTCTGTGAGTTCAGTGGGACAATGAGAATACCCAGGGTCCATTGCCCAGTCAATGGTATTGTTGTTGGTGGAGGTCATCTGGACAGAAACCTGAAAAGAGCCCACCATGAATGAACACAATGTTGGCTGTGTTTGTTTGGGACTCAGGCAGAGCACAACTAAGAAAATCTTTGATACAGTTGTCTTCACCCCTACGCCAGAGAATAGTGAACTGAAAGTCATTCAGAAAGAGATACTACCATTGGATTCATTGTCATTGGGTCGAGCTCGAGTGAAAGAACTGGAACTGAAGGTTGCTGTGGTCAGGCTGAATGATGAGCAGGCCCTGAATGAGTATGTCCATAAAGGACAGTAGATGAGAAACAAGATAGGGTATTTCATCTTTGATGGTTGCATTGACAGTCGTTTGAGTATCACATTTTGATATCAGGAGATTCACTTCATAAATAGACCATGTGGAGAAATACCACCACCCCCGTGTGCAAGTTGGAGAGCTGCCACAGTGTATCTGCCCTGGTGGCAGAGGTCAGCAGAAGACCAAACAGATTGCCTGCAACATGCGCAAGTGTGAAGAGAAGGGTTGGGTCAATGTGATCAGCCAGAGGATTGACTCCTCACATCCACCAGGTGCTGCCACTGCACGGTGCCAACTCTCTCTGGCCATGATCTTTCTCCTCATTAACAGCCCAGAGATTGTGTCCATAATCCACACCATCCAGTCACTACAGGTCTGCTCACCACACTCTACACAGTTCTTTGCAGTTGCTTAATACCCATTGTTAGTGTAACCTGAGAATATGTACACAAAAAACAATGCTCGGCCTGTGGGCCCTTCGAGTGTTCATGCAGGCCCGTTTTGTGTGTAACCCTCATGGAGCTGGAACGAATCAGGTGCGAACTGCCTATGCACAAATGAAGGAGATCTTCGAGGAGAGGTTTGGAGAAGAAGCAATATGGGCACTGCACACTTCCATTGAACTCACATTTCCACAGGGTCTGGGAATACCCACGGTTTTCGAGATTCTTCAACTTGTTGATCATCACACCTGAGATTACCATGGGCCCCCTCTCTGCAGTAGGTCTCTTTGATCTTGGATGAGAAATTGAAAAAGTGACAAGAAGTCATCGAGTGCATTCATGAGGTTTCAAGCAAACCTGATCCTTTCGGCCAGTTGATGTCCATTGTGCAGCAATACCGCACAGAGTATGTCTTATTGCATTCTCTCAGACGGTGGTCCATCTTCAAGGAAGAAACTGGCCTTTCTGCACTCATATGTACCCTTTCCTTTCAGTTATGGTACTACACATTCCTTGTTATTGTGACTCATATAAGTGTGAAGATCAATGAGGACAATGTTGCTCCTGTTCTGAACATGCCCAAGGAACTGCAGCACCCTATCTTCACAGTAGACTGTATCTTCTACTCTGCAGTCACACGACAGTTACTTGAAGAGTAAAAGGTGCCATTTTATCTCTCTGTGGCCAAGGACAGGCTTCCAGATTACATCATTGATGCACTAAGTGCTGTTGTCAATGATAAGGAAGAATGGGCTACCATGTACAATAAGCAAACCCGTCAGCCAGCAGTAATGAACTTGCCATCCTCTGGCCCTCTGGCCTCTTGATGCCCACATGATTCAAGATGGAGGGACAGCATACCTTGTCTATCCAGTCAAAGTAGAGAATGACTAGTGATGGGCAGGAATTGCACACACCCAACTGATGGGACAGCAAGCACCATCAGTGTGCTGTATGGCTCAAAATGTGAACTGCAGGGTGTTGGGCTTCTGCTTCAGCATTGTCCAATGTGTCTTTTTTCTCTTAATGAAGCCTTGCTGCGCAACACTGTAAATAGGCGGGGGTTTCTGTGGTGCAAAATGTAGTCCAAGGTTCTTCCGTCACATGTGAGGGCTAATGTGCTGTGCCGCCACTGTGGTAAGCCGAGCAGTGAGCAGTGGGTTGAATCAGTTATACTGCCACCACTCAACCAGGCTGACTGCTCCAGCAAACGTCTCCAAGTGCTCGATTCTGTCCGTCATAGGCTGCTCGTCTCATCATTCTGTTAAGTGAAAGCCAAGAGTCGTCTGGCGTGTGTAGTCACCCAGGTTTTGCAGGGACTCAGGAAGATATTTGGTGGCGCGATGGAAAACTTCCAGTTTGGAAAAGTGTGTTGCGCAGAGTTAGAAAATTCTGTGGGGGGTTCTCCGGGTGTCCCGTGATTTGTCGGGTGTTCTCAGTGCCATCTGCAATGTCCCCGAGTTCCTCGCTCGTGGTCGCTCTCGCCCTAGTGCTCGCCTCCACGATCCCCAGCGCCGTGTCCGCAGCTCTGTGAGCCTGCTCTTCAACAACACTTCGCGTGGAGGGAAACAAGGAAAAAAATGACACAACACAACAGCTCTGCTGCTGCTCACCACATTGTAGCCACAGGGCGTTCGACGACCTCGGCGCCGTGTCTTAAAACAAGCGATGGCTACACCAGTGTCTGCGACAGGATGCCGATGTGCATGCCCTGCTCTAATGCGCCTGATCAGGCTCAGTGCCACAGGCGCCAGCAGGGCTGCTTCTGGTGTGGCAACTCCCACTGTGCCGATAACGAGAGCCTCTGCGACTGCTCCTCGTCGAAGGACGACACGTCCTGCAGGGCAGGTGGGCGTGGCTGCGAGTGGTGCAGTGGCCAATGCATGGCCGGAGGCCAGTGTCCCAAATGCGCAGACATCAAGGAGCAAGGGCTGTGTGGAGCATCGCCCCTCCAGTGCGACTGGTGCGGGAATGTATGTGCGACACGAGGCTCTTGCCCCAACTGTGCGAGCATCGGGAACGACAGAGCGAAGTGCCAGGACTCGGGGTGCCAGTGGTGTTCTCCAGGACGGCGTTTCTGCCAGAAGACAACGCTCGGGTGCAGCGAATGTGAAAGCAGAGCCATAGAGAGATGCACCGTTACAGACGACTGCGGGATCTGTGGTCTCAAATGCCGGAACATAGGCAACTGCTCTGGGACATCTAGTTATCGTTCGAGCTCATCACACATGAAACCAGAGCCCGAACACACTGTTAGCAGCAGCAGCAGCAGCAGTAGCCAGAGTGCGAGCATAAATGAAAGAAGCAGCACCAGCTGGAAGGAAGATGGAGACCGCAGCAGTGGCAGCGCCGGCATGAGCGTTGTGAGCTCAGAGGTGCCGTCGGAAGGCTCCAGTGTCCTCCAGGGCCACACAGGAGGCTCCAAGAGTGGGGGAACAAACCCGGCGGCAGTCGCTGGTGGTGTCTGCGGCGGCGTCGCCGCTGTCCTCTGTATGTCCGCCGTGGCAGCACTCGTGGTGGTTTGCCTAAGACGCCAACGAGAGGAGCAAGAATGCCCCTATGCCGACAACAAACAAGCAGACGCACCCCGCGGGGTAATGCTCGATCGCCTCCAGGGTGTGCCACCGCGTGCAGCACAGGCCATTGTGGGAGCGCCGACATTGAATGAGGAACCGAGGCACGTGGAGCTGTGCAAGACACGAGAGCCGAGCGCCCAGCTGGTGGAGCTCAGAGGAAAGGAGCTGAAACACTTTCAGCGGATGCTTCCGAGCCACTTCCAGATGCACCACGAGGACTACAACGAGGCCCGCATCAAGAAGAACAAGGCGCCCCTCACCTTCATCGCCCTGCGCACCTGGCGCGTGCACAACCCGACGCTGGAGAGCTGGTTCGAGGCGCGCAGGGCCTTCATGCGCGACACGCTGAGGCGCAGCGAGGAAGCAGACGAACTGGATGAGCGGGTTGCGTTTCACGGGACGCGGGAGGAGAACATCATGGGGATCTGCGCAAACGGACTGCTGAGGGTGGGCCACCCCCTCAACCCCTCGCCCTCGACGGATCCCGGGTACTTCGGCGACCCCCACTGCGGAGTCTACACGAGCAGGTTCGTCGAGTACACGCTGCAGTACTCCAACGCCATCCCTGCTGCCGACGGCTCCACCATCCCCACTCCTCTCAGCGAGGTACGCACGGCCTCAATTTCTCTTCCTCTTGGTTTTGACACACAGGCCTGCGCTCTACCGGTGACCTCAGGGGCAGACGGCTCGCATCGTGATGTTCAAGGTGCTGCCAGGGCGGTCGTTGCACATGGCCAGGCTGGCAGGGGCGGTGCAGCCGACGCCCGGGTACGACAGCCACTCGAGCCCCGCGTTCTCTGAGTGGTTCCTGTTCGACGAGACGCAGTGCTGCCCCACCCACGTCGTCGAGGTCCAGGCCATCTCCAACAAGCGCACCGGCGCCAACGACGGGTGAAATCCGCTGGGAGGACGGCAGCAAGTCAACATGCCAGCCCAGTGCTAATTTGACACTGTGATTGGCGTCCATCTCCATCAGATAATAACGCTAATGCGCTCAGACTGAGCTCTTTTATCCTCAGCATGTTTTTTTTCTGGCCACACATGGAGATTGTGCAAAAACTCCGTTACGGGGTGGGTCCTGTAGTTGCCGCAGTTGTCCCCAACACCAGGCACTCCAAAGAAGAGAGGGTCTTCTGCAAGGGCACACCGCACTTGGATGCTCCACCCTGCTGCCAGTCCGCCAAACCCATCCAGGTCCTGCTTTCTCACCGAGTACGGCGCGCGGATCAGAGCCCTGATGACCCAGGTCTCTGGACTGGCCACTCATGACGACCCACCAGTTTTTCATGGAATGACGCTGGGTGTAAATGGGGTCGTGTTACCAACAGTAGCATATGCTATGTGTTGTTTTTTAGATCAGAGGGCAGTCAGCTGCGGCCTCCTAATCATGCACACTTCAGATAATTTGTGCTTTCAGACGTCGTTGGCGCCGGTGCGCTTGTTGGAGATGGCCTGGACCTCGACGACGTGGGTGGGGCAGCACTGCGTCTCGTCGAACAGGAACCACTCAGAGAACGCGGGGCTCGAGTGGCTGTCGTACCCGGGCGTCGGCTGCACCGCCCCCGCCAGCTTGGTTATGTGCAGCGACCGCCCTGGCAGCACCTTGAGCATCACGATGCGAGCCGTCTGCCCCTGAGGTCACACGCCAGCCAATGCGCGGCGTGAGCACACGACAGCAGAGATGAGCAGAGAGGGCGAGCGCACCTCGGCTAGTGGCGTGGGGATGGAAGAGCCGTCGGCAGCGGGGATGACGTTGGCGTACTGGAGGGTGTACTCGACGAACCTGCTGGTGTAGACGCCGCAGCGGGGGTCGCCGAAGTAGCCGGGGTCGGTGGAGGGGGAGGGGTTGAGGGGGTGGCCCACGCGGAGCAGCCCGTGGGCGCAGATGCCCTCGATGTTCTCCTCCCGCGTCCCGTGGAACGCCACGCGCTCCTCCAGCTCGTCCGCCTCGTCGCTGCGCCCCAGCGCGTCCCGCATGTGCGCCCTGCGCGCCTCGAACCACCGCTCCAGCGCCGCGTTGCGCACCCGCCACGCCCGCGCGACCACGAACGTCAGGGGCGCCTTGTTCTGCCGGATGCGCGCCTCTGTGTAGTCCTCGTGGTGCATCTGGAAGTGGCTCGGCAGCATCCGCTGGAACTGCTTCAGCTCCCTTCCTCTCATCTCCTCCACATCGGCCCTCAGCTCCCCGCCATGCGTCCTGCACAGCTCCACGTGCCGCGGCTCCCCCTCCAATGGCGGAAGTGCGGCCATTCCCTCCTGTTGCAGTACCTCCACGGTTGGGTCCGCCCTCAGGCGGCCCATCTGCACACTCCTTGGCGATGACCTCCTTCTGCCAGCAGCCACTGTGGCGCATTGCCTCTCCTGCTCTCTTTGATTCCGGTTACGCACTCGGGTGGCAGCAAAAGCGACCACAGCAACAATGGCAAAGGCGGCAGCCACACCCCCACAGACACCTCCTGCAACTGCCCCAGCATTCTTGTTGCCAGTGGCACCGCCATCCTTCACTTGTGGCTCTGATGACCCGAGAAGGGCACTGCTGCTCATGGCATACCCTGTGGGACTCTGACTGCTGCTGCTGCTTTTCTCGTTACTGCTGCTTATACTGTTGCTGCTGCTTTTGCCAGTGCTGATTTCGCGCCTGCTGCTGGCATGAAGAGACGTCGTACCATCATCTGATTCTGTTGACTTGCTGCAACCTCCGGTTGTAGTACATTCGGTACCGCACACCTCGCAGTCACCAGTGGCATCACAGTCATTTGGAACTCTGTTGGCACACTCGATGCAACCAATTGGATTTGCTTGGCAATGCCGTGGGCTGTTATCCCCGCACCAAATGCACTCTGATGTTGAGATCCGGCATTCACTTTTGTTGCTGATCTGTGTGCAGCGTGGACATGCTCCTTTCCGTGCACAGGTTGTTCCACACCAGTTGCACCAATGAGGGGACCATAAATGACACTCTGGCATCTGTAAGCTCTCACAGTTGGGACACTTACTGTCACACACTCCATCGCACCACTCGCAGCTTGAGTTTTTGCTTGTGCAGATGGCAGCATCAGTCCACTCGGTGCAGGGGCACTCACTCTTAGATTTCGCACACCTTGTTCTGCCGCACCAAATACAGCCCTGTATGTTTTTGTTGCAGTGTTCCATAGTAGTTGATAGAGAACATGCCTCGCATTCTGGCATATCTTTGCACACGAGGCTTTTGTATAGGAGACACTTCGTATCTGGTCTCAAACACAGTTGACGAGGCTGGCCTGGCTTACTGCAAATTTGACTGTTACTGATGTAGTCTGTATCACACAGCTCAGGAGGAACTTCGCCCGATAGTTGGGTGTTTACTAATTTCCTTAATCAGTTCAGTTAGTCGCAATTAAAGGAGATGAAGCATACAAGGTCACACTTCTCTTTCCATAAACAAGGTTCGCTGGAATAGTGCCCGAAATCCGAGTATTCGATAGCAATCTTGCAGAAGAGTGTTGGATACAGAAGAAGTGAATAACTCACAGGGCATCATAGTATGCTCGAGGAATTGTCCCAGAGACGGCATTGTTTGATAGACCACTGAAAATTGTAAGTAATGGGGGGAATCTGTGGGATCAACTGTGACTCACAACTCGTGCACTGTGGTGCTGAGATTATGTGGTATTGTTCCAACAAGGTTGTTGTTATTTAGGATTCTGAACAGAGAATTGTCAGAGGAACTGCAGGCAGTTTCAGGTTAAGCGCACAATGTCTCTAAGTTAAACAAGTGAGTAATGCTCTCGGGAATGATGCCTGACAAATTGTTATTTCTCATCATTCTGTGGATAAGTGAGATAAATGGGGTTGTAGTTCATCGTACATTATTCTCAGGTGGTGACAGTCTCCCAAGCTGATTGGAATGGATCCACTCAGGCGATTTTTATTGAAAAGACTACCGGGGAAGCCATGAGTCAGGTGTTCTTTTTATGGGGCATCCTACACGGTTGATAAATTACTGCAGGCTCTGATATCCGGAATTGTTCCGGAAATTTTGTTTCCAGCAATTACCCTGAGATGGATGATAAATCAATAAAGTGATTGAGATGAGAATACAGCTCTGTCAGATTGTTGCAGTTCCATATCCCACTAGGAATTGTTCCAGATATGTTATTTCTAGTCAATCGGCTGTGTAAATTGATTAGGAAGGTAAAGAAGGTGAGTACTTACAGGGTCTGTAGTGCTCGGCATTCTCCGATGGTATAGGGAATTGTTCCTCCGATACAATGCCCTTTGAGGTCTCTGAGGGACCTAGTCAGTATTGGATTGCTACTCAGACTCACAGCCGAGTGAGATGCTTGAGGTTTCCAATGGAGGACGGGATAGATCCATAAGCTACTGAACAGTCGGATATCTCCCTATTTATGAAGGTGTGAGACCCCGTCACAAAGATATTGCTTGCGGCCCACAGTGGTGGCAAAGAAAGGGATGTCAGGTGGCCCTGGAGGCACCCCACACTGGACATCCGACTGCAGTGCACGTCCGTCAGGTTGCCACAGGGATTGTAATTCCAGCGATTCGGCAAATCGGGAATGGATTGGGCAAAGTCGCAGAGGACCTGGGCCTCGCTCTCCACCAGCAGGTCGCTGCTGTCGCCCAGCGTGCCGTGTAGGGAAAAAGGCACAGGTGTTTTCTGTTAGTTTACTCAGGTTGTTGTGCTGCGTTGTGCTTGTGCTGGGAGCTGTGGGCGTTGTGGGCGTTTGCTGTGTAGTGTTGTGTGGCCCACCTGGTGGCAGCTGACACTCTCTGGGGTACACACAGGGTAGCAATGAGCAGCCCGAGCGCGAGTGCTTGCATTGCGGGAGCTTGTGTTGCTTCTGACTCTGAAACCTGAACTGCTCAAATCCTCTAGGCCGAAAATATCTAAGATAGTGCCGCCGGATGCAATCTGGCAATCAAGTGTATCTGCCCCGTTAGGTTGTTGCCGGGGCCCCTCCTACAGGGAACAGCTATAGGTACATCAACAAATGTTTGTTGGCTCATGTTTGCAGGACCGGGCCAGATGGATCAGTTACTGGGAATGCAGGCGAGGCAAATCCCTGATTATTCTCAAGCCTGCGCAGCACAAAAACGAAAGGGGCGTCATTCAAGTCTCCAGTTATAAGGGACAGCACAGGAATTATGCCACCATTCGTTTTCCCTTGACCATTCAGGGCACGGTCACAAAATGCCAATTTTTCAAACCGATCAACGTTCTTTTCGGGGAAATGAGGTGTAAAGGGTGTTTTGCTGGTGCTGAAGGGCAGTGTTGGCAGTGAAGCAATAAACGAGTGGCTTCGTGCACTCTGCAGCGGCACTGGCCGCACACTGTGTTGTCTGTAGCAGCAGGCGGCAGAAAGGCCACCTGTCCAACCTGCACAGCCACAGGGGAGAAGCTCTGTGCTGGGCTGCCAACAGGCACAGCAGCCAGCAAGGAGGGGGTTTGAGTACAAGTACAGCTGTGTTTGTTTGGTGTGCTCTCTGCTACTAGTCTCTGCTGGCGGTTCTCTCGGGGTCTCCTCCCCTCCTCGTGTGCAGTGTGTGCTGCCCTGTGCTGGGGAGAGGCTGCTGCTGCTGCTGCTGCTGCTGCTGGAGGGGTGGTCAGAGGAGCTGCTGCATGACCGTCACGGGCAGCAGCCCCGTGGGCCTCTGCGGCTGGGCGCTGCTGGGCCGTCGGGCCCCCAGCGTCCGGGCCTCGCTGCCCGAGCGGGGCCTCGTGCCGCCCAGCCCCAGCGCCCCGCCCTCTGCCGCGAGGGCCAGCAGCCTGGGCGACGCCCTCGCCTGCCCCAGCGCCCCCTCGCAGAGCCCGCCGCCCACGGGGCTGCCCCCCGCGATGGTCCCGCTCAGGGCCGGCAGGCTCTCGGGCTGCTCGCGCTCCACGGCCGACAGCGTGGGTATGGCCCGCTGCTGCAGCCCCTGCCCCTGCTGCTGCCCCTGCGCCGGCACCCCGATGCTCAGCGCGTTGACGACTGCCGGGGGAGCGGAGGGGAGCGTAGTGTCTGTCAGTGCGCTGCTGCCTGAGAGCTGTGCGTACAGCAGCCCGAGGGCACAGGGGGCGCGGGGGCGGCCCCGCTGGAGAAGGAGCGGGAGCGGCCGCGGACGAGGCCCGTCTCAGCGGTGCCCGGCCTCGTGGGGGGCACCGAGAGCGACGCCGTCGACGACACTGCGCAGGCGCCCGTGAGCATCTGGAGAGGCGCTGGGGTGGCTCTGGGGCAGTGGGGCAGCTGGTGCAGCTGGTGCAGCTGGTGCAGCTGGTGCAGCCGCCAGAGAGGTGCTGGAGAAGTGCTGGAGAGGTGCTGGAGGTGTGCTGGAGAGAAATGAAGAGAAACTGCAGAGAGGTGCTGGAAAGGAGCTGGAGGAGCTGCCAGAGAGGTGCTGGAGAAGAGCTGGAGATGCAGCAGAGGTATGAAGCGGAACTGGGGGTGTGCTGGAGAGGTACGAAGAAAACCCTGAGGAGAAACTGCAGAGAGGTCCTGGAAAGGAACCGCAGAGGAACCGCAGAGGAGCCAGAGAGGAGGCGGAGGCGCTGGGGGGGAGAGGGGGCAGCGGGAGGCGCACTGGTGGACCTGTGCGAGTCGAAGGTGGACGACCTGCACGACTCGCCCGTCCGCGACGGCGGCCCCGGCACCGGGAACAGCACCTCGCGCGGGGCGGCCACCGCGGGGGCGCCCCCCGAGGCCAGCACGGGCGTCATGCCGCTGGCCACCGCCGCCAGGTTCGTGTGCGACGTCGACTTGGCGATCAGCGACCGCGCGCTCGCCGGCAGCTCCGCACGCCGCTGCGCGCACAGCTCCTCGCTGCCGCTGCCCAGCAGCCCCAGGGGCCCCAGGCCCAGGCCCAGCTCGGGCGGCTCCACCACGTGCAGGCCCGGCCGGAACTCGGGCGACGCGCTGGCACGCCGCGCGCGCGTCGCAGAGGAGAGCGACGAGGGCGGCGCCCGCGTGGCCACGATCTGCGGGCTGCGCGCGGTCCCGGGGCTCCGCGGGGGTGCTGCTGGTGCTGGCTCGGCTTCGGTCATGGCGGAGAGGCGCCCAGAGGCCCCGCGGGGGTGCAGTTCTTGCGGGGGGTATAAATGGCAGCAGCGGAAAGCGCCGGGTGCCCTGCGGAAGAATGATAATTGCGGGTATGGAAATGTCGGACCTCGGGGCCCGAGAGCCGCGGGGCGTCTGTGCACCTCCTGAGATCAGATTCGCCTATCTTCTTCAGGTTAATTTCCGGCGCCTCTCGTGTGCCCCCACAGCAGCCCCCGCGTCTCCGGCGCCGCGCGCACACCCTCCCCGGCAACCCTCCACCCCCGCACCCTTTGGCGACGCGCCCGCAGGCGACTGAGGGACCAGCGCGCCGCTGCTTGCTGCCGCCAGCGATGTTCGGGCTGTGCCACGGGCTCTACCAGTGCGCCACGCAGAAGACCGAGTACAAGGTCCTCGTCATCGGCCTCGACGGCGCCGGCAAGACCGTGCGCACCCCCCACCCCCCACTCTGCCCACACCCCCCGCGCCTCACCCATGCCCACACCTCCCCTCCCTAGACGCTGCTGGAGCGCATCAAGGCCATGTACTCGACGCGGCCCCCGCTGCCCCCGCACAACATCAGGCCCACCGTGGGGCTCAACAGTACACGCGCACACACGCACCCGCCCGCTGGGCTGACCCCCAGCCCACCCACCCCCGCGCAGTCGGCCGCGTGGAGATGGGCAAGCTCAAGCTGGTGCTGTGGGATCTGGGCGGCGTGGTCCAGCTGCGCGTGGTGCGTGCGGCCGAGCCATGGACCTCCCACAGCACAGCACACCTCGCCGCCCGAGCTCAACGCCGCGTGCGCAGATCTGGCCCAAGTACTTCCGCGAGGCGCAGGGCATCATCTACGTCGTCGACTCGAACAACCCCGGCCGCTTCGAAGAGTCCCGGCTCGAGCTCGGTGCGCGTTTCCCGCGCCACGTGTCCACCGGCCCGCATTGACCCCCCCACCGCCGCCGCTGCCCGCCCGCTCCTTTACTGATATTTGGCGTGACGTGGCGTGGCGCGATGTGGCACGTGGTGTAGAGGAGGCGCTGGCGAGCCCCGACGTGGCGCTCGAGACGCCGGTGCTGGTGCTGGCGAACAAGCAGGACGAGCCCGAGGCGTGCGGCGTGTCGGTCGTCGAGGCGGCGCTGCGCATAGAGCAGGCGGACAGGCCGCACATCAACATACAGCCCGTCGTGGCACACACGGGGTGCGCCGACAAGGCACACCGCACTCTGACGGCACCGCAGGCAGGGCGTGAGCGACGGCCTCATGTGGCTCATAGACACACTCCAGCGAAAAGAGTAGAGCCGAGCAATGGCACGTGGCCTTCGGGGGGCACCAGGCAGCGACAGCAGCAGCAGCAGTAACAGCAGCTCCTATACGCTAATACTACTAGTAGACACCTGATGTGGCACCACGGGCGGGCCGTCCTGGCTGCCATGCAGCGCACAGGGGGCAATTCTCTCTAGCCGGAGGCGATGCGACACGACAGAGTGCGGGGACTGAGGGGCTGAGTGTGCTGGACTGGCTGCTGGTTTTGCGACTGGGGGAATTAGGATCTGTACAGGCAAGAATCTTGCGTCACGCGGTATCTTTTCGCCGAAGAAAAAAAGAAAGCGCGGGGTGTACTCTCTCGGAGCGGGGCACCCATTTTTACTGTGCAATTTGCCGGCGGTGATGTTCAGGACCAAGAAGCAGCCCCCGGCCCCCAAGAGCGGCCACGAGTCCCAGCAGGGTGCCCCTCCCGACCCCCCGCCGGCCCTCTGTGCTCCGCGCGCCTTCGCCCCCACCGCCGCGCGCCGGAGAACTGAAATTTAAAAAAAAACGCACCCCGCCGGCAAACTCGCAAACCGAATTGGCCGTTTTGAAACGCGAATTGGGGCGCGCAGGGCGGCGGATGACGATGGAGGACACGCACGTCGCCATCGACGACGCCAAGGGCAAGGGCGACCTGAACCGCGCGTTCTACGGCGTCTACGACGGGCACGGGGGCCGCCAGGCCGCCGAGGTCGCCAAGCAGGTGCTGCACGACCTCATCCTCAAGGACCCCGCCCTCGAGGTGCACCCCTATCTCTCCTCTGTGTCCTCCCTCCCCCCCTCCCTGGTGGCAAACGTCGCATCAACTGCAGAGCCCTGCGGACGAGGGGAGGGTGATGGAGGCTGTCATGAACGGCTTCAAGAAGACCGACGAGATCATCCTCAAGAGGTCCAAGGCCGAGGGCTGGAACGACGGCGCCACCGCCGTCTGCGCGCTCCTGCTCGGCCCCAAGTGCGCCTCCCCCCCCTGCGCCCGGAGTGGGGGGAGTGGGGGGCCCGCGGGCGTTGTTGAGAGCCAATTAAACTGAAATGTAAATATCTCTCACCCGCCGCCTCCGCCTCGTCTGCGCCCCCGACGCGATGCGACGTGGCGCGCGCAGGATGTACGTGGCGAACCTGGGCGACGCGGAGATTGTCGTGCCGTCGAGGGGCCGCGAGGGCCTGACGGTCGAGTGCGTCTCGGAGAAGCACAAGCCCAGCAGCCCGCGCGAGCGCCAACGGTACGCGCCACCACCCGGGGCCCCCCAAACGTCGCATCACCTGCGCATCTGCGACACCTGCACGCGCCCTCGTGCTGCCGCCAACGCCGGGTGCCCGCGCGCGCAGAGTGGAGCAGGCGGGGGGCCACGTGATCTTCGG
The DNA here is from genome assembly GCA_902651635.1 of Mastigamoeba balamuthi. NCBI lineage: Eukaryota > Evosea > Mastigamoebida > Mastigamoebidae > Mastigamoeba > Mastigamoeba balamuthi. Next base: position 100,470 of record CACRSC010000060.1, on the reverse strand, counting down.
GCGGATCCTGGGGTCGCTGGCCGTGAGCAGGTCGTTTGGCGACAGCGAGTTCAAGTACCCGCAGAACCGAGGCACCGACGACTTTGTCTCGTGCGTGCCGCACGTCACGACGGTGCGCCACGCCACGACACGCCACGCCACGCCCCCCGGGCCCAGCCCCCATCCCCCAGCGCCTCACGGGCAGGACGCGCTGCGCAGGTGACGCTGACGCCCGAGACGCAGTTCTTCATACTGGCGTGCGACGGGCTGTGGGACAAGGTGCGCCGCACCCCCCGATGTGACGCGAGGTGACGCGACCACGCCAACTCACGCGGCGGCGCAGATGTCGTACGAGGAGGCCGTGAGGCTCTGCGACGAGCAGAAGAGCGCGGGCAAGACGCCCCAGGAGGCGGCGCAGTTCCTCGTCAAGAGAGCGCTCGACAACGGTGAGGCCGCGTGCCCTCTGGGGGGGGGGACACGGGGGCACTCAACAAGGGGGGCGCAGGGACGCTGGACAACGTGACGTGCGTCGTGGTGTACCTCACGTGGTGAGGTGGCAGCGCCGCGCGGGAGGTGAGGGACAGAAGCGCCCACACCCCCCCTCTCCCTCCCGGGTGGTTCTGCGGGAGGGGAGACAACAACAGCAGCAGCAGCAGCAGCAACAACACACACGCCGCTACCCCCCCTGTGCCACGCTGGTTTGGTTCTCTGATGCCCCTCGCATTCCTCTCCTCTTCTCACTTCCCTTCTCTTCCCTTTGCTCTGTCAATTGTTGTCTTCCCCCTCTCTTCTCAGCCTCCCTCCCTCTCTCTCTCCCCTCGAGCACGACACACGACATACACGCTGTTTCGGTAAGTGACCTCAAGCAACATAAGTGACTGGCCGGTGAAACTGTTTTTAGACGCTGCCTGCAAGAGTGTGCACGTATTCCCCCCTGGCCGCCTCCCCTGGCCAACCGCAGATATCTGAAATCCACCCCCCACACCGCCCCCGAGAGCGTGGCATCCCCGCACGGCCCCAGTCAATTTATAATTATAAATTAGCAGCACTTTGTGACAGCAGCAGCAGCAGCAGCGTAGGGGATGCCCGAGGCCGAGCAGGAGCTGGAGCTGGAGCAGGGGGACGTGGAGGTGGAGCTGGGGACGATGCACTACACGGCGTGCGGGCCGGCGGGGGGCCCCGTGGCGGTGCTGCTGCACGGGTTCACCATGGGCAGCTTCGAGTACGCGCGCCTCAGCCGCGCCCTCGCCCGCGCTGGCCTGCGCGCCGTCGCCCCGGACTTCCTGGGCCGCGGCCGCTCGGTGCTCCGCGAGCTGCGCCCCCACACCAAGAAGTACATGGTCGCCCAGGTCGAGCAGTTCCTCGTCGCCCTCGGCCCCTGGTCCCCCTCCAACAACCAAAGGCACCCACAGGACCCACACATCACGCCCCTGGACCGTCCAGTCACACCAACAGCAACCAAAGACACCCAAAGACCCACAGAACACACTCAAAGGCACCCAAGACCCACACACAACACCACTCTTCTGGACCCCTCCCAATCTCACCAGCAGCAACCAAAGACACCCAAAGACCCACACAACACAATCAAAAACACTCTCCTAGACCACCCAGTCCCACCAGCAGCAACCAAAGGCACCCAAGACTCACACACAACACTCTTCTGGACCCCTCCCAATCTCACCAGCAGCAACCAAAGACACCCAAGACCCCACACAACCCACTCCTCTCCTCTCTCTCTGACCCTCGCCCACGACGCAGTGTCGCTGGTGGGGCACTCGATGGGGGGAGCGGTGGCGGGGGCCGTGGCGGCGGCGTTCCCCGGGCGCGTGGAGCGCGTGGTGCTCATGTCGCCCGCGGGGCTGCCGATGCCCGTCTCGCTGGGCGTCCGCGCCACCGCGTGGCCCGTCGTGGGCCCCCTCCTCTTCTGGATGACCGCCCGCAAGGCCCTCCTCTCGAGCGTCGCCCAGGACGCGGCCAACGGCGACAGCTGCCGTACGTGCAGACCCTCGCACCCCCCGCGATATTTCCCTTCATTTTCGATATATCCCGCGGTGAATCTCGTGAGTCATCCGTGACGCCGAAACGGGAACTGGGAAACGGGGCGGCCACCCCGCGTTATTTTCCTTTCGCATCAATATTTCCCTTGGTGAATCTGGTGAATCTGGTGAGTCATCGGTGACGCCGACACTCGGGGCTGGCAGCGGGGATGCAGGAGATCCGCGACGAGAAGGCGTGGGCGATGGACCACACGCCGCTCTTCCTCGAGGCGACGCTCTCGATCCTGCAGCACCTGGGCATGGCCGCGGGCTGCTTCGCGTCCGACTACGCGGCGCTGGGCGCGGGGCCCGCGGGGGGCATGCCCCCTGTGCTGCAGCTCTGGGGCGACCGCGACGCCGTCTGCGGGGCCGACGAGGCCGTCCCGCGCATGCGCGAGCTCATGCCGGGCGCTGTGTTCCGCGTGCTCGAGGGCGTCGGCCACGTGCCCAACTACGAGGCCCCCGAGCTCACCCACAGCGCCATCGTCGAGTTCCTGGCCCCTCTGGTGCAGCAGCAGGTCAATTGAATCTCACGGCGTGGATGTGACGGGGGGTGAAATCGAAACTGAATCTTGTGTGGTGAAATCAGTTCGAATCCAAAGAAAAAAAGATAGCAGAGGATTTTTTCCGGTGAGAGAGATATTTTCCCTCTGTTGTTGAGACGCGGAGGGGCCTTTTTTCAGCAGTCGTGTGCGCTCGCGCCCGTTGCGTAGGAGTAGAGAGAGCAGCAGCAGGCGCCGAGATGGTGAACGGGAGCAAGGCGGAGCAGCTGAAGGAGGAGGGGAACAAGCTGTTCCAGGCGGGCCACTACGAGGCGGCCATCGCCAAGTACACGGCAGCCATCGGCGAGGACGGCAGCAACGCCGTCTACTACGCCAACCGCGCCAACGCGCACATCCGCGCGGAGGAGTTCGGCTCGGCCATCGAGGACGCCACGCGGGCCATCGAGATCGACCCGCGGTACCCCAAGGGCTACCACAGGCGCGCCACGGCCCACATCGCCCTCCTCAAGTGGAAGGACGCCACCCGCGACCTCCGCGTCGTCGTCCAGCTCGCCCCCAACGACAGGGACTCTGCTGCAAAGGTCCGCCCCGCCTCTGGGGGGTGGGTGTGGGTGTGGGGTGGGCGTCCCTGTGCCTGTGCCTGTGCCTGTGGAAGGGGGTGCACTTTGTTTGCCCCCTCCTGCTGTACTTGTCTGGACCTTGTGCAGAAATCGTCTTTGTTGCTGCATGACTGTGTCAACTGATTGCTGCTGCCAGACCTCTCCGGGTTTGGGCGAATTAAACAGCAAAGGTGTGCGGAAATCACGTGTGCAGAGGGCCTGACTGCCATCAGCTGATTGCTGCCCGACAGACCTCCGGGCTTCGGGGGTAATAAATCAACATTGCTCAACGATTTGCAAGTCAATTGGCTCACGAGTGCGGGGGGGCGGCAGCTGCGCGAGTGCGAGAAGAAGCTGCGGGAGATGGCGTTCGCGGCGGCCATCTCGCGGAGCGTGAGCGTGACCGAGGCGAGCGACAGCGTGCTGGCGAGCCTGGCGGACCTCGTGGTGCCCAGCGACTACACGGGGGCGACGGTGGCCAGCACCGAGGGCCCCACGCAGGCCGAGGTCGAGACCATCGTCGACGAGCTGCGCCAGCAGAAGCGCATACACGCCAAGTACGTCTACATGGTCCTGCTCGCCGTCATCAAGGCCCTCCGCGCCGAGCCCAACGTCGTCGAGGTCGACGTCCCCGCCGGCTCGCGCATCACCGTCTGCGGCGACGTCCACGGCCAGTTCTACGACGTGCGGCGACCCTTCCCCCCCGAGTCAATTGCTCACACCCCTCGCTACAGCTGCTGCACGTGTGGGACATCAACGGGCGGCCGTCGGTGGAGAACCCGTACCTGTTCAACGGGGACTTTGTGGACCGCGGGTCGTTCAGCTTCGAGACGGTGTTCGCGCTGCTGGCGTACAAGGCGCTCTACCCGCGCAGCGTGCACCTGGCGCGGGGCAACCACGAGACGCGCAACATGAACCAGCTCTACGGCTTCGAGGGCGAGATCCGCCAGAAGTACAGCGAGAAGATGTACGAGCTCTTCTGCGAGCTCTTCTGCGAGCTGCCGCTGGCCCACGTGCTGGCGGGGCGCGTCTTTGTCGTGCACGGCGGCCTCAGCGCGGGCACCGACAACGGCGCCGTGACCATCGCCAAGATCAACGCCGTCGACCGCCGCAGGCAGCCCAGCGACGAGGGCGGCATCATGTCGGACCTGCTCTGGGCCGACCCGCAGCCGCAGCCCGGCACGTCGCCCTCGAAGCGCGGCGTGGGCCTCAACTTCGGCCCCGACTACACCGAGCGCTTCCTCGAGGCCAACAACCTCAAGCTCGTCGTGCGCTCGCACGAGGTCAAGGACAAGGGCCACGAGGTCCAGCACGACGGCAAGTGCATCACCGTCTTCTCCGCCCCCAACTACTGCGACCGCATCGGCAACCAGGCACGCCCAGACAGACGCCCGCAGAGCACAGCCCCTCCCCATGCCCCCCATGCCGTCCTGACACCCGCCCACCCCGCGCGCAGGGCTCGTTCATCAGGTTCGTGGCCCCCGAGATGAAGCCCGAGATTGTCACGTTCGACTCTGTGCCGCACCCCAACGTGCCCGCCATGGCCTACGCGCCCTCGGCCATCTTCGGGCTCTGAGAGGGAGGCCTGGGGGAACGCGCTGGGAGCTGAGAGGGGAGGAGCCAGGGAGCGAGCGGGCGAAGGGGCCAGAGAACCACCATCCGTCCAACGACCACCGCACACAAGGCCGCAGGGCCCAATAAAAACGGGGTCGCCTTCCGTCCCCGAGAGGCTCAGCGCACGCCAGGGCGCCCCTCCTTGCGCAGCTGCGTCGACGAGATCTGCAGCAGGCAGGCTGAGACGAGGACGAGGGGACGCAGGGGGGCGCACGTCGCAGCGGAAGACAGACTCGGGGATGTCGGCGAACATGGAGTGGAACTGGGGCAGCGGGAGCTGCGAGCGGGCCGCAGCGAACGTGCGGAAGACGCCGTCCTTGAGCCTGCCGGCCACGAGGAACGAGCAGCCGCGCTCCCTGATCTCGGCGAGGGCCGCGGCGGCCGCGTCGGCGCTGCCGCCGTAGTACTTGGGGTCGAGGACGCGGGCGGCCGTGTCGTAGCCGACGACGAAGACGGAGCGGGGCAGCAGGCGGGCCTTGTGCACGAAGAGCGGGGCGGCGGTCACGAGCACATCCCAGCGGCCGGCGAACTGGGCCACGCGGCGCAGCGCCTCGTCGGTGGACAGCGGCGGCTTGTCGACGTTGGTCGCAGAGATCTCGATGACGGGCTGCACGCCCACGTGCTCCTCCAGCGCCCTGCACAGCAGCAGAGCAGCGCAGGAGCAGCTCAGCACCAGTGCAAGAGCAGTACGACACATCGCAACGCAAGCTCACAAACGCTGCATGCAACGCAGCAAAAGCACAACACCATGAAGCAACACACAGGCAACAAACAACAAACAACAAACAACACGACAACACAACAACACGGAACAAGAACAGAGCACGGAACGGTAGGCAGTAAGGGGGGGGGGGAGGGCGCACAGGAGGCTGCTGCGACCCTCGTGCAAAGGAAGCTACTGAGCACAGCAACAACAAAGCACAGCACCACAATATCAACAGAGCAACGGTGGAGGCTACTCAACACAGCATCAACACAGCAACAGCAGAGCAGCACAACGCCAGCAGAGAGGCGCAGAGCAGCGAGAGCAACAGGAGGGGGGCGCACAGGAGGAGGCTGCGGTGGCCCTCGTGGAAGGGGTTGAAGGAGCCCGTGTAGACGTGGCGGCCGGGCAGCGCGCCCCCCACGTCGCCCTCTGCGCTCACCGAGACGCACAGCTCGCCGCCCCGCCCGGCCACGCGCCCCACGGCCTCGCGCAGCAGCGCCCCGCCCACGCGGACGCCCCTGGCGAGGTCGCCGCCGGCCCGTGGAAGCGCCGCGAGGCCCCGCACGGGCACCTCGTCGACCCCGGCGCCCCAGGCCGCCGCGTTGAGCACCACGCGCGCCACCGCGTCGTCGGAGCCGTCGCCGTCGACGCCGCAGAGGCGCCACGTGCGCAGGGCAGCGGGGGACCAGGCGGCGACGCAGAGGCCGCAGCATCCGATGCCGACCAGGCGGGGGCCACCGGGGGCGCCAGGGCTGCCACACGGGCCACTGGGGCTGCAGCAGGGGCTGCCACTGAGACCACTGGGGCTGCCACACGGGCCACAGGGGCTGCAGGGGCTGCAGGGGCTGCCACAAGGACCACTGGGGCTGCAGGGGCTGCCACAAGGACCACAGGGACCGGCAGTGGGACCACTGAGGCCAGCGGGGCTGCCACAGGGGCCGCAGGGAGCAGAGGGGCAGGCAGAGGGGCTGGCAGAGGGGCCAGAGGGGCCGGAGCGCAGAGCGAGGGCAGCGGCGCGGGAGAGGGCGCGGCCAGCGAGGCGGCGGGCGAGGCGCTCGTGGGAGCGGGCAGCCGGGGGCCCCAGGGGCGCCAGGGAGCGCAGGCCCAGGGCGTCGCCGAGGGCCCTGCTGTGGGGCGCGAGGGTGGCCTCGAGGAGGGCCCCGTGGCAGCTGGCGGTGGTGCCTGCGGTGGTGCCTGTGGTGGTGGCCGAGGGGCTGCAGAGGAGGGCGAGGGCTCTGGCGGCCCCGCTGCTCGAGGGGGCCAGCACCACCGCCTGCGCGCCGCTGCGCTCGATGGCCTCCACCTGGGCGGCCACCGCCCTGTCCTCGCCAATGCTCGCTTGCTGCTGCTGCTGCTGCATGTGTGCCCGCGGTCTCTCTCGCGTTGTGACTCGCTCTCAGATATTCCGTGAATCCCCCGTTGTGTATCTGGAGAATCTGCCCCCAACCGATGGGAATCAATTCAGTCTCTCTCCCAATTCCGTCGCACGTGCAGACAGCCAGCATCCTGATGATGAACAACGGTAGTGACATGCACTGCAACTTGATGTCCAGTGTCCAGTGTCAGCAGGGCCATCTGATATCTCTGTTTATGACATTGTGGTGGGCAGACAAATGATTGATATGGCTTTACACATTTGCACAACAGAACCCGAGACAAAGACAGAATTTCCGGAACAATTCCGCCCTCAGTTGGAAACCTCAAGTTCCTTACACATCTGTACGCATTCATGACAGCCTGAAGAATGCAATTAACTAAGAACCTTTAGAAACTTGAGATCTCATAACATCAGAGGGATAATTCCTGACACAATAAGTGAATGCAAAGCACTACAGACCATGTAAGTGCTCACACTGCTAAGCCTTCCGAATTCCAATTGTGTGCAGTGATTTGATGAGCAATCCATTTTCTGGGACCATTCCCAGTGAGGCACATGCCGCATTTTCCATATGTGTTGTGTACAAGATTTTTGTGAATAGTGATGGCGCACACATACTCAAGTGTGCAGAAGCACGTGGAGAAGTTCGTCCCCAAGGCCATGGTCACGGAGCTCATTGAGCGCACCCGTCAGAAGCACTCTCACCTCGGGGCGCTTCCCTAACCAGCCCATTTCATCAATAAGGCAGTCTACCTTGCGTTGTTCAAGGACCTCAAAGGAGTTGGCTATGGTGCCCTGCACGTCAGCATGCTCTGCTGGATGCCGATTGCCATGAAGTCGTTCACCCAGAACCAGAAGATCCTGCACAAGGTGTTCGTGCAGTGGGGGCACCAACAGATCCAGGCACCTGCAGCTCTGACAAGTGGTCATTCAAGGAGAACCGCCCTGCAGGCCGCTTCATGGTCGCACTGGACATGCAGGGGCGGCCTGTGGGGGTTTGGGGCCCCTACTCCCCCAAGCTGTTTAACGGCCACTGGATCCAGGCCAACAAGAAGATGTTGAAGCTGCTCTTCCCCAATGACGTCTTCATTGCCGACAACCACTTCGCATGGGCACAGGACAACATGAAGATGCCAGCATTCTTCACAACCTATGCCTGCCCCCCGAAACGCCCAGCCACAGAAGGGGTGGCCAAACTTCTGGCCAAGAAGAGGATCCTGAACAGACAGATCACAGACATCAGGAGCCATGTGGAGAGCCCGTTTGGTGTGATCAAGGAGAACGTCAAGGCAGTGGGGAGGCCATTTGCTAAGAAGGACGACCAGCTTGAGAACATTGTCACCTTTCACCTTGGGCTTGTGGTGCACAAGAACCAATAGATAATTATCTCGGGTTGTGTACAAAAACGGTGTTTTCTTGTGCACAACCCATCAAGAAAATGCAGCACGTGCCTCAGTGGATTATTCAACATGAGCAATCTGACAGAGCTGTATGCAATGTTTAACTTTCTTAACTAAGGATATATCAAGGGACATTACTGGTAACATGCTCAGTGGAACCATTCCTGACCAATTTGGAGCCTGCACTAAATTAACCTCTTTGTCGGATGTCTCGGTAAAGAACAATGAACTTACGGTCCCCTGGCAGTATCATTAACTCAAATTGTTTGAGTGGGACCATTTCTCGCAGCTTGGGAAACTGCCACAAACTCAAAGAAATGCACGGTGGCTTCAACTATTTCGTCTTACCATTGCAGTCAGAAAGTTGAAATTTAAAGATTCTCTGGCACAATTCCCGACAGTTTCGCAAGTTTGACGAACCTAAAGGGATTGTATGCACAATCTTAATTCACAGACAAATGAAATCCTCTAATGTTTTTTTTACAGACTCCTTCAGAGCAACCTTTTGAGTGGGAAAATTCCTACGAATATCAGCACGAAGTTGCACAGGGTGTAACACAGACTACTTCCGTTATATAATGATCTTACAGTAGACCTCTCGGTTAGTGGTCTCTCAGGAAACACAGTATCGGGAACCATTCCTGGAAGTAACTACACGTTTTTGTAAGTTGGTTAGCATTTATTCTGTGTTCTAATTTGTATTCTATTTGTCAGAGAACTATCCAATACTCGTATATCGGGCACAATTCCTGAAAACCTTGTCTCTCATGGATAAAATGTGTTCTTGTATGTATCTTCTCACTATTATGACTTACTGGACTGTAATAGAGAGCTCGAGAACACCTATCTGTCAGGTGAAGTCCCTCCTGGATTGTGTTTGGCGAACTACACCCCAGCAGAAAACTGCCGAATTTGCAGTCCATCAGATAAGTGTTACAAACTGTGTTAGTCGCCAGAGAATCGGTGCCTCAATGAGAGTAGGATTGTGTGCAGCTCAGTGCCACAATGCCAGGCGTGTAATCTCTCAGCAACTGCGGAACAGTGCAGCCAGAACATACGGGGCTGCACCCGGTGCGGAAAATGTGTGAAATTCAAGCGTGAGTGCCCCTGCTCCGCGTGGACAGATGCTGCCACCTGTACAAACAAAAGTTACAGTTGCGAATGGTGCAACGGGGCGTGTGAGAGTATGTCCCAGGTGTGAGAGCGTCAAGATGCCCAAGTGCCAAACTGGACCCCCCATTGGTGCAACCGGTGCAGAACAACCTGCGCGCGGAAAGGGGCGTGTCCGATCTGCACTCAAATTAAGAACAAAACATAATTCCGAGTGTCAACCTCAGAGTGCATTTGGTGTGGGGATAATAGCCCACAGCACTGCCAAGCAAATCCAATCGGGTGCATCGAGTGTGCCAATAGAGCGCCAAAGGAATGGAATACAAGTGGCGACTGCGATGTGTGCGGCTCTGAATGCATTAAGGCAGGAGGTTGCAGCGTTTCATCAACAGAACCAGGTGATGCATCTGTGTCTCCCAGGAGCGGCGAGGGGGAGGAGGAGGGAGGTGCCCATGGGGCGCATGCGAGGCATCGCTCGGACGGCTACGAGCAGCAGCAGCAGCCCCACTGGAGTAGCTATGGAGACAGCGATGGCAGGAGGAGAGCCGCGGCACGTGGAGCTGAGCAGGGCGCACGGGGGGGAGCTGAGGGCCTCGGTGGAGGAGCTGGAGGGGCGGGAGCTGAAGCAGTTCCGGCGGATGCTGCC
>CACRSC010000060.1:30857-73881 GCA_902651635.1 Mastigamoeba balamuthi | reverse complement strand
CACTGACGGGGTCTGGCGGGGCAGCGGAGGAGCTGTCGGGCATGCACAGGCTGCGGGAGAGCGGCCCTGTGGCAAAGCCCCTCGTGGACGACCTCGAGGAGATGGTCCTCCTCTTCCAGGGCCTCCATGACGTCCGTTCCCCCCCCCCGAATTCCCTTTTGGGCACATCAATTGACACGCAGCTGTCCGCCTCGGATTGTATCATATTCCACCGCAGGTCGTGATGCACGAGCTGGGGTTCCCTCGCAGCCAGGGCCACTACCACCACGAGGCCGCCGAGTGCGCAGCGCGCCAGTGGCTGGCCAGCGTCGGGGAGGACGAGGACATGAGCGTGGACAACCGCATGATGGTCCCCGTCTGCGAGGACGACAGCGGCCTCTACAAGGTCTGGTGCAACGTGGGCTTCAGAGCCGAGACCCTCCAGTGCAAGTTCCTCCGAGCACTTGAGTGCGTGGGTCGTGTGGACGGGCAGCCCGGCGGAGCAGCCAAGATCAAGGCAGTGGGAACGACCTTCACGGCCTTCCGCCCCGTGTTTTTCGAGGCCCACACGACCAAGCTCCTCAACCGCGAGGAGTTCCGCGAGCTCTGCGACAGGTGCCGCACTGCCGAGGACATCAGGAAGGCCCTCGAGGGCCCCCGCAGCCAGAAGAGGAGGGGCAGCAAGGCCCCCCGCCAAGAAGCGCCGCAGGGTCTCTGTGAAGCTGCTGTGGCGCTGCACGGAGCACCCGCCGAGCAACGCGGCAGGGCAAACCATTTGAGGGCTGCCAGCAGAGATGCCCACCTACTCTGTCCCCTGCACTGCCCAGTTCTTTGCCGAAGGCAAGGGGCAGGAAACCAACGACGCCCAATAAACGAGCAGCAGACCGACCGCAACTGTCGGTGGCAGTTAGGCAAGGTGGGAGATGCGGTGCAACCCGAATGTCTTTTCCGGTGTCTCAGCACAAGTCACCGGGATCACGGGGGTCCGTGGTGCCTTGCTGCCATGAGTGGCTTCAGTGCTTGCTTGCATTCTGTCGTGGAACATGACGCCGCCGACTGCGGGTGGAGTTGCAAGCCAGCCTCGAATAGAATCGGTGCTCCAATGCCCAGACAGCTAGTTTTGGCTGTCGTAATGATCAATGATCCGCAATTGGTCGGCCATGTGGAGTCCTTGCAGAGACCCTGGGGTTGAGCAGCCTCCCCGTGAGCTCCACCGCAAAGGCCGCACCCTGGGCAAGCGCCCCTTCTGTGCTGCCGTCTGCCTGAGACTGTCAGGCGGCAGTGAGAGTGAGAGAGACGCAACGGGGGACAGACAAAGCGGCGGCTTGGGGGTTGTCGGAACAAGTCCTCTCTGTTCTGAGTTGTTCATTCGGAGGGCTGGGTCTCTGTGCCTGTGGCAGGCCCCCCGATCGCGCAGAAACGGTCGTACTGAAAGAAAAGTCAATTGCACGCGAGCGGGACAAGCGACGCGGAGCTGCGGGGGCCGAGCACAGCCGCTAGAACGGGTTGTCCAGCGCGTACTCGAGCACCCGCACGACGCCCTGGTGCCCGTGGGCCCTGGCGAGCTCGATGGCCGTCTCCCCCCTGACCGACTGCGCGCGTGCCCGCGGATCGACTCCCGCCGCGAGCAGAATTTTTGCGCCGCTCTCGTTGCCCGCGGCAGCCGCGCAGTGCAGCGGCGTGTAGCCGTTGCCCCTGGGCCTGGCGAGCCCCGCGGGTCCCCCGGCCCTCAGCAGCTCGCGGAGGCCCTCGTCCCCCGCGGGCCCGCCACACTGGGCGGCCGCGTGGACGGCCGTGCTGCCGTCTGCGCTGAGGACCGCGGGGTCGGCCCCGCAGGCCACGAGGTCCGCGACGATGCGTGCGTGGCCGCTGGACGCTGCCAGGTGCAGGGCCGTGCGGCCGTCGGGGACCGAGCGAGCGTTGGGGTCGGCGCCGAGGAGCAGCAGCGCGTGGGCAGCGTCCTCGCGGCCGTTGAAGCAGGCCGTCATCAGCGCAGTCCACCCGCGGATGCGGTGCTCCAGCGGCGCCCCGTTGGTGTGCGCCGCCACCAGCCCGTCCACGTCCCCGTCCTGCGCGCACTGGTACTGCATGTTCCCCATCGCTGCTGCTCTGCTGCTCTGCCTCTGCTGCTCTACTGCTGTACTGAGTGACTCCTGTGCTCCTCTGCTCTCTGTGCACATAAGGTGCGTTGATTTCAATTGATTTCCGCCCTGCTTCCCGCCCCCGGGAGGGCCGGTGGGCGCGGCACCGAGGTGAGGGGGGCGCACAGGGGGTGGAGGGCGCGTGGTTGCGGGGGGTTCGCTCAGGAGTGCTGGATATAAGGGGAGTGAATCTGCGGGGGTGAAATCTCCGCGATATTTCCGGGAACCATCTGGTGCGCCTGCACTCTGGTGCGCTGTGCTCGGCGCTTGTTCACAGCCGCAGGCACCGGCGGCCTGCGCGTTCCCGCGAACCACTCGAGAAAAAGGGGCAGTACCCGAGGAGGTAACACCGCAGGGCTCGCCGGTGCCGGGAATGCGCAGCCCGATTGGGGGAACAGCCTCGGATCGCCGATCACGCCGTTCACCCGATCCCCTCTTCGCCCAGCATCGCCCCCCCCGCGGGTGCTGCCGTGCGCTGCTGCCCACCAGAGAGGGCTGCCGCCGTACACCGTTGCAGTCGGCCCCTGCGCCCCCCAATCGATGCCCACGAGTCACCAAGTGCCAATGAGGCAGTGCCGCCAGTCCCCAGTGTCCCCAGTGTCCCCAGTGTCCCCAGTGCCCGGTCTGCTGCCCTGCTGGCTTGGATCGGTGCTTTGCGTGCTCGGGGCGGGCGCCGTGGCTGGTCGCGACTGCCTCGAGGGCCAAGAGCTCCAGCAGTCCAGCAGAGGCCCAAGAACAACAGCGAAGCAACGCCCTCAGGGCACCTCAGTGGCTGCGTGCTCCCCGGGTGCTGCCTAGGCTGGGCGCTCGTCTGTTGCTCGGCACGTTACGCGTTGTTTTCTCGACTGAGTTGGGCTCGGCGTTCATTCATGTAAGGGCCACTCGCACCGCAACGGGGCCTGCGAATTGTCCCCCGCGTGCAGACGATCACAGCGTCTCGCCGGCCTCGGGTGCTGCGCAGCAGGCGCAGTCCGAGGCGAGACGGCCAGTCGTCGTCTGGGCGCGTAGCCGCACAGGAGCCGAGCGAGGGCGTGTGGCCGACGCGTCTGCCCGTTTTGGCCGGCGAGCAAACGGCACGCAAAGACCGATTTCTGTTAGGAAAAAGGGACAGAAGCAGCGTTCTCCAACGCAACGTCACGTGACATCACTCTTCTCTTCCTCTTGTATGCGCTAGCGCAACCGCCAGAAAAGCACAGAGAAGAAGAAGGGCTGAGAACAAACAAGGGCTCTGCACCAACAAACACCGCCAAGTTCGCAGCCCCCCAGAGCCACAGATCACCGCGAACACCACCCAGCACTCTTCCGGGATGCCTGGGGTAGCCTGCGAGATGAGGCGCGTGCTCGGCGAGACGCTGGACCGCGCGGAGCAGCACCTGCACAACAACGAGGCCGAGGCCCGCAAATACATGGCGGCAGCGCGGTACCTCGACGACGAGCGGCCCAGCGGCGACCTGGGGCTCGTGGCCGAGATCTACACGGCCCTGGTGCTCGTCGGGCACCTGCGCCAGTGGCTGGCGGGCTTCCCGGAGAAGCAGGAGGGCCTCTGCTCTGTCTGGAACGGAGTCGGCGAGTTCGTCGCTCTGCTGCAGGGCTGCGAGGAATGCGCGCCACGAGACGCCCTCGCCAAGGCCAGGCTCGCACGCGACGCTCTCTACACGGCAGGTAGCGCTCCCTCCGCCGCTCCCACCCGATTTTTCACGATGGCTGTCGGACAACATACAAAACAAACACAGCGAAACAAACTTTGGAAAACCGATTACCGTATTTGAACACACACCCACGAGAAGCGATGCCCAACGACTCGTCCCCCCCCTCCGCTGTTCGAGCCCGCCACCGGCATGGGCAGTATGAAGGATTCGTGCGGCTGACTCGAACTGAATGCACAACACTACAGCGACGCTGAGCCTCTCCAAGGAGTGGGCGCACAGGTTCCAGGACCATGACGTCACGCAGGAGGTGCGCGACGCGGTGCGGGCGTTCGACAAGGGCTCGGCGTCGTCGACGCAGCCGCTGCCGTCGACGCCGTCGGACGAGGTGCCCGCACTGCTGCTCTTCCGCGGCGCCTGCGTGTTCGCCCTGGCCCTGACGGCCCACTCCCTCAACGGGGCCCCTGCGGACCTCGCCTGCAGCTGGATCGACAGGGTCGACCCGCGTGTCTGCCGCGAGGCCGACTACCTGTCCTCAATGGCCCTGTGCAACTCCACCCGAGCTTTCAATGAAAAAAAAACTAAGTCCGAACCGCAAGGCCCGACGAGTCGGAGGCCACGTTGCGCCAGGACTTCAAGGAGAGCACCGAGAAGATGGCGAAGAACGGCGAGGGGGTCGTGCCGTTCGCAGGAGACCCCTGGGCGCAGTTCTGCGTCTCTCGCCTGCGCGTCCACAAGTCCCTGCGGGCTCTGCTCTGTTGCGTTGTCCCCCTCTTCCCCCTCTCCCCTCCCCACAGCGTACGCACCTCTGACAGCAGCAGCGCAGGCCAGAAGGCCCCAGCGCATCCCGGGCACACGCACAGCCACGCGTGGGAGAACATGCAGCGGGGCCTGCTGTACTACGACCCGCTGTGCACGATCGTCGTGACGGCCAAGTTCACGGGGGCGGCGGGGGCCGACCACCTCGCGGCCCTGCAGCAGGCGGCCGGCGCCCTGGCGCGCAAGTGCAACGAGTACAACGCCATGGGCAAGGGCCGGACGCTGGCGGACTTTGTCTGCGGCGTGCGCCTCGAGAGCTTCCAGGCGGCGTTCGACCCCGAGGGCAAGTGGGAGCGGCACATCCCCGGCTGCCACGACACCAAGTGGATCGGCGCCAAGGGCACCCACTGCGAGATGTTCACCGACAGGAGCGCGTCCAGCGACGTCGCGGGCAGCGGCAGCGGCAGGGACGATCTGCTGTTCTCGCTGCGGGGGCAGGACAAGCGGATCACCCGCGACCTCTACAAGACCCTCAAGGGCCTCGAGGAGCGCCTGGGCCTCGTCATGCACCACACGTGCGCCAACCCACGCTACTGGCGACGCTCAGAAACGCTTGGGAACGCGCAGGGAGGGCGTGGCGACCAAGGGGAAGAACCTGGTGCTCGGAGAGGCATTCCTGGACGGGCTCAACAACCCGCGCGACCCGTTCTCGCTCTCGCGCATGGTCCTCATCAACGACAAGGACAGCCCCTGCTTCGGGGCTACCTACTGCTTCACCCAGTCCTTCAAGATCGTGCGTGTGGCTCGGGTCGTCTTTGAGGCAGCTCATCGAGCGCCGGTGTTACTTCATTTTCCCTTCATTTTTTTCCGACAGAGGTGGGACAGGATCACCGAGATGGTCAAGAGCAAGGGGCCCGAGTTCATGTCCGCCATGATCGGCAGGCAACTCAAAACCAACAGCCTCATCGACTCGCCTGACAGCATGAGCCACATGAAGAGGGGCCGCGTCTTTGACGAGTCCGGAACACATCGCACTCCCAACTAAACACCTCTGAGAGCTAATCAATTGATGCATCAGGTACGGGCACGTGCTCACGATGCTGAGGCAGTCTATCACGTACGGCACAACGTTCTTCCCGACGCCCCAGATCCCGGAGATCGAGAGCCCCGTGTTCGAGGACTGCGCGTACATCATCTCGTTCGCCAACTCGACCGACGTCCTCAAGGCCGTCGCTGGCGGCATCGGCGCCAAGAAGCTCGACCAGTTCGAGACGCGCCAAGAGTTCAATCTCATGAGCATGGTCGAGCCCCAGTTCGGCGGCCTCTGGTGTACGCGCCTGCTCCGCTGCAAACCAATTGATTGACTGAGGGGAGGTAACGCAGACATCCCGAACCAGTCGCAGCTGCGGCTGAAGAGCACGAGCATCAGCCACGAGTCGTTCCCCGCGCTGGAGAAGTACTACGACGTGTCGCGGGAGCGCAGGGAGGCGTCGTCGTCGTACGTCGTGAACCCGTACCTCTTCTACAACGACTTTGAGTGGCTGCACCGCAACAGCATGGAGCTGCTCCGCCTCGAGGGCGCCGCCCGCGCAGCCTCTGAGGCCGGGGAGGCCCAGCGGGCGGCCAGGAGGGCCGCGGAGAGGGTGCCCAGCGCCCGCGTCATCGACCTCATGGGCAACACGTTCCAGGACTGGAACTCGACGTGGTACCGGACGCAGTGGACGCCGCTGCTGCGGCCCCTGCAGGACTACCTCCCCAAGGGCGACCCCATCGCTACGCTGTCGGTGGCGCGGCGCAAGGGCAGGGCCTCCAAGGAGACCCTCAGCCAGATGGTCCGCACAGGCACCCAGTTGAGCCCGCCGGCCACTAACGTGCGCGTGCGCGCGCCCTCCAGGTGGGCCAGTACGGCGTCCTGGCGAGGCAGTTCAACATCAGGTCGCGGGAGCTCATCGTGGGGTCCGTGCCGCACCTGCCGGCGATACCGATGGGCAAGGTGTGCATCAGCTACCTCACCGAGCAGGAGCGCACAGAGGGCGCCCTCTGCAACCTCGACGAGAGCTCTGCCCCCGGCCACCTGGTCCCCTGCCAGCGCCAGCACCTCGAGAAGGGCTGGGAGAGGCTCCGCACAGAGGTCCTGGACAGGGCGAGAACAGCAGCCTCCCCGCAGGTTTGTGCCCCTTAGAAAACTCCCGTTCGTGGACTTAGTTTTTTTTTTTGCAACGTACACCGCCTGGACGAGCAGACTCGCGACTTCTACCTGAGCGTTGTCGACGCGCTCGAGGGGATGCAGCTGTACGCGCTGGGGCACGCGAGGCTGGCCATGTACAAGGCGAGCAAGACGAGTCAGCGCACGGCCAGAGTGAGGCTGGTCAGGATTGCCGAGCGTCTCTCGCGGCTGGCGCTCTACAGGCCCGTCACTCTCGTCGACGCGGCCCAGGCCGTGTTCATCCTCCACGCCTGTCTGCAGCTCCAGGGCGACCCGTGCTCCCTCGGTCGCCTCGACGATGTATTCGTTTTTCAAATTCTGTTTGCCTTGGGGGTTTTTAAAGCCCAAATCAACTGTTTTTGCCCGACAGGACCTGCTGCCCTTCTACGAGGCGTGCCCGGAGGGGGCGCAGGACGTTGTCAGCTGCCTGTGGATGAAGATCGGGGAGCGCGTGCTGCTGGACCGCAGGAGGGTGCAGACGACGCACAGGGGCTACGGGACGGTGGCGGTGCCCTACACGAGCGGGCCCTTCCCGGGGGGCATCAGCGTGAACCAGTGGGTGCAGCAGGTGACCCTGGGCGGCAAGCCTGTCGACGGCAGCAGTACCCCCAGGCTCAAGAACGAGCTAACCAAGATCATGCTGCGTGCCTCCCGCATGCTGCCCCTCGTGGCCCCCTGCCTCAGCCTCAGGTCCTGTCCGCGCCCCCATATTCCTCAGCTCACAACTCCAGCAACATTCAAGACTGTGGAAGGGCACCGACGCCAAGGTCATCAAGGAGGCCGTCAAGTGCCTCCTGAGCGGCGGCGCCAACCCCCTGCTCTTCAACGACGAGAAGATGCTCCCCGCGCTGCAGGCAAGTGGTCCCAGCACAGCCAGAGGATCTCACTACCAGTGGGCACAACAGGCCTGCGCGCAGACCTACGACGTCGCGCTGTCCCCCGAGGTCCTGCACAGCTACGCCTGCGACGGCTGCTACGAGCCCATCTTCCCCGGAGAGACCGGTGCCCACAGTCTCCTCCTGTCCCCCAGATCAACTGATTCTGGGCCCTGCTGGCTGGAACGCTCGGGCAGAGTTCGCCTTTGTGTACAAGAGCCTGCTGGACCCGCTCGAGTGGGCGCTCAACTACGGGTGCAGCGTGCAGAACGCGGGGGCCTTCTACCTGGCGGGCTCGTCGGTCTCGTACCGGAGCCCCGACCCCGACTCGTACGCCTCGCTGGCCGACGTGCAGCGCGAGTACGCGCGCCACCTGCGGCTGCTGGCCACGCGCACGCTGGCCTTCATCGCCGGGGGCTACGGCGGCCTCGCGCGCTTCTGCCCCTCGCCGCTGCTCTCGGCCTTCACGGGCGGCTGCCTCGAGCGCGGGCGCGACGTCTCGGACGGGGGCGCGCGCCTGCACGTCGTGATGGTCTTCTGGATGGCCTTTGCCCACGCCGTCGACTCGCTCTACGCGCTCCGCAGGCTCTGCTACCCCGCGGCCCACGAGCCCCGCGCCGGCTCCGCGCTGCGCCCCAGCGACCTCGTCCGCGCGCTCTACGGCAACTGGGGCGCCGGCGAGCTGCCCCCGCCCTTCTGGCCCTACAGCGCCTTTGCCCAGAACGCCGACTGCCTCCGGTACGTTCCCGCACACGGTCCCCCGCGGGCCTCTGTGCTGACGGCCCGCTGGCCGCGTTAGGGAGGAGCGCAAGAGGCTGCAGGGGCTGCGCGAGGAGGTCCTGGCGCTGCCCAAGTGGGGCCGGACGGACCAGCCCGAGGCGGCCGCGGAGCTGCGGGGGCTGGCGCAGTGGCTCTCGGAGCTCGTGCTGGCGGCCACGCGCGACGCGGCGCAGTCGGAGCCGCTGGCGCGCAGGCGGCGGGCCGTCGAGGAGCAGTGGGGCGCGCGGCTGATGTTCCAGGCGGGCGCGGGGACCAACGAGAACTACGTGGGCATGGGCCTCGCCCAGGGCGCCTCGCTCGACGGCCGCCTCAGCGGGCAGCCGCTGGCCGCCAACAGCAGCCCCGCGCCCTGGCCCGCCGACAGGCCCGTCTCTGCGCTGCTGGCCCGGCGGCTGCTGCCCGCGGGCGCCGTGCTGGGCGCCTACGCGGGCCTCGCGGACTACCCCGACGGCAACGAGGCGATACTGCGCGTCGGCGAGGACAGCGAGGCCGCGGGCGTCGCGCGGGTCGTCGAGGCGTTCGGCCGCGGGGGCGCGGGGCCCAGCATGCTGTCGCTCAACTGCTGCGACGCCCGCACGATGCTGGCGCCCGTCGACGCCCGCCGCCCCGCGCCCGAGCGCTACGCCCTCGTGCGCCTGCGCCACGGCGGCTGGAGCGACTACTACGTCGCCATGCACGACGCCTGCCAGCAGCACCAGCTGCGCCGCCCCGCCGTCCTCCTCCCCCTCCTCTCCCCCGCCGCGCCGCCCGCAGCCCCGGCGCCCGGGGCCCCTGCGGTCTTCGTGGGCGCGCTGGACCACTTCAGGGCCGCGGGGGCCGGGGGCCTCGCGCTCAGCCTCGAGGGCGGCTGGGAGTGCAGCGTCGCCGCCAGCGACCTGCGCCGCGCGGCCGTGTGCGCAGACTACTGCGCAGGCGCCGCGGGGGCCGCGCGGGTCGTCGCCGCGCTGCGCGAGCTCCGCGAGAGGCTCCGCAGCAGCGGCCTGTCGCACGCGCCGCTGGCGGGCATCGAGGCGCTGCAGGCGCTGGAGCTCCCGGGCTGCGGCTGCGGCGGCGACCCCGCGGGGCAGCTGGCGGCGGTGCTGGGCAAGGTGAGGGAGGCCAGCGGGCCCCTGTGGGTCCTGGGGGAGGCCGACGAGCACGGGGCCATCAGGGCCTGCGGCGGCAGAGCCCGCGGGGGCGCAGCACAGGGCGCCATCTTCGCCGAGGTGGAGGGCCGCTGGGCTGCCTTTGTCTGGGAGCGCCCGCCGCACGAGGGCCCCTCTGCGCAGGCCAATGCGGCGCAGTGAGGGCAGCCCAGCCCCTGCAGCCCAGGGCAAGCCACGGCACACGCCATTTGCTCAGAGCCTCCTCCCCCGCTGACAATGCCAGCTGGCCCTCAACACTCTCTCTTGCTGGCTGCTGCTGCCAAGGCACACGCAACAACACACAGAGGGGGTTGCTGTTACAAAATAGCGGTGTTGCTGTTGTTGATGTTGATGTTGATGTGGTGCTGCTGTGCTGTGCTGTGCTGTGGAGGCTCTGTTCGGTTACTGGCTTACTGGCTGCCGTTGTCGCCGGCGTGCTGCGCGAGGGCCTGCTGGGCGCTCTCGCTCTGCGACTCCTCCTGCTGCACGACAACGACCTCGCCGTCCTCCTCCTGCTCCTCCTCCCACGAGTCCGTCTGCGGCCGCTGCTGCTTCTGCTGCGCGGGCGACTGCGCCCTCGCGGAAGCGCGCACAGACCTCGACGAGGGCTGCGCCAGCGGCGGCGGGGGTGCCGCTGCCCGCACCGAGCCCGCGGGGGCCCCGAGCCTCCTGGCCGGCATCGACGGCGGCCTCGCGACCTCGGACATCTCCGACATCATCCGCGAGTGCGCGCCCCCGTACGCCTGCTGCTGCTGCTGCAGCTGCAGCTGGGACTGGGGCTGGGGCTGCTGCTCCTCTTCCTCCTCCTGCGCGGCGTAGTCGGCGCTGTCGTCGAGGGCTGCGGGGGCCGAGGGCTGCGGCCACTGGGACTGCTGGGCGCTGGGCGCCCTGCTGTGCGTGACGAGCGGGTAGAGCGACGTCCTGCCGTGCAGCGTGTCGCGCTGCTGCTTCTGCTTCAGCTCGCGCTCGCGCTGCTCGGCCTGCGCCTCGTGGAGGGGCTGCGGCGACGGCGTCTGCGGGCAGTTCCTGTCCGCGTTGGGCGAGTCGGCGCTGTTGGGCGTCGGCGAGGACGTGTCGCGGCGGTGCCCGTGGGCGTCGTCGTCGTCGTCGGCCTTGCCGATGCGGCGCTTGATGACGCGGTCGCAGACGCGCATGACGATGAGGGTGCAGAAGAAGTAGAAGAAGATGGAGACGATGAGGGGCCAGGAGCCGGGCGTGAGCTTGGCGATGACCTCGAAGCAGATGTTGTGGCCCTCGAGGTCCTGCGCAAAGTACTGCTCGAGCACGCGGTTGATGCCGTCGCAGCGGTCGCCGACCATGAAGCCCGCGAACTGGCGGATCTCGAGCAGCGCGGCGGCCATCGAGACGATGTAGACGTCGATGCAGGCCCAGGCGTTGCAGACCTCGACGACGGTGAGCCCCCAGCGCTGCTGGCGCAGCGTCAGCGGGGCGCACCAGAGCACGAGCATGGCGAGCATGTGCAGCACGGGGATGATGAGCGCCGTCAGCAGGTAGACGATGACGATGATGACGGGCCCGAAGGCCGAGGGGTTGGGGCTGCTCTTGGGCACGCTGACGCCCACGTCGACGAGCGAGTACTCGCGCGTGGCGCTCATGTTGAGCAGGCCCTCGAGCGCCACGCCGGCGGCGCCCCGGAACTCAAAGGCGATGCTGAGGATGAAGCCGCCGACGAGCACGAGGACCATCGTGACGATCATCAGCGCCGAGATGGCCGCGCGGCCCGACCACGCCAGCAGCGGCGCCCTGCCGTCGAGGAAGCCGAGCATGACGGGCGTGCGGACGGGCTTGCCGCTGGCCGCGTCGAGGCCGGCGTCCTTGGGGTCCGGGTGCTTGGCGGCCTCGACCTGCTTGTGGAAGAAGAGCACAAAGTGGCTCGTGACGAGGCTGATGATCGTGGCGATGAGGAAGCTGATGAAGCCCCAGCAGGGCAGCACCAGCACCGACAGCGAGAGCGGGCGGTCCGTCGCCGTCGAGTCGTACGTGCCAAAGGGCACGTAGAAGTGGAACGAGACGATCATGATAGTCATGACGTAGGCGTCGAGCAGCGACCACTTGCCCAGCATGTCCAGCGCCACCAGCAGCCGCCCGCGCCACTTGCTGTTGAGCGCCTGCGAGGGCACCGACCAGCACGCCAGCGCCGCGATCAGCTTGATGTAGGGCCACGCGCCGCTGAAGACGCCGATGAGGATCGACAGCGGGTAGACCTTGGCCTTCCACATGTCGCGGATGCTGTCCACCAGGCCGAACGACGAGACCGGCGCCGTCTCGAGCACGTGGTCGGGGCTCCCGGCGCTCTGCCACTCGAGCTGCAGCACCACCGACGCCCCGATGCCCGTGTTGGAGCTGAAGAACAGCGCGATGTCGCTCAGCAGCACGATCGGTATCAGCGCCCGCACGAAGATGTTGATCCGCGGGTCGCACATCAGGCACGGCTCCCCGCCCTCCCCGCCGCTCAGGAACAGCACAAACTTGTCCGACACCGACCTCCGGGGCTTCCCGCCCTGCTGCTGCTGCTGCCCCTGCTGGCCGTAGCTGCCGTTGGCGTCGCTGGCGGCGCTGACGGTGCTGACCGTGTCGAGCTCGACGGTGCCGGGCTCCTTGGCGTCGCGCTTGCGCCAGCGGAGGACGGCGAGGAGGACGACGCAGACGGCGACGAGGAGCGCGCCGAAGCACTCGAGGGCGACGAACATGGCGGCGGTCGTGTCGGAGCGGTAGCCAAAGTCGCGGCCCTCGTCCTTGACGGCGCAGGTGCGGTCGGCGAGCAGCCCGACGATGATGGGGTTGACAAAGCCGAGCGTCTTGTTGACGAGGACGCCGTTGAGGAACGCGGGCACGACGGGCTTGTACATGGCGATGAGCGTGCTGGCGAGGCTCGAGACGACGGCGTCGAGGTCGGCCTCGATGTCGCCGCTCAGCGGCAGCAGCTCGGCGACGTCGAGCGACGTGTTGAGGCTCAGGTAGTCGATCGAGGCCCCGCGCAGCACCGAGACCACGCAGTTGAGGTCCGTCAGCTGGTTGTGGTTGATGCTCCGCGCGGCGGCCGTCGAGACGAGCACACGCGTGTAGGCCTCGAGCCTGTTGCGCGACGTCTCGATGTGCACGCCGCCCTGCTCGTAGAGCCACGCGGGCTCGCTGGTGCTGACGGTGCCGCCGGGCTGCGTGCTGACGTTGACGAAGAACGAGGCGTTGATCCCCAGGTGCGCCAGGCCCGTCCGCGAGCGCAGCGAGTACTGGTCGACGTCGTCGGGCACCAGCACGTCGAGGAGGTCCGCCGAGACGAGGCTCCCGAGGCGCAGCGCCGTGATGCCCATGTCCATGCTCGCCGTCAGGTTGGCAAAGGGCACGTGGAAGCGCATCTGCGCCGCCGCGTCGTAGGGCGAGCCCATCATGGCGCCCACGACGGCGTTGATGTCGGCCAGCGTCAGCACGCCCGTGCCGTTGGTCAGCCGCTGCACGACCCAGTTGATGCCGCGCGTCCCCACGAGCCTGTTGGCCGCCCAGTCCAGCATGTCCACCACGCCGTTCTTGTGCATGCTGCGCATGCCGGCCTCGGGCTCGGGCAGCGCCTGGCGCGACGTGGGGCGCAGGTACGGCCGCAGCTGCGCGGCAAACTCGCTGAGCTTCTGCGTGGCGTTGGTGTCGACCAGCGGCGGCAGGACCTGCTTGCACAGGACGCCGGGCAGGACGTCCTCGAGGATGGATATGATGACGCTCTTGAAGGCTTTGAGGAGAAGTGTTCCAACCCAGCCGAGGTCGGCGTCGAGCTCGCTGATGGTCAGCGAGATGGAGCACGCGTCCAGCGAGGCGCTGTCGAGCAGCCCGTCGGAGCTCGTGCCCAGCGAGATGGTCACGTCGGCCGTCGACTGCTTCACGCTCGCCCCGACGGTGACGTGTATGATATTGTAGTCCTGCGTGTGCGTGCGGTGGAGCGCGGTGCGTAAAAGTGTAAGTCAAGTGCAGCCTGCATAACGCTTGAGCGAATGTCCACTTTTCCTCAACCAGCCCTCGGCGCAGCTTTGCTCTGCCGCTGTCGCCGCCCAGGGGAGAGCGCCCCACCCCGCACCGAAACGCGTCCGGTATGGGCGGGGTTTTTTTTGTTGACCCCCCCGCGGTTTTCGAACTGGGAAAGAAGAGGGGGAGGAGGAAGGAAGGGAAGGGGGACTGCAGGCGGGGGCGCGATGGGGGCACGCACGGCATGCATGGAGATGGTGGCGGCGAGGCCTGTGGCCTTGAACTGGAAGGAGGTGGAGGTGGGCTTGGAGGAGCTGAGGCCGCCGAGGTCGAGGCCTGTGATGGTGAGGTTGGTGATGGTGGCGCCGTCCTTGGTGATCTCGGGCACGTTGACCACCAGCTTCCTCAGCCAGCAGCGCAGGTTGCAGTTGGCCTGGGCGCTCGCGCCGCACACCAGCAGCGCCACCAGCAGCACGGCTCTCGCGGATCTGCCCACCATAACGCTTCAAAAAATCACTGCAGGCAGGCAAGCAGACAGGCAAAGGCAATCCAGCAAACAGGGCCAGAGGGGGAAGGGGCAGGTGTCAGTTGATGTGCCGAGGCGTGCAGGAGCAGAGGGGGCAAGAGGCAAGAGGGGAGGGGGGGCGCCGTGCCTCGGGGGGACAAAGGGCGGCTGTGTGGTGGTAGGGGACGAGTTTAAGAAAGTGGGTAGGCAGAGCGCCGAGGGCACCGCCACAAGGGGGTGACACATCAGGTCCCTGTGGAACTAAGGTGCACACAGGCACCCCCACCCCACCCCTCCCCGCTTTTCCTCTCGGCCCTGCACGAAAAAGCGGCCGCTTCGGGCAGTGCCGCTGACTCAGGGCGCCCCTTGCCCCGCCCGCGCCTCCCCCACCGGGCCCGGGGCGGTGCCCTCGGCCAGGAGGCCAGGGCTGGCCCCGACGGTGCGATCTGGGCTGCGGGGTGCCGCAAGCCCCGCGCTCGGCGGTTGGGAAAATTCACCGCAGGTCGGCCAGGCTGGAGCCCAAGCCCTCCCCCCCGTCGGCACGGCGGGGTGGAGGTAGGCGCCCTGGATGCTGGCGGGGGAGGCGAGAGTGGGGGTCGGCCTGTTTAGAAGGTGACGGTTGGGGGACCGAGGGGCGTTGTGGAGAAATCGGCGGAATTTTGAAACCAGACCGAATTGGGCCGGTGGGCGCTTGTGGGAGGGAGGAACCTCACCCGACATTCCAACAGAGCACAGACAGCGCACATCGGCGGACCCCACACCCCCCCAGAGGGCCTGCCACCACAGCACACAACGGTGTATTGGGGGGGTGGATGGGTGTACCTTGATGCGACAGCAGACGCGACGTAACAAAGGGAATACAGAGGTACCACAGCCCCCAGCACCACCACGCCACATCACGCCACATCACCTCAACAACGGCGTGGGCAAGGCGGGCACAGGGGTGGGGGGTGTGGTGGGCACCCATCGGAGGGCGAGGGGTGTGTTCGGGTGCCCACGTAGGCAGAGAAGAGGGGATGGCGTTCCCCCACCGCCAGGGGGGGAAGAGGGAGGGAGTTGGGGGACACAGCGACGCCAGAGCAAAGTAGCGAGTGACCTCTGGTGACGTCAACACAGATTCAGGCAAATCAGTTGCACCTGACTTACATTATGACAGGAAAAAAGAAACTAACATCAACGCTCTGCCGGTGGCCCCCCGGCGCAGTCCGCTGCCAGCGCCCGGCCGACGAGGGGCAGCACAGGGCGCAGTGCCCACGCTGGCACGCTGGGCGGGTTGGCCACTCCAGAGGCTGTGCAACTGCTTTCACTTGAAAAAAACAGACCTGAAGGCCAACATCAGACCAGTGTACAAACGAGATAATAGCGGTACGCCGAGCCAGCAGCACCTCCACTGCGCATAGCAATGCGTGGCTGCACGCCATCGAATGTCGGAACCCAGATATTTGATGATGGGTGTGATTCATCAAGATTTTCATCGGATGAAGATATTTGCGGGGTCTGTGCACTGCAGTTCGAGGACCCCCCGCAACAGACCACGCAATGGCGGACCCCGTGGACCTCAACAGCCTGCTCGCGGGTGCGCCCTCTTCCCCCAAGCCCCACCTCGCCCCACCTCATCCCACCTCCTGCCCGCGCGCGGCACTCTCGCAGGGGCCCTGGACGACCTGGAGAAGCAGGAGAGGCAGCAGCAGCAGCAACAGCAGACAGCACCCGCAGCCCCTGCTCCTGCAGCAGCACCCGCAGCACCAGCACCAGCAGCAGCGCCCAGGGCACAGCCTGACCTCTCGGCCATGCTCAAGGAGATCTCGGAGGCGCTGCCCGACGCCCCCCCGCAGCTGCAGACGCTGCTCTCCAACCCCGACGTGCGCCACCACCCGCAGGGGCAAGAGGAAGAAGGGGGTAGAGGCTAGGGTTAGGGTGAGGGGTGGTGGGGTGGTGGGGTGGTCAATTGATGTGGGGGGTGACCCATCCCCACCATCCACCCACCTGGGGCTGACGCGACGTGACGTGAGCGGGCAAGAGGAAGAAGGGGGGTAGAGGGCCTAGAGGGTTAGGGTGAGGGGTGATGGGGGTGGTCAATTGATGCGGGGGGTGACACCACTGACGCGACGTGGCGCGAGCAGGCGCTGGCGAGGATGCTCGAGACAACCGACGGGCCCGACGCGGCGCGGGAGCTGGACGCGGCAGCGGCGGACATGCAGAGGTACTTTGAGCAGGCGGCGGCCGAGGGCCCCGCGGCCTCGGCGGGCCAGTCGCAGGCGCTGCTCGAGCTCTTCCGCCCCTTCGTCTCCAAGGAGATCATCCACGAGCCCCTCTCCGAGATCCACCGACGAGTTGCGCACCCTCCCTCTGCTGCCTACTCACATCCGCCACGTCACTCCTCCCGCTCGCTGACGTCACATCCCAAAAATACGCCAACACCACAACCACGCATCGCGTCACACCAACCGGCAGTTCCCCGAGTACCTCGAGAGGAAGAGGAGGGAGGGGACGCTGAGCGCGGAGGAGATGGGGAGGGCCGAGGAGCAGGCGCGCGTCGTGGCGAGGCTCTGCGAGCTCTACGAGGCGCAGAAGAGCCCCGACGACGGCCTGCCCGAGATCGTGAGCCTCATCGAGCAGCTCGGCCAGGTGCCCCAGGAGATCGTCTCCGAGCTCCAGGCCGTCCCCGCCGAGGGCTGCCCCGTCATGTGAGGCACCAGGGGATCCCCCTCCCCCCCCGCCCGGGAATCTCGTCCTGGCAAATAAAATCAGAACTGGATTCACCCCTGCCACGCCACCGAAAAAGGCGCGAACAACTGATTTTCTGCCCCGAGATTTTTCGCCGCTTGGTGGTGAATCTCAGGTGCACTAAAATCCAACCCGCGCGGCAGGAGCAGCAGCAGCAGCGGGCCAGCAGCGAGCAGCGACGAGGGCCATGCGCAGCGGGGTGTCGCCCGACGTCGCAACGAGCGAGGAGGCGATGGTGGAGGGGCGGCGGGGGGCAGCGCCGTGGCGGCGGTGGAAGCGGGAGGGGGGAAGCGACAGCGGGGTGTGGTGCTGCGGGCGCTGCCTCGTGGGCCCCGACAGGCCCATGTGGGCCTGGGCCCTCGGCCTCCTCCTCGTCCCCTC
Organism: Mastigamoeba balamuthi; assembly: GCA_902651635.1. Taxonomy (NCBI): domain Eukaryota; phylum Evosea; order Mastigamoebida; family Mastigamoebidae; genus Mastigamoeba; species Mastigamoeba balamuthi. Next base: position 56,786 of record CACRSC010000060.1, on the reverse strand, counting down.
GGCCCTCTTCGCCGCCCGCGTGCCCTACAGCCTCCGCCAGGACGGCCACACCCCCGCCGCCGTCGGCATCGCCGCCGCCTTTGCCGTCCTCTTCGTCGAGGCCCTCGCCTGCTTCCTCCGCGCCAGCCTCTCCGACCCAGGCACGCGATTCCCGAATCTAGATCTGGATATCCCCCGCGTATCCCGGAGATATCTGGATACGGGGATCTGCGGGGGTGACAAATATCTGGAATCTGAAACCGGAATCTGGCGGTGGGGCACAGGCGTGGTGCCCAGGACGACGGGGTGGAAGGACACGGCGAGGGACCCGTTCCAGTCGCCGGCGCTGATGCGGGACTTCACGGTGGGCCCGGGGCCCGACGCGCCCAAGTACTCGCAGAAGTTCTGCGAGACGTGCTGCTTCTACCGGCCGCCGCGCACTGTGCACTGCATCACCTGCAACAACTGCGTCGAGCGCTTCGACCACCACTGCCCCTGGATCGGCAACTGCGTCGGGGTGAGGTCAATTCTCCTTGTTTTCTCTGGTTGGCGTACTACAGCAGGGGAGGGGCCAGTTGATTCAACTGATTCGACTTAATTTGTCCCACCCCCCATTTCCCCCCACCCCCGGGCCTTTTTATGTTTCAGCGCGGGAGAATGTGCGCCAGTTAATTCAACTGATTCAACTTGGTATCCTCCATCCCATTTTCCCATCCTATCCAAGCGAGAATGCGCGCCAGTCGATTCAACTGATTTGTCTTTATTGCTCTTCCCCCCATCCCTACCCACAACCCCGGACCATTTTTTCGAATGGTGTTGCAGCGCTGTCGAATACGATGCGCGCCAATTGATTCAACTGACACGACTTTGCTTGCCCCCCACCCCACCCCCACCCACAGCGGCGCAACTACCGGGCGTTCTTCCTCTTTGTGCTGTTCACGCAGCTGCTGACGCTGTTCGTCACGGGGTGCTCGGTCTACGCGCTGGTCTCCAAGGCCTCGGCGGCGCCGGGCTCGGGCTCGGGCCCGCGGTTCACGTACATGGCGCGGCGGCTGCCGGACATCCTCTGCCTGGCCGCCTTCACGTCGATCGCCGCGTGCCCCCTGACGACGCTGCTCTGCTTCCACATCGGCCTCATCGCCCGCGGGCGCACCACCAACGAGGAGCTCAAGCACGTCTTCTACGAGCCGCACGGCGCTTGCGGGCGCAACTGCGCGCGGGCCCTCTGCGGGCCGGTGCCCCCGTCGTACGTGCCGCTGCGGCACAGCATGCCCCTCAGGATAGCGGACATGCAGGGCACGCAGGCCAGGCAGCGAGCAGCAGCCCCGGCGGCGGCCAGCAGGCCCCTCGGCGCCCTCGGCGTGCCGGGCTCCATGTCGGTGCTGCCCCCCGTCTAGTTCAGCTTCCCGGGGGGTCTCGTCCAACCCCCCCCTCATAGCCTCCTCTCTCTTTCTCTCTTCCCCCTACCCCCTTCAATTGACAACGTGTACCCCACACACGCACACGCACACACACGCCACGTCCACCCCCGACAGGAAATTAAATGTGCCACGATATTTAGTTCCGATTTCATCTGCCAGGTCACTTCAAGCACTTCAAACACCCCAGGGGATCACCTAGCACACACGGGGGAAAAGCAGGGACGTAAGCTCTGGGGTGGGAGGAAGCGACACAGCCCCGAGTACGGGGATACGCCAGAGATATTTCAATTGTATGTATCTCACCCCTGTGCCATTTTCAGACGCTCGCGGGAGCACTGCACTCCCCGATGGCACACCCTGGCGTTGGCCCTCGCCCCCACCCCTGCGGCCAGGGCGCGGGGGAGCGGCAGGTGCTGGTGCGGTACGAGCAGGCGTGCGCCCTCGTGGGGGTGGCGGTGGGCAGCCCCGCGTCGAGGCTCCGCGAGCTGGCCAGGGCCTGGCTGCTGGGCAGCGGCCTCGCCCCCGGGTGCCCCGAGCTCCGGGTCGAGCTGGCCGTGCCCCCTGCCGTGCCGCAGAGGTACAGGGACGCCGCACGCCGGGGGCTCGCCGTCGAGGGCGCCGAGTGGCAGAGGATACCCGAGGGCGTCCGACTTGGCGAGGACTTCTTCGACGCCCTCGGGCAGGCGCAGCAGCAGCTCGCCGTACAGGTGGTCCTGGCCCCTGCGCCTGCGGCCGAGCCCATGCGTGCGCTGCCCTGCCGCATCCGCGACTGGATTCAATTGATTTGGGCGGAGTTGATCTGTTCTCCCCGTCGGAGAGAGAGAGAGAGAGAGAGACGCATGCAAATATCGCCTGACATGGACGTCTGCCCTGCTGCAGCCTCAAAGGATCTGAAGGAGATGAGGCTCTTCCGTGCTGCTGCACTCGCCTCGTTCAGGGACGACATGCTCAGGGGCAAGAAGGCCGCTGCCCTGCGTGAACATAACGCGCCACTGCCACCCCAGAGCCCATCTCCCCCAATCTCGCTGGCTGCTTCGGTCTGCTCGCCATCGTTGCTCAAGACCACGGTGTGCGACGCTGCGAGGGACTCCACCAAGATCTATTACAATGCGGTGCCCTGCAATGGCCATCTCCATTGCATGGTTACGGGGGTCGAGTTCGCAATTCCCTCACATGATTTATGCTGCATGTACGAGTGCTAACAAACACTGTGTGCCATTATTCTGCAGGCTGCCGGAGCGGGGTAACTTCAATGTGTCGTGCATAAGGGACACAAGTGTGCAGTCACTGAAGGAGATCGCCAACGAGAAAGAGGCAGATAGGCTCATCCCCAAAAACATTGTGATCGTACTGCGATCAGTGGAGAAGCTGCATAGGTCTGGCCAGCTTGCCATCATATGGGACAGAGAGAAGAAGGTATGCATGGTTTTACACTTACTTTTTCAATATTGTTCTTACATCACCAAATACAGGTGCTTATCACAAGAATCAAGGATGAGACTGTTCTTTCACTTAATGTGCTGAACCCGCAGTTAATGGACTATGAGGCAGGCACAGACCACACAAAGACTGAAATAACCTTTGCAGACGTTGACAATAGCCCTGTTCAGACCGGCTGCATGCCAATAAATAGGCTGTCAAAGCAGCACAGCCATGTGCAGATCACCAGGCACCTTCCTCCTAATGAGGAAGAGGGCTGTATTCTGAAGGATGTCTGCTGTCCTAAGCCCTGTTTGCCCTCTCACACAGCACTCCAGATAAGCCAAGTTTAGAATTGCTCTTGTTCTGGCTTTTGACATACAGGCTTATCATGAACAGTCAAAAAGAAAACAAATACCACAATGACTTATTAAGAGCATTCATGACCATTCATCTCAGCGAGCATGTGTCTTCACAAAGACTTCAGTCGTTGAGGGTTGTTTGTTGGAAGAGATCATTAAAGTGGGAAACAGATTCAGAGAAACAATGGAAAAGGGGGAAAAAGCAATATTAGTTACTCAGTAATAGGAGAAATGAGACAATATGAATATCCTGGGAAGGGGATTGCGGGAGAAGAAAGATGGATGCTTAGGCATTGTTGGAAGAAAGAGGAGAGAAGCTGCACAGAATGAGATCATTTTACAGAGAGGAGAAGAGATGATGTTCCAGGTACCACAACACAACTGTCACTATTCACGTCATCTTCCACAGGATGATTGGCAGTTGACACTTGACAAGGGAAAAACCCATTACAAAGAGGCCGAAAAGGTGTTTAAAGTGGGTACAGAAGATAATGAAAACTGTTTTTGATCAGAAAAGGGCTATTTATTGATCTTTTTCCCAATACTTCAAACATGACACCATAACATGACAAGTGTGAATTATTGATCAGAATGGTGAAATAAGAAAGTGGAACAGGGATGAACTCCACAAATCCTCTATCAGATGGAGAAACTAGGTCCGACCAGTCAGTTGACTTGTTCCTGCAGCACCTGAAATCAGAGAAGAAAGCAGATCCATTACTTGGGAACATAACATGCAGCTTCTTGACCATAATGTTCAGACTGGCGAACTCATCTGACCTCAGTGATGAATGGTCAATGAGGGAATAAGCCTGGTATCAAAGAGGTAGGTTGTTTTTATCATTATTTCTGCACGTCACTGCAGTGTTTGAAAAATGAAAAGAAAGGGTATTCTCGGTGTATAAACAGTCAAAGCTGAATATGTGCAACTATCATGCCCGAAAAACACCCTTTCTCCTGTTTTTCAATTACACTGTGGCAGTGTGTTTGAATTTGTGATTTAATGGTGTATTTAAAGAAGATACAGACCTGTCATAAAATCACAATTAGTAATAGAGCGTAATTTAGTACAAAATTGAGCAGAAAATTAGCAATTAAATCAATAAAGTAGAACTGAAAAAACATTGCTAAAGATTAAGCACCACATGTACGAAAGTTGCAGTGATAACCAAATGTTTAATACCTTACTTAATAGAGCATTTAGAGTGTATTAGAAGTGTTTACCCACATTTATGCCTAATCAGTGAAAAAACTCAACTCTGACTCTATCAACTATAGACAATTTTATGTAACCATCAGAATTCCTTTCTGTTAATTCCATTTGCTCTTCAATTCGCACATTTATGGCCAAAGAGGCCTGCCTGTATTGAGATGCATGTTCAGTCTCCTTGTCATTCGGGCTCCTTTTGCCATTTCACAGGTTTCCAGAAGGCTACATCTTCACTTTTCTTCTTTTTCACCGTTTAAAATTAGGAATTACATCCTTTCTAATGACGAGATTTCATTTCATTTCTTCTTGCAAGAGTGTTCACTCTTCTGTCATGTTAATTTCCTGAGTAAGAATAATTACTACACATTAAGGTGAATGGGTATGAGGACATGCAATTCAGTTCCGAATTTTGCTCTGATCCAATAAATTTTTATGTTTTGTTATGATACACCTTATGGTTAATCTGTAGAAAAATGTGTTAAATGGTTCCTAAATCTGTGATTAACAGTTCAAAGAAGAGCCTTCTGAGAGTTGCAGGCTTCACACTGATGCTCAGTGGCATAAATCCCACGAGCCACATCAGTACTAGAACATGCTATGCCCTGTAGCTATTATGAGAAGTAATATTGTCTCTTACAGAAGCAGCACTGGGAGATCTGGTTTCTGCACCATCATCCCTTGGGCCCTCACTGGGGAAAGAAGTGCACTGCAAAGTATGTTGCCTGCTCTTAAGGCTCAGCCTATCACTGGATGCATCACTGTTCAGACTCTGTTACCAGCCCTTCACCAACCAAGAGAACCAAGAGGGCAAGCAACAAAAAGAAGAACAAACAGATAATTGCCAGGATTAAATTCAAGCCCCAACATTCTCTCTCATCTCCTGTCTCTGCCTCCACCCCAGTGAGGTCTTCTCAAGTCCCCTTCCCTGTGAAAAGTCCCTGAAACACAAACTCCCCTTTTGAGGCCCAGAGTTTTCCAGCAAAGATCATCATGTTCCTTTTGGGCCTCTTTGAGTATTTCTACTTTATCGTATATGGTCTGAGTTTTTCCACTTCGGTTTTCCAAGCCCTTTCAGGTGCATTGTACACATGGTGTGGTGTGGGCTTCTGCTGTGGGAATTCCATGGCGTGACTGGCACAGAGTGATGTTCTCTTCTGAAGTACCCTTAAAACACTGCTCAGAGGTGCTTTGGAAGCCACAATGTATTGTGCATGTTTCAGGGTGAAGTGAGGCTGTGCCTGCATGACAGGGCACTCATTATAAGGTGTTTTTTGAGTGCTCGGGAAGTCACAGTATGTTATGCATGTTTTGAAGGAAAGTAAGGCTGTGTCTCCATAGAAGGACACCCATTAAAAGAGGGGTTGACCACTTTTCTCTGGGAAGCTGGAGGTGCACATGCGTGTTTTAGGGCAGGAGGGGGTGAAGCCACGTGGCAGGGCAGGAGAAGGTGTTCAGAATTCTTAGAGAAACACACACTCACTATTACACATACACAGAAAATGCCAACCAATTTCAGACACCCACTGTGCCTCACCCAGGGCCCACACACCCCGAATCCCACTCTTTAACGGGACACACCCCCACCTACACATGGTCAGGGCACCAAAAACACCTTTTAAGGGGAGCCCTGCCCTGGGGCCTTACCAAGACATGCTTCCAACTCAAGAAACAATTCCTGAACAGTATTTCAATGAATGTCTGAGACAGTGGACTCAAGGCACCTGGCCTGGGAACTGTGCATGCTATCTTACAGCCTGACATCACAGCATATCTCGGCACCTGGCAAACCACCAGCTGCACAAGCCCTTGTCTTGTCCGTGATGTCCCACAGGTCGAGCATCATCAACACGACATGGTACCTGCACTTACATCTCCTGCTTGATGAGTCATTCATTCCCAGTGAGGCATGCAATGGGACGAGCAGCTCGTGGTACCTGTTCATGGTTGACAGGTTCACCAAGTTTGCATGGGCATACTACGTGATAAGTGGCCAGTCGAAGACAGTATGGAACAATGCAGAGAAGAACATCATCCAGGAGTTTGTTGTGCACACAACAATCTGGGGACATGGGCCAGAGAAGTTTGTTAAGCACACTGACAATGGCTCTGAGTATAGGAAGTCATTTTGCACAGAGCTGAAGAGGCTGAGCTGCTCAATTATGTATGGGACTGCATACCACTCATGGGTACAGGGCACAGTCACTGGGGTTGAGATTGAACATCTTGCGTCCTGAAGTGCTCTCAGTCATGGTCCTACCCATGGTGTCCTGTGCCAATTAAGAAGGTTATCAAGATCAAGATGTCCAAGCCCAGCCCTGCTCTTAATGAAGCATCTGAGACAGAGAATAATACCATTGAGATCATGATCAGTTTATCAATCAAGCAAGGAGCAGAAGATAACTTTTTACAGGGCTGTATTGAAGAAGAACAAGCTGAAGTTCAGGTCACTCTCCAGCATCATGCATAGGAGCAGAATATGAAGCATAAGAACCCCCAAAGGCAAGGAAGTCTGCATTCACCAAGTGATGTGCCTGTCCAAACTGGAGGTCAAGAAGCTTTAGGTCCTTCCTGGCCAGTTGAATGTTCCAATCATTGAGATAGCATGGGCCAACAGTGATCTCAGGGTGTATGTGAAATGCAGCTGGCATTTCAGTCAGACTCAACTGTTCTCTTTGTGAATCTTTTTAATTTCTCACAAAGCCACTTCAAAGTTCTAAGTGTAAGGGGCTCTTTCCTTGAAGGAACTCAATGAAAATCTGAATTCACTATGATGAAACAGAGCATTGCCATGTTAATTGCCAAGAACCTCACAGTTAAGCATTTTGTGCCACTGATCACAGGGAGAACACAGACATGAGTGTGGAGACAATTGGCAAAAAATCTGTTCTGGTCTTATTTGATACATTCTTCTTTTTCTGAGAGTTTTCATGTTAATTTTCTTTAGTTTTCTTACATGGCCAGTGATTAAATCCTGGTTTCATTCTATATTTTCCCCTTTGCTCATATATTTTTCTCTTTTTTCAGCCCTTTATTCTCCGAGACTCTTTTTCAATTTCAAATGCGACTTTTTTGCATTTCAGATAGAACCCGCGGAGAGAGTTCCGAAGTGACGTCACATGACGTCCGGCAGAGGGACGACGGCGGGAGCGAGGGGGCCGAGGAGGGGCGAGGCGACGGCGTGCTCTGCGGCGAACCTGGCGAGGAGGGCGCGGTCGTGGGCGAGGCCGGCGTCGACGCAGGACTTGACGGTGCCCCCGCGGTGCAGCACGCGGACCGTGGCCGCCGTGCCCCCCACGGCGCGCACAAAGACCAGGGCGCTCAGCAGCGTCCCCTCAAACGCCCGCGGCGACCGGATCACGAACACCCCCGTCTGCGCGCTGAAGTACTGTTGCGACAGCGCCACGCGTCACGCGTCAGGCCAAGGCGTCGCCCCCCTCTGTGTTGTGTGCTGCGGCAGCTGATGCGACGTTTGTCCCTGGGTGCTGGACGTGCGCTGCTTCTGATACGACAGCACAGCATCAGGCATCGCCCCCCACTGTATTGTGTGCCGCGGCAGCTGATGCGACAGCGCAGCATCAGTGTGCGCGATGTGCCGCGGCAGCTGATGCGACTTTTGCCGTGTGCCCCCCTGAGTGTGCGCTGCTGTCTGAGCGCTGGGCTGCTGATGCGGCAGCGCAGCATCAGTGTGCGCGATGTGCCGCGGCAGCTGATGCGACTTTTGCCGTGTGTTCCCCCCTGAGTGTGAGCGCTGGGCTGCTGATGCGGCAGCGCAGCGTCAGACGCCACCCCCTCTTCCTGACGTGTTGTGCGCGCATGCGTGGCACTTGATGGGGGCTTCTGTGGGTGTGTGCCCTGGTGCTGGTGGTGGTGGAGGAGCGCACTTTGATGGAGAAGGCCTGGAGGATGCGCCCCCGGCCAAGGGGGCCGTAGTTCTCGTCCAGCGCCTGGAACACGGCGAGGCGCAGCGCGTCCACGCCCAGGCGCTCGTGCGAGCCGCCGGGCGCCGCGTCCCACACGACCCGCGCCAGCGCGTACCTGTTCTTGACGCGCACCATCAGAACACACGACAGATTCTGAAGATACTTCCCTCGAAATCTGATTCAACACATCTGATATTTCCCCTGACGTGTAGATAGAAGACACGGTCAGTTGATAGAAAGAGACAAGACGCTCGGCGATGCTACACTGCGGGCAGGTGCGACTGCGGGCGCTGGAGAAGTCGGACGCGGTGCTCTTCCACGCGTGGCTCAACGAGAGGGAGACGGTGCGCAACCTGGACCTGGCGTCGCCCATGTCGATGGCGTCGGAGGAGGCCTTTGTGGCGTCGCACTGCAACAGCGCCCACCCCAGCCACACGGAGATCGCCTACGCCGTCGACGCCCGCGACCAGGCCTCGCCCTCTGGCTGGGCCCTCGTGGGCAACGTGGGCCTTATGTCGATCGACTGGCTCCACAGGAACGCAGTGGCACGCAAGCCCTCTCTTCACAGTATCAATTACTCTCAAGCAATTGAGTTTGATTATACTCTCTGTGTCTGATGCGACTTGATGTGTGTGCAGCTGGGGGTCTTCATTGGGGACAAGGAGCGCAGGGGCAAGGGGCTGGGCCACGACGCCATTGTGTGCATGCTGCGGCATGCGTTTGACGACCTGGGGCTGCACCGCGTGTCGCTCAACGTGGTCGAGAGGAACGCGGCGGCCGTGAGGTGCTACGAGAAGGTGGGCTTCACGCTCGAGGGCAGGAGCAGGCAGGCGCGCTGGAAGGACGGCCGCTGGTTTGACAACCTCTGCATGGCCATCCTCGCTGACGAGTTCTGGCAGAAGCACGGCCACTCCCCTTGAAAACCCCATTCCCGGGTGCAAATAAGAAATAAATCCGAACAATTGTGTCCGTGGGCCACAACATGGCAGTGAAATAACAGTTTTTGGCCTGGAGGATACTTCAGAAATCAGTTGATGACGGAGCGGGTGATTGATTGTAAGTGGCGCATAATATTGCGGGAAAATTCTGTTTCTTGTTGTGGTGGGTCGGTTGGTCTGGGGGCAGGGGTTCGAGGGTGCTGCGAGCGCAATCACTTGGGAGGGGGCGCCTGGTTCTTGCCGCGGGTGCCCAGCGCAGCCTGGCGTGCGGCCTCCTTCTCGGCCTTCTCCTGCTCGCGCCTCTTGGCGGCCTCCTCGCGCTCCTTGCGGATCCGCGCCAGCCTGTCGAGGTCCTTCCTCGCCTCCTCCGTCTTGCCGGCGAGCGTCTTGGCCACGTAGGCCGCCCTCGCCCTCTCCTTGTCCATCGCCTCCCTGACACATAGCCTTCTGTCAGCATCACCTGCCCTGCTCCTTGGCTGCAAGGTGTCCAAGGGTGCTGTGCTGGAGGCAGTGCTGCTGCTGCCTGCTGATGCAGGGGCTGGTGCTGGTGCTGGTGCAGAGAGGAGGGGAGCTGGGGTGGCTGCTGCTCTGCGCACCGCTCCTTGCGGTTGAGCTCGGTCGACTGGCCGGGGATCTTGCCGCGGTTGGGGTTGTCCGCGCTGATGATGGGCGTCGTGCCCTTGGGCTTGGCCTTGGCCTGCACCTCCTCGTCCGACGAGCTCTCATCGTCCGAGCTGCTCTCCTCCGCCGCCTGCGCGGTGTTGTTGCCGTTGCCGTTTTCCCGATTAAAATGGCGATTTCGGTGTGTTCGTCAGGTCCGCAGAGCGCGCGGGATGCGAGTCGGGGCGGCGCGACGGACCTCGGGGCGGGGCTCGGGGTCGTCGGAGAACACGCGCTCGCGGCCCTTGGCGGTGCGCTTCTTGGTGAGCGAGCGCTTGGACTCGGACATGGCTCCTGACAGAGACAAAAGCTACACTTCTGGCGTCATCACAGCACGAAATATCTCGATTCCCCCCCTGATGGAATCCGCAGATCTCACATTAGGAACCTCCTCCCGGATGGATGTGGCACCCCCCACATTCGGCAGCTTTTCAACTGCTCAAGAGATTTCGAACACAATTGCGGGGCGCCAATCAGGATCACGTGTCAAATCCACACAAGCCACGAGCCGCACCGCAGTTGAATAGGCGTCGACCCCAAGATCAAGATATTTTGGGCTGATCTCTCGGGGGCCACGTCATTAAGGCGACTCTTTTTTTTCTGTAGAGGCGCTCGGCAACAGAGAAGCCCCCCACATGGCGGAAATGTCTCGTGAGGCGAGGGTCAGGCCCCCCGCCGTCGGCGACAAGCTCGGCCTCGACCGCTCTGCGTTCGAGGACCTCCTGAAGCGCCGCTTCTTCTACTCTGCGGCGTTCAGCATCTACGGAGGTCCGCTGTCGCATCGCTCGCTGCCCCCGCTGTCTCGTCCCGCTCGATCTTTTGTTGAAATATCTATCTCCTCTCCCCTGCACCCTCTGCCCTTCCTATCGTGTGCTCTCTCCGTGCTCTTGGTGACCCTTTTCTGGGCTGAGACATGTGACGTGGCGTATGTGGCGCAGGCGTGGCGGGCCTCTACGACTTCGGGCCCCCGGGGTGCGCGGTCAAGGCGAACCTGCTGCAGCTCTGGCGCAACCACTTTGTGCTCAACGACGGCATGCTCGAGGTCGACTGCACCAACCTCACCCCGGAGCCCGTCCTCAAGTGCGCACGGGCCGGGGGGTGTCACGACTCAATTGACTTGAGCTTTGGGGGGCACTGGGCTGAGATGGCCCGTGCCCAGTGGGGCTGAGTTGAGTTGAGTTGACTTGGGCTCTCTTGTCTCTGTGTCGTTGTTTTTCCCCTGCGTGTCAACTCACGTTTGGTTGTCTGCCGCGCCTCCCGCAGGGCCTCTGGCCACGTCGACAAGTTCTCGGACTTCATGGTCCGCGACGAGAAGACCAAGACGTGCTACCGTGCCGACCACGTGCTCAAGGGTGCGCCCCCCATCCCCCAACAACCGCCCGCCCCCCACAGAGAGAGCAGAGAGATCTTCCCAGAGATATTTTCCACGTCGGAATAAAAACAAATATCTCGTGCTGCGACTAATGCCGGGCTGCAGGCCACCTGGGCAAGCTGCTCGAGGCCAAGGACCTGACCGAGGCCAGGCGGAAGGAGATCGAGGTCGCCCTGGCGCGTGTCGACGACCTCAAGGAGGAGGACAAGCCCGAGGGCAAGCACGAGCTCACGCAGGCCCTCCAGTACTGGGGCGCCAAGGCCCCCGACACGGGCAACGACCTCACGCTCCCCAAGCCCTTCAACCTCATGTTCGAGACCTCCATCGGCCCCGCCGGCGACCTCCGCGGGTACGTCAGAGAGATAAATTTCTCTCCCCCGAAGATATTTTCCGTGTGGGGGAGATTTTTCTGAGATATTCGCGATATTTTCCCCACCACGCAGGTTCCTGAGGCCCGAGACGGCGCAGGGCATCTTCGTCAACTTCAAGAAGCTGCTCGAGTTCAACGGCGGGCGGCTGCCGTTTGCGGCGGCGCAGATCGGGACGGCGTTCCGGAACGAGATAGCGCCGCGGTCGGGGCTGCTGCGCGTGCGCGAGTTCCCGCTGGCGGAGATCGAGTACTTTGTGGCGCCGACGCGCAAGACGCACGGGTCGTTTGCGACGGTGGCGGCGCTGCGCCCGGGGCTGCTGCCCGAGGGCGTGCAGATGGCGGGCTCGAGCGAGCTGGTGCGGATGACGATCGGGGAGGCGGTGGCCGCGGGGCGGATCGGCAACGAGGCGCTGGGGTACTTTATCGGGCGCACGTACCTGTTCCTGCAGGCGGCGGGCATCCCCGACGACCACCTGCGCTTCCGGCAGCACCTGCGCTCGGAGATGGCGCACTACGCGGCCGACTGCTGGGACGCGGAGATACGGACGAGCTACGGGTGGATCGAGGTCGTGGGCCACGCGGACCGCACGTGCTTTGACCTGCAGCGCCACACGACGTGCAGCGCCCAGAGCATGGCCGTCCACGAGGCCTTCAAGGACGGCACGCGCACCGTCGAGCGCCTCGTCGCCAAGGTCAACAAGCAGGCCGTCGGCAAGACCTTCCGCAAGGAGGGCCAGCCCCTGCTCGAGCACCTCGCGCAGCTCGACGCTGCCGGCGTGGCGGCCCTCCGCGACGCCCTCGCCGCGGCCCCCAGCGCGGCCGTCAAGGCGGGCGGGCGCGAGTTTGCGGTGACGCGCGAGATGGTGGCGTTTGAGACGGTGACGGTCAAGGAGACGGGCGAGAGCTTCATGCCCCACGTCATCGAGCCCTCGTTCGGCGTCGGGCGCATCATCTACTGCATCCTCGAGCACGCCTTCTGGACCAGGCCCGAGGACAAGGACCGCAGCGTCCTCAGCCTCGCCCCCATCATCGCCCCCATCAAGGTCTCCCTCTTCCCCCTCACCAACGACGAGCGCTTCGTCCCCTTCGTCGCCCGCGTCGGTACGGACGATATGTTTTGATTTTTTATTTTCCCCCCTTCTTGGGTATCTCGGAAAGATATTTCTCACGCCTGGAGATTCCCTCTGGTGCCTGCAGACGAGCTGCTGACCAAGGTGAACATCTCGCACAAGACCGACGACACGGGGCAGTCGATCGGCAAGAGGTACGCGCGCACGGACGAGCTGGGCATCCCGTTCGCGATCACGGTGGACCACACGACGCTCGAGGACCAGACGGTGACGCTGCGCGAGCGCGACTCGACGACGCAGCTGCGCGTGCCCATCGCGGACCTCGCGGGCCTCGTGCTGCAGCTGGTGGCCCACGCCATCAACTGGGCCGACCTCGTCGCCAAGTACCCCAAGGTCACGGTCGCCTCGGACTAGAGGAGGGGCGCCCTCCGCTCTGCCGCTCTCTGTGGGGGAGAGACACCGTCCCCCCTGCTTCCCCCTCTGCTGCTCTGCTCTGCTGCTGCTGTGGTGGTGGCTCTGCCGCCGCCCACCCCCTCCTGCGAGGGCCCAGCGCAGGCAACAAATACAACAGTCCAATGTGCTCAGTGATACCGTGTGCCACCTGCCAGCATCCAGCATTCACTGCTTTCTGTCTTCAGGACCTGGTGCTCGGAACAACACCTGGGATGCATGCCTCTGTCCATAGTACACCGGCTCGGTAACAAATACAACGCTCCCATGTGCTCAGCGAAACCGTGTGCCACCTGCACCGCCAGCATGCCCTGCTCTTGTGGGGCTTGCTGCTTGAGGCCGTGGAGAAAGGAACAGCATTCGTCTCTCTATCCCTGCTGCTCAGAGCGCACCTCTGGACCTGGAGTAGACTGGCTTTGCCACCATTGGGGAAAGAGATTACCCTGCTGTCACATCAGGGCTATGGCAAGGGCTGCTCTGCCGGATGCTTGTGCCCCATGTGCCGCACGGGAACCTCACAGACCCCACGCGATGTGACACAACAGCGAGCGGCATGCTGGCCTCGGACAAGTAAGTCTCAGCGGGGACAGCGGTGCGTTTGAGTAGCCCATTGTGGAGATGCCCCCGAGGGGTCAGAGGTGGGCAAAGAAGAGCAACCCAGACAGGGGGGGGGGGGGGGGCGTCCCTTTCCGACACGGCGCCAAGTTCTTCAAATTGTGACCCATTGAATCTCCGCGAGATCTTCTGCTCGATTGCGGGAAAATCGGACAAGCCGGGCAATGAGCGGGACCTCGTCCGAGAGCGACTGGCACACGCTGACGAGCGCAGTCATCGGCACGGGCTCCCCCTCCCGCACGCACTCCCCCCTCGGCAGCGCCCAGCTGGTGGTGGAGGAGGGACACAACTGACTCGGGGCGCAGGGGCTGTGCTCTACGGCCTGCTGGGCTCCGCCGCCCTGGCCTCGTGGGCCGCTGCCCTCCGCCGCGCCTACCCCGCCCGCAAGCGCTCGGCCGCCCTCTTCCACGCGTCCCTGGCGGCCCTCTGCTCGTGTGCGCTGTCCAGGGGCTCCGCAGCCCCAGCACTGGCGGCACTGACGGCACTGACGGCATTATCTCCCCCTTGTTTTATTGCGGGCTGCACGGGCACCCACACCGCGACACCACCGCGGCCACACCGGACCCCCGGCACGGTTCCGCTCGGGCTCGGATGCGCTGCCGGCAGCGAGGGTCGCGTGGTTCGCGGCGGTGCGGCCTGCGGGCGGCGTGGTGCTGGTGGTGCTGGCGCTCAACAGGGCGGGCTTCTGCTTCTTCCTCACGACCTTCAGCCTCGTCGTCTTCTACTGGTGGGGGCTCCCCTCTGCCCCCCTTCTGCCCCCTTCTGACCCCTTCTGACCCCCTCTGACCCTCTCTGCCCCCTTCTGCCCTCTCTTCTCCTCTGCTCCCTCTTCTCCTCTATGCACCGTGTGACCCTCTGGCTCTGATACCTCTGGCCCTCTGACCCTTTGCCCCCACCCCTGCCCTCTCTGACCCCTCTGATCCCCCTGACCCTTCTTACATCTGTCCCGGCTCTGCCCTACCGCACACACCGCGCCCAGGGCCGAGCAGTTCTTCGAGCACTACGTGGGGGGCAGGCACTGGCTGCGGCCCATCGCCGTCGCGCTCGTCTGCGTCAACGCGCTCATCTTCGCGCTGCTGCTGCTGCTCTTCGGGCTCTGGTGGGGCCTCACGGACGTTGCGTGGCAGCCCCTCCCTCTGCCCTCCTCTCCCTTCTCCGCTGACACTGGCCCTCACACCACTAGCAAGACGAGGACAACCCCCTGGGCGTGGCCACCACAGCCACCATCATCCTCAGTGCGTGCCCCCCTCGTCTCTACCACAATTCAATTGACGCCACTCCCACGCGTGGTCAGTCAGCGCGCTGGTGACGGCGTTCGTGATGGTGGTCGCGGGCGCGCTCTACTACAAGCAGCGGCACGCGTGGTGGCACGACACGACCAAGGGCAGGGAGTCGCGCAAGCTGGCGGGCTGCGCCGTCGTGTTCTGCGCCTGCTGCGTGCTGCGCATGGCCGTCTTCTACTGGGGCGCCGCGCTCGTCGAGGCCTCGGAGCTCCTCTTCTACCTGCTGGGCTACTGGCTCCCCGAGGGCCTCTCGTCCGCCCTCCAGAGTGCCCACCGCCCCCTCGGCCCTCGCACGCGCACGCGCCGCTCCCCCTCCTGACAGCCCTCGCCCGCAGTTTACATCATACACTCGAGCGGCGACCAGCAGCGCGCGGACCACCAGTACGTCGACGAGCTCGTCCGCGAGGCCCTCGCGCAGCCGCTGGCCAAGCCGCCGCCGCCCGCAGCAGCAGAGGACGCAGCAGACGCCAGCAGCTGAGCCGAGTGGCAAAGACAGAGGGCGCGCGAGGACAGAGGAGAGAGACCAACGTCGTCGTAATAAATGTCACTGCGAGACACAGAGGGGGGAGGTGGGGGGGAGAGGAGCGTGTGAGTGCTGGGAGGGAGGGAGTACGAGAGACCCATGCGAATAAAATCCGAGATGGAAAAAAAAACCAAGTCCAAAGCAAACGCAACGTCTTGTGGCCCAGCGCGGCCATCAGACCGTGGCGTGGGGCCGCGAGACGGCAGCGGCGCCGCCAGCGGCTGCTCTGGGCAGGGCCGCGGCCGCAGCGTCGGCGGCGTCCCTGTCGGGGTCAGCGGGGAGGCCCGAGTCGGGGAGGTCGAGCCAGTCGCGGAGGTACGGGCACGTCGAGGGCGCGATGACGTTGTCGGGGCGGCACTCGCGGGCCACGGGGCAGCGCGAGCAGGGGATGCTGGTCAGGGGGTTCTCGATGAGGCCCAGGCGCGAGGGCTTGTAGATGACCTTGTTCTCGTGCGACGGCGCCCGCGGGTCGCGGATCTCCTCGACGAGGCCGTCGTAGATGAGGCTCACCAGGCACATGCGCACCTCCTCCACCCCCAGCGCCACCTTGAAGATCCCCGTCTCGCTCACACTCTTGTGCACGTCCTCGGCGCTCGCAAACCCCTGCCACGTCACACAATTGATCAGCCTCGGCCAGATTGCCGCGGAAAAAGAAAATCGGGAAATTCAGGGGATGTGGGACCTTGTGGCTGACGATGGAGAAGCACTGGTCGTGGAGGACGTTGATGAGCTCCTGGTCAAACTCGCTCTCGTTGTACCAGGCGCCGCCGGTGATCTCGCGCGAGGGCTCGACGTCGTAGGCCATGTAGAGCTTCTTGTTCTTGTTGACGACGCTGTGGACGGCCTTGATGAGCTTGCGGCCCTCGAGCGTCTTGAGCGCGCGCTGGACCGTGGGCTGCGGCAGGTTCGTCTTCATCTTGATGTCCTTGGTCCAGATGCCCCTGTTCTTGGCCCCCACCACCGTCTGCAGCACCAGCCCCTCCTCCGACCCCAGCCCCTTGAACCTGCGCCCCCGCCCCCCGAGTCAGTTGACCACCGGAGGTGTTGGCACTTACTTCTCGCGCTCCACGGGGTCGATGTACTTGATCAGGATGCTCCCGTCAGCCTTCTTCGCCAGCCCCACGCTGTTCTGCGCGCCCCCCGTGGGTGGGCCAGGGTCCAGAGGGGCCAGGGGCAGGCAAGAGGGGCCAGGGGCAGGGGCAGGGGCAGAGGCAGGGCAGGGGGCGCACCTGGCGCAGGGCGTTGTTGAGGGCCTCCTGGAACTCCTTCTCCCCGTACCCGTTCTCCTTGAACTGGTGCAGCAGCTCGCCCTCGGACACCTGCGCCAAGCGGGGTCAGGCACGCATACGCATGCGTGTTGTTTTCAGAGCTCTTTTCCGCTGCGCGGCGGGTGCGCGTCTCTGGCGTGCGTTTTTTGAAAAAAAACATTTGAAAAGCGAAGACGGAGCAGCCGGGGAAAATGCAATGCAGGGGGCAGGGGGTGGCAGAGGGCACCTGCTGGCTGCCGTGGCAGAGCCGGATGAGGAGCGGGAGGGGGCCTGGCTTCTGGGGGGGCTGGGGCTCGTCCGACATCCCGGGGATCTGAGTGTGCACACAGCGGGGCCCCTGTGACCAAATCGAGGGCGAGAGACACTCGAAATATCTGTGGGAAAATATCTCATGCCTCTGATACTTCCGGGCGTCACCCCCCGTATCGGAGGCTCCTCCCGCTCGTTATGGGTCCCCCCACCTCTCCGCGGTCAGGGAACGCCCGTCGGACACCGCCGCCGGACAGTGGGGCCTGGGGGGCCCTGTCGTCGAGAGCACGATTGAAGATATCGCCTGACGTGTAAGGCAGAAATCTGGCACAGACCGCACTGCCAGAGACCACAACGCCAGGACCTCACTGCTATAATCGAAATGCCTGTTGCATGTTTCGGTGACCGCATCCGGCACACCTGCGTTTCAGAAAGACAACGCTGATGGAGCACACTGCAGCTTGCAACTTGTGCAATGAGACTTGTTTCAATTGCAGCCCTCAGTGAGAGACGAAGAGGGCAGACAGGACGAGACCGAGGGCGCCATGCAGCCTTGCAGAACCACTGGCCTCGCGGGTGCCCTGCTCCCCGGACCTCTGTCCATAGCGCTCTGCCGACCCAGAGCCAGCAGAGACCTCCCTGCAAACACACTGATCAGTGGGCAGAAACCACAAGCAGAGACGCACGTCTGGTGCTCGTCGCCGTCCTGCCCCTCCACGCAGGCCATTCCCTGAGGCCTCATACCAGGGGCGCACCTGGTGCACACCCCACTGTCCTTGGCGCACGCCACGCACCCCTGAGCGCACGCTGCGAGGCCACACCAGTTGGGCTGAGCGACCAGCGGGGTCGAGACAGAGGAGCGTACGAGAGCAGCGGGTTCCGTTTCCGTAGGAGAGGTCAGGGCAGGGAGAGCACCTGGCGCCATCCGACTGAGTCCCAGGAGGGCACCTCGTGCAGACCCCGTTGGCCGGGTTGCACTCGAGGCACGTGGGGCACACTGCAGAGGGCACCACGCAGCCAACCCAGTCAGCCACTGACAGTGCGCAGTGCAGTGCGGCGGAGCAGAGGAGCACGCACAGCGGCAGCGGTAGTCGCCCTGGTTGTACGTGTTGTTGGGGCAGCGGCTGCAGCCGAGGCCGCGGGGCTCGAGCCCGTCGGGGCAGACGGAGCAGCGCCACTCAAGGCGGTCGCACTTGGCGCAGAGGGCGTCGCAGTCGTGGCAGCACGTCACGCGGTTGTAGTAGTAGTAGGGGTCGAGGGCGCACGGGGACCCCTCGCCGCACCTGCAGCTGCTCGTGCAGCCCTGCCCCCCATCGCACTCCTCCGTGCCGTCCACGTCCCCGTTGCCGCACTTGGCTGCGCACGCACTCCCGTCAGCTGAGAGGCACAGCGGGGCAGCGCGAGGGCTACATCTGATGGTGAGGCGGTAGTCGACGACAGAGCCCCTGGGGGACGACACCGCGAGGACGTAGCGACCGTTCTTGACAGTCCCGATGCCGAAGCCGTGGTCGAGCTTCCTGTCGGGCTCCAGGCACTGGCGGCCGCTGCCCAGCGCCCTGACAGTGGTGCCGCTGTCGGGGCTCTGGACAGTGACCTCCCAGTAGGCTCCGTCGCCAGTAGCCTCGTAGTACATTGCTGGCCGGTGGTCAGCGGACGGAGAAGACGGCGGGACGGAGGACAAGGAACGGGGTGGGTACCTTTGCCCAGACCGCAGTAGTTTTCGCTGGGCACGTCCTTGGCCTGGCCTGTCGTGCCCGCGTGCGTGAACGGGAGCGCTCTAACAGGGATGGGGTCCGAGCTCAGCGTCCCCTGCGTGTCTGGCCGCCGATTCTCCTCGTGAGGTGCGAGCAGCAGGGGGCGTGGACCGCACAGCACTTGGCAATCGACCTGTTCTGGAAGCACGTCGTGCCCGACCCGCAGGCACCGCAGCCCACGTATCCCCCGCACCCGTCGTAGTGGTGGCTGCCGCACTCCGCCGTCCCAGCCTCGCAGGGGTTGCCCGGGGCGCACTCTGCCCATCGCGAGCGTCAGGACGCAGCGAAGCCAGTGAGCGACAACGAGGCCACGCAAAGAGGCAGCAGAGGCAGCACCGCTCTGCTGGATGAGGCGCAGGTAGGCCCCCGAGGGTGCGACGACAGGGGCCTTGCCGTAGGGCAGCAGCGTCATGTTGAGGCGCTGGCCGTTCCTGCCCGCGGCCCCCTCGAAGATGTGGCCCGTGACCAGCCCGTCAGAGCCCCTGCAGTCCGGGTACTCGATCGACAGGAACACAGTCCTGTTCCTGGGCACTGCAGGGGAGTTGCGCTGGGCGGTCAGTCGGCCCTGCCCAGTGGGGGAGCTGCGCACCGAGCTGCCAGCCGCTGGCGTTCCAGGCGACCCAGCCGTGCCTCCAGCTGCCCTCGTCGACCCACTGCGCCTCCGAGACGCTCGCCGTCGACGTGGCCGCCGTCGCGTACGCCTCCCTCGCGACGCCCCCGGGGGCGCCGGGGTCCTCGTCCCTCAGCTGCAGCGTCGCGGGGCAGTCCCTGTCGTACGTCATCACGCACACCTGCGCTCAGCCCCACACGTCAGCGCCAGAGCCGCGAGGGAGGGTGTGGTCCGGGGGGATCGGCCCACGGTGGTGATGGGGACGCCGGGCACGACGGAGAAGCGCATGGCTGCGGCCTGGCTGTGTATCTGGAGCGGGGCCCTCTGCTGGCTGCTGTGCGTCGCCGGCGTGTAGCTGTCCAGCGCGTTGCCCCGCTCGCACAGCGACAGCAGAGCACCCGCACACACGCCGCCGCAGAGCAGCAGCAGCGCCGCCTGCGTGAGCAGAGTGCCGGCCGTGTGTCCCATCGAGCAGCAGCACGTTTAGTTTTGTCCTCCTGTTGCTCGGTTTTCCGGTCCTGATAACCGGTACGGATTCTTACTCAGAAAACCGCCTGTGCCCCCGTGCCCCCTCAATTGTCTCTCTGATTGGGGCCATGAAAAAGGATAACGACGAGCGACCCAGCACAGCCACGCAGACGCCTCGAATCCAGATAACCCAGAGAAGGACAACGCCCAACGTCAGTTGTGTGTCTCGCCGTGTCTAAGACGCTCCCCGGCCCCACAGAGCTGCCAGCCGTCTGGGGCTGCTGCCCTCGCTCAGAAGTCGGTGAAGAGGCCGTCGAAGAGGTCGCGGTACGAGGCGGTGCCCGAGAACGAGGCGACGGGCACGGCCTCGTAGCTCTCGAAGTTGCCCGTGTCGCCCGCGTGGCGGACCCGCGGCCTGATGGGCGGCTCGGCCCTGCGCTGCAGGACGGCCTCCCAGTCCACGTCCGCGAACCACGCGTGCGCCCTGACGTCGGCGCTGCCCCCGCGGCCCCCGCCGAGGCGCCGCGAGCGGTCGGGGTTGAGCAGCCTGCGGATGAGGTCCACCGCCTGCGCGCTCACAAACCGCGGGAACCCCAAGTTGCACTCGAGTATGCGCTCGTACGTCTCGTACACCGTCTCGCCGCTGCTCCGCGGCCCGGGGGAGGTCTGTGTGAGTGTTGCGCGCGTGCCGCTGGGACGGCGGGCACGACCTGAACGGGGGGAAGCCGCAGATCATCTCGTAGACGAGGACGCCCAGGGACCACCAATCGGCCGACCGCCCGTGCCCCGACCCGCGGATGACCTCGGGCGCCAGGTACTCGGGCGTCCCGCACAGCGTCCACGTCCTGTCCAGCACCACCTTGCTGAACCCAAAGTCCGTCAGCTTCGCGTGCCCGTCCTGGTCGAGCTGCGATGTCCGCAATCGATGATAAAAACTGAGTGAGAAATGGAAGAGCCACACATCTGCGGAGAAGTGCGCGGAGTATACGAGGATGTTCTCGGGCTTCATGTCGCGGTAGATGATGTTCTGCGAGTGCAGGTACTCGAGGGCTAGGACCATCTCGGCCGTGTAGAACTTGGCCGTGTCGTGCGAGAACCTGCCCGCGCGCCTCAGGTGCCAGAACAGCTCGCCCCCCACGATGTAGTCCATCACCATGTACAGCCTGCTGTCGTCCTGGAACGTGCAGTACCTGAGAGGGGAGGAGGCCCCGTCAGAGCAGAGAGCTGCGGCTGTGCCCCTGGCGGACAGGTGGACGATGAAGGGGTGGCTGAGGGGCAGCAGGTTCGTGCGCTCCGCGAGGATGTGCTCGACCTGGCGCATGCGCACCACGTCGGCCTTGCGCAGCACCTTCATCGCGTAGTACTTGGAGGTCGGCCTGTGCTGCACGAGGTACACGATCCCGAACGTCCCGGTCCCTGTAGGAGCGATGGGATCCCTCAATGCGTCGTAAGCACAGAACCCCACGCACTTCACCATATTTTCATTGGGCGGCAATTTAATCTTCGGATTGAATTCGAGGGGCGCAATTGAGAAACGGGTTCCGCGGAAGGGCGGTTCGGGTACCGATGGTCTTGACCGCCTCGAAGTCGTGGAGCGCCATCTTGGGCGCGTGGTCCGTGGCCCCCGAGAGCTGCGCCGTCGCGTGCGTCGCCGCGAACTCGCGGGTGGGGTTGGCGCCCGCGGCGTCGCCCGCGAACAGCGCGCTGACGTCGAGGCTGCTCATGCTGGCGTCGACGTCGGGCGCGAGGTCCAGGCCTGTGTCGTCGTAAGTGTCCGCCGTTGTCGCCGAGGTAGGGGGGGTGGTGGTGTGTGTGCCGCTATTTCCCCTAATTTGATTGATTTGCGCTCTCCTTGGGGGCTGCGGGGGGTACGCACAGGTGCAGCACGGCGCCCAATACGAAATTGGACCCTCGTTAGTCATCGCGAGATATCTGCCGTGCGGCTTCGTCCCCGAAGAGAGAGAGAGAGGCACCCGAACCGTCAGAGGGCACACAGGAGCACAGGGAAGATATTTTCGGGTCGCCAGATATTAATTTCCGTAGATACAGGGGGGCGGAGTCATCAAGTGACATCATCTCCGCTGTGCCTTTTGCACAAATCCTGCCGAGGTGCGCACCACCCCAATGGCCGCGCAGAAGCGAGCAGGCAGCAGCAGCAGCAGCGGCAAGGGAGCAGCCGGCAAGCCCCGCAAGGGGGCAGCAGCGCCCCGCAGGCCCACCAAGCCCACGAGGCCCACCAAGGGCACGAGGCCCTCCAAGCCCTCGTCGTCGTCGTCGTCGCCCGCCAAGCGGAAGCCCCAGGGCGGCAGGGGCCCCCGGGCACAGGAGCCCCGGCAGCAGCGGGAGGAGCGGGAGGACAAGGCGGAGGAGGCGCAGCAGAGGGAGCAGCAGCAGGAGGGGCAGCAGCAGAGAGGGAGGCGGGGACCCCAGCCGCGCGAGGACCAGCACCAGATGGAGCTCCTCCGCAAGAAGCTCCTCGCAAAGCAGCGCCGCGGCGCTGACGACGACGCGTCATCAGACGACGAGGACGAGGACGAGGACGACGTCGTCATGCTGCCCGAGGCTGACCCCCAGCAGCAGCAGCAGCAGCAGCAGGACGACGAGGACGAGGACGACGACGACGACGTCACGGACGACGACGACGAGGCCGCGGGCGACGACGACGACGACGAGGAGGGCGTCGACGTGGGCCTGGGCTTCCACGTGCGTCCAGCACACAGAACGCAACACGCAGCACACAGAACGCAGCACACAGCACACAGCACACACGCAGCACACAGCACACAGCAGACACAGCAGACACAGCAGACACAGCAGACACAGCAGACACAGCACACACAGCACACACAGCACACACAGCAGACACAGCACACACAGCACACACAGCACACACAGCACACACAGCACACGCAGCACACACGCAGCACACACGCAGCACACACGCAGCACACACGCAGCACACACGCAGCACACACGCAGCACACAGCACACAGCACAGAACACAGCACGCAGGCCGCTCACAGGGCACCCCACACCTGCGCAGATGGACGAGGGCGACGAGGAGGCCCTCTCGGCCGCTGCAGCCCCCAGGCCCTACGTTGCCGCTGCCCCTGCAGACTCGGGAGCCCCTTCGGACTCGGCTGCCGACGACCTGCTCAAGATCAAGGCGCGTATCTCGATCCGCCTGGATTCCCGGATCTATGCATATCTGGATATATCCGGGTTCCGGGACTCTCTGCGCGGGTGAGTTCTCGCACTGAACGTGCGCTGCGACTGCGCAGGCGGCAGAGCGCGCCAAGAAGATGGAGGAGAGGCCGCTGCCCAAGCACCGTGCCCAGCCCAAGCCCCTGCAGCACGCGCCGCGCCCCAGGCCCGCGGGAGACGAGGCCCCCGAGGGCGAGGCCCAGGGCGAGGGGCAGCAGCAGCAGCGGCAGCAGCGCGCGGGCGGCGAGAGCCAGTTCTTCGAGGAGGCCCCGCCCCTCGTCGAGGCAGACTCGCTCAGCTTCGACGAGATGGGCCTGAGCCCCAGCGTCCTGCGCGCCCTCTACCAGACGTTCCGCTTCAACGCCCCAACGCCCGTCCAGGTCTGTCCGCGGAATCAATTGATTCGGGCGCACCGAGGGGGAAATATTAATATTAATACAACCAAACGGAACAACACGTGCAGGCCAACGCGATACCGATCATCCTCAAGGGCAAGGACCTGTGCGCGAGCGCCATCACGGGGTCGGGGAAGACGCTGGCGTTCCTGGTGCCCGCGCTGGAGCGCCTGACGCGCGGGGGCGCGGGGCGGCGGCCGGGCGTGCGGTGCCTGGTGCTGCTGCCGACGCGCGAGCTGGCGCAGCAGTGCGCCGAGGTGCTGGAGAAGCTGGTCTCGCACTCGAAGATGTCGTACTGCCTCGTGGTGGGCGGCGGCGTGGCGCGCGTCGAGGAGACGGCGATGGCGCGCGGCTGCGACTTTGTGGTGGCGACGCCCGGGCGGCTGATCGACCACATCCTCAACACGCGCAGCGTGACGCTGGACAGCGTCGAGGTGCTGATCCTGGACGAGGCCGACAGCCTGCTGGACATGGGCTTCCGCGCGCAGGTCGAGGAGATTGTCAAGGCCTGCCCGCGCGGCAGGCAGACGCTGCTCTTCTCGGCGACGATGACCGACGAGGTCGAGAAGCTCGCCGACATCTGCCTCAACAGGCCCGTCAGGCTCGCCGTCGACCGCAAGTTCGACATGAGCTCGGGCCTCTGCCAGGAGTTCATCCGCCTCCCCGACAAGCACTCGCCCGGCGACCGCGACGCCATCTTCCTCTGTGCGTCTCCCCCTGCACTCTGTACTTTCTGTCTTGAAAATCAATTGCTACGCACTGCGCAAGGCTCCAGACTGGCGCAGCCATCCTCCTGTTTCAAATTTAACCTATGGGCATGTGTGCATCTGTGCAACCTCCCTTTGGAGTCAATTGCCTGCGGTTTTGGCCCCGGCCAATTGATACGCGCTGCGTTATTTCATACTGGCGCAGTCATCCACCACCTGTTTCGAAGTTACCCCACCTCGTGTTTGGGGCGAGCATGTGTGCTTGCTGTGCAATACCTCCCCGCCGGGATTCAATTGCAACTGACTTTGTGTGGCGGCTGCGCAGCGCTGTGCCACGGAGTGGTCAAGGGCAACGCGCTGGTGTTCTGCGCGACGAGGGAGACGGCGAGCCGCGTGCGCATCCTGCTGGGGCTGACGGGCCGCAAGGCGATCGCGCTGCACGGGGCGCTCGACATGGAGTCGCGCCTCGAGGCCGTGCGCAAGTTCAAGTCGGGCGAGTACGACTACCTCGTGGCCACGGACCTGGCCTCGCGCGGCCTCGACATCCCGCTGGTCCACACGGTCGTCAACCACTCGCTGCCCCGCACCATCACGCGCTACGTCCACCGCGTGGGCCGCACCGCCCGCGCGGGGCGCAGCGGCCGCGCGTACTCGATCACGGGCAAGGACGACCTGGCGCTGCTGGCCCAGCTCGTCAAGCACAGCTTCGGCCGCGTCGTCAAGCGCGAGGTCGACGAGGGCGAGCAGCACGAGTGGCTCGCAGAGATCGCCGCGCTCGAGCCCGACGTCAAGGAGGTCCGCGAGCTCGAGCGCCAGGAGGCCGACATGCGCGAGGCCGAGCGCGCCATCGCGCGCACCAAGAACGTCATCCAGCACCGCGAGGAGATCATGGCCCGCCCCAAGGCACGCCTCCCGCCCTCCCCTCTCAGCCCCCCGAGCAGGGATGCGTGGCTCGCATACCGAATCAATTGCCTTGGGCCTAGAGGCGCGCAATCGAGCGCTTTCCCAAAGGGCAGCTGATAATGGGCTCTGCGGTTCATTCGTTCATTTGCGGGGCCAAGTGGGGCTGACGGCGGTGGGCTGTGGTGCAGCGCGAGTGGTTTATGAGCAGGAAGACGGAGCAGCAGATCAAGGAGGACTCCAAGGCGCAGGCGATGCAGCCCGACTACAAGAAGAAGCGGAAGCTGGGCGAGGGCGAGGAGCAGCAGCAGGACGACGGCAAGCCCGCGGGGAAGCGCCAGAAGCGCAGCAAGGACGACGTGGACAACGAGCGCCGCAAGGGCTCGCTCAAGTTCAGCCGCAAGCGCCGCGCAGAGGACGAGGAGTCGGCCGGCCTCTGCGCCGCCCGCGCCGCCAAGCGCGAGTTCAGGCGCAACGCCCGCCTCAAGGTCCCCGCGATGCCCTCTGCCGGGGGCTCCAGGAAGAAGCAGAGGTCGAGGGAGGACTGTACGATCCAGTTTGCCGCGAAATCAATTGATTTGGGCTTCACGCGGGGGAATTAACAGCACATTGCCAACACGCAGCGTGGAAGGGAGAGAACCCCTCGGGGAAGAAGCCCGAGGAGAGGAAGGAGACGAGGCTGCGGTCGGCGAGGCACAAGAAGGGGACACACGCGTTCAAGTCCAAGAGCCGCTTCAAGAGACGCTGAGGGAGGGCGCGGGCAGCACGCCCGCTGGCAACCC
>CACRSC010000059.1:239686-256782 GCA_902651635.1 Mastigamoeba balamuthi | reverse complement strand
GCTGTGAGTCGTCATCGAGGAGCAGGAGGCCCTCGGGCAGCTGCAGCTGCCTGTCGGAGTTGTAGGAGTGCTCGGCCAGCTCGCAGAGGATGGCGTCCCAGTCGCCGTCGCGGGCGCACGTGTCGGTGCAGAGCAGGCGGCGCTGGGAGAGGATCTGCAAGGCGCGCTCGACGGCGTCCAGGGCGGCCGCGGGGTCTGCGACAGAGGGCAGCGCAGAGAGGGTGAGGACGCCGCTCAGGGTCGTGCTGTAGCCCATCCTCTCTGGTGCGCCAGTGCGATTCTCAGAGAGCAAGCAATTGATCGTGCCGCTTGATTCGAATCGCACATAAACTCGCTTCTTGTGATACCGCAAGTCACGCATCTTGCACGCGTCGATTGGCTTCTTGCCCTCTGGCGCAGACGCAAGCACCTAACTGAATTGCGAAGATGCTCACTGTCCAGAGCGTGGACGCTGCTGCAGAGGAACGACGCCCGAGTCAGGAGCAGAGCCTGGCGGTCGCCGCGGACGCAGACGCTGGACCAGAGCACAGGGGCAGTGCAGAGGGCGCGCAGGCGAGTGCAGGTGCGCGAGAGGCAGCACAGGTCGCGGGCGCCCAGCAGCGGGAGACCGAGTGGCCGGGAAGCAGCGAGAGGAGGTCGGGCGAGGTGGTGGCCATCGAACAGCGGTGAACTAGCAGCGGCCAGCACCAAGGAAGGGCTGTCACAGAATGTTCCCTTGCGAATCACTCGCAGTCTGTGTGTGTTACGGCTTCTGTCGGGGAGGGAAAACCAGCCATACACCTCTGGTTGAGGGAGAAAGGCGTGGGGTGCTGACTGGGGAGGCCGGTGTGCTCCAGGCAGCTCCCCGACTTGCTAGAGCTGTTCCAGTACTCACGCTCGCGCTGCAATTCCAGGAATCGCTAACTCTAACAGCGAACACAGCACCAGTGTGTGTAGCACCCGTGGCAGACAGCCACCAAGCCCCCTGACCCCGATCATTCCTCAAAAAAAAAAATGAACGGGCTCGGTGTGGCGGAGGGAGGGCCGAAAGGCTGGGTGTCGGTAGGACCAACAAACCTAAAGAGCCGTTGCTGACGGAGACATCACAATCTTCTCTCCCTCCAATATCGCCGTGCCACCGGAACGTTCCTTCTGTGGTGTAGCTCTGCGAGCAACCCACAATTAGTCACAAACACTACTGGTGTGGGCCTCTCTTTTCTTGTCGGCCCAGTATGTCTTGTCGAGTGTTCAGACCCCAGAGAGTCTCTGCAAATAGTGGAGGGCATCACTGAAGCAACAAGGGATGAGCATCGTCGTGTCCAGAAAGATCCCTGGCTTAACAAGCTCTGGTCTACCATGACAGTACAGTGCCTCCGGAGAAAACGCAAATGAGCTGCAGACCCGACCTCCCTTGCCCACGATCTGAATCGTTTTGAGAGCAACGGCTGACCAGTTTGTTGCACAGAATAGAAGACAATGATTCAAGATCTACCGTGAATTTCGAAAGGCCACAGCTGCGCGATTTCATCTATGTTCGCCGCGATGGCCACCACCTCGCCCGACCTCCTCTCGCTGCTTCCCGACCACGCGGTTTCCGTAATGCTGCTGCCGCTGCTGGGCGCCCGCGACCTGTGCTGCCTCTCGCGCACCTGCACTCGCCTGCGCGCCCTCTGCACTGCCCCTGTGCTCTGGTCCAGCGTCTGCGTCCGCGGCGACCGCCAGGCTCTGCTCCTGACTCGGGCGTCGTTCCTGCGCAACAGCGTCCACGCACTGGACAGTGAGCATCCCCTGCATTCAGTTGGTTGTTCTTCCTGTTTGTGCTGTCTGACTTGGTGTTGTGCTGTGTTCACTGCAGTATCGATGGTGACGGACGCGAGCTTCAGCCCCGTGGTGGCCTTCCTGGGCCCCTCTTTGGCCTGCCTGATGCTTCACTGCTGCCCATTGCTGACGGACTGTGCACTGTATGCCCTGGCCCTCGTGTGTCCAGACCTCTGGGTTCTCAGTCTGAGGAGCTGCCCTCTTGTGGGACACATGGGCACTGTCGCGGTCACTGGGGCCTGTGCCGGGACCCTGCAGTGGGTCGAGGTGTCGCGGTGCTCAGCCGGGGCAGGCAGTGGAGCTCTCAGGGGCCTGGCCGAGCAGCGGAGCCTCTGGAAGACTCTGCCATTGGAGTTCTTCAGAAGCGACTCTGTGTCCACCGCTGACCTGCTCCCTGCGTTCACGGATACCGGGTCTTTCTTTGAAAAACTAATGCAACTGAATCTGCCTCTTGTACGTGGATCCAATGTCGGTGACGACGTCTCGACCATTTCAGTCATCGCCAAGGCGTGCACGTCTCTGCGTCATCTGGGCTACGGCGATGGCATTCCCGCAGAGGGCCTACAGGTGCTCTCAGCAAACTGCCCGCATCTGGACGATCTCGACCTGCTCTCGGGGGAGGCGCTGGACAGCATCTCTGGCGTGTGGAAACTTCGGTTACTGAATATTGAAGGCAATGTTGCGACTTCACAGCTCGACAGCATTGCAACCTCGTGTTCATCACTCCAGACCCTCATACTCGGCAGCACCCAGAACCCTCAGCAGCTCAGCCTGGGCCTTGCCTCGAGCATTACGTCGTTGAAGAAGCTCAAGGTTCTGTCTCTGACATGCTCAAGGAGCAGCGCCACAGACGCCGCTGCTGTGTCTGAACTGGGCAAGTGTGCTCCTCTCCAAAACCTCGAGCTTCTCGGTCTGGCGCTGACCGAGGATCTCGCCGGTGGCCCTGCCTGCTCTGCACTGCTCTATGCTGCCTTTAAGAACGACGACCTGACAGATGCCTTCCTGGGTCGCCTTCCATCGCACTGTCTGAGAAACTCCTTTGTTCTGGGCAATTGCTCAGGGTACTCGATATCGGGCCTTGAGCAGTTCCTCCGCAGAGCCACAGGCCTCCACAGTCTGGTAATCTTCGAGAAGAATGCGTTCCACAGAGGAACAGACGAGATGGCAGAGGCCCTTGCGCGGTGCGGTGCTCAGATGCCTGAGCTGAGGGAGATAGACCTCGCGCTGCCGCAGGTCACAGACAAGGGAGCGAACTCCTTGGCTCTCCTGTGCCAGGCGCCCATGCAGAAGCTGAGAGTTCTGGCCCCGTGCCTGACAGCTGTGGGGGCTGGCGCACTGCTGCGAGCTGCCCTCGGGGCCAAGTCAATTGATGTGAGATACTGCCAATCGATCGACGTGAGCATCCTGCTGCGCCTGGGGCCCAACGCCAGAAAGGTTGTGCTGGCAGAGGCTCACAGATCTCATGTTCTGGCATCTGTCTCGCTGCACAAGCCCGCTGTTCGCTTTGTTTTCATTTAGACCTTCGGTTAACAGGACCACTTCTCAGACAGTCTGTGGTTGTCATGGTGATGCTAATCTCGAGAATTGAAAAGGAAGCACAGTAGCTCCATCTTGGCCTGGCTGCAGTTCTTACGGCTCAGCTGAAAAGCTTATTTTGTGGGTGTTATTATCGGACCTTTTCCAGGGATAGTTACATCTCACAGCATCGATTGCCTGTTACTTCTGGATGGGGTGATAGTCGTCCTGTTTGAGCTCATACCCAGTAAGCAATTAATTGTTTGTGATGCGTGCTCTTCCAGATCCCCATTCATGCCACCCCCAGCCACTTCATTACTGCATTTCCCATTCTTTCATCACTATTTTTCACTTAGTTTATCCCCAAAGTATCATACACTCATCTGAAGTTCATTTTCGGGTCGTGAATTACTTTCTCACTCTCTTCGTAATGCAGAAAGGGAAAAACAAAAGTTTGAAATTGAGAACAAATAAAGAAGAAGAATGAAGATAATGGGTGAAAAAGAAGGGAAAAAGAGAGAAAAACAAAAACCAATCACTCAATTTTCAGCACTGCAGATCTGGTGCTGCGCGTGCTCCCGCGACGGTGCCAGGGCTGTCTCAGGCTCGGAGAATGGCACACTGAGGCTGTGGGACCTGGCCTGCACCTTACCCATCTCCACACTGTGCGGTCATACTTGCATTGTGGGTGCCTGCGTTCTGAGAGGCAGGGGTGCTGTGGCTGACGGACTACACCCTGTAAGGTCTGGTGCTGCACCTTCTCATCTGACAGCAGCAGGGTGGTCTCGGGGTATGCAGACAGGACCCTGAGGCTGTGAGACATGGCCACTGGGTCCCCTTGTTTTTCGCTCCACATTCGCAACTGCTGTCTGCCAGTGGGCAAGAAGGAACAGCACCACACCTGGGAGGTCTGCATCAGTGAGGGGCCCAGCCCAGACGCGCTCCACGGACAGATCCGCCAGCGGTGCCATCTGCAGCTCCTTCGGCTGTACACAGCAGATTATTGCGCGATTCGAATCAAGCGGCACGATCAATTGCTTGCTCGTTGAGAATCGCACTGGTGCAGCAGAGAGGATGGGCTACGACACGTACCTGTNGACACTGCCAGCGGGTCGCTTGTCTCCACCTCTGAAGAGGTAATTGGCAAACTGCCACGCGCTGGCCACTGAGAGTTGGCTTGCAGGTGGCCTGCCGCGCACTCTCGCCCGATGGCCACAGAGTTGTGTCGCAGTCGTGCGACAGAGCGCTGCAGCTGTGGCGCTTTGGTTTCCACACGTGTGGGCCTCTGACGCGCTGCGAACAGCTTAGAGCTGCGCTGGAAGCTGTCGCTGACCAGCGGGAGCTGCAGCAGAGGCTGCACGACTCCGCCGCCATGCGATCAACACAGGCAGGGCAAGCAGCCCTGATGGCAGAGGCCCACGCCCAGGCCGAGCAGGCAGCCATCGAGAAACTGGAGCGCGAGCTTCAAGGGTACCGCGACCAACTACAGAGGTACCAGCAGGAAGTGGAGACCCAACGGGGCCTGCAGAGCAAAGCAGCAGCAGAGTCGGCAGAAGCTCTCGTGAGGGCGCAGGCGGCATCGAATCAGGAGGCCGTGATCGACCGCGAAATCCAGACGGTCGGCAAGCAGGCAGCGATCCTCGGCACAGCCATGGCCACGAGGGACCTCTGTGCTCTAACTCCAGCAGTAATGCCGCTCGTGCTAGCAGAGTTGGGCCTCGGAAGGCTCTCAGCCGGCTTCGTTGCTCAGAAGATGTCGGCGTGTGCTATCGTGGAGTCGGCCACGGAGGAGCTGGTGCACCTGGGTTTGCACGACATGATGGAATGCAAGTATCTAGTGAACGCGCTGTGCACAATTGAGGCGTGCGGAGTTCTGGGCCTCTCACAGGCGGCCATCGAGAGCCACGTTGGCAGTTCAGAGCTGACTGGGGCGTCGCTGGAGGCCCTTGGAGCCGCAATGTGGAAAGCAGAGCAGGTGCAGCAGTGGCTCGTGTCCAAGGGCATTGAGGAGGGCGAGGCGGCCAAGGTGAGCTCTGGCATCGGGGGCGAGCACCTGCTCCATCTCGATGCGAAGGACCTCCAGAGTCTGGGCGTGTCGGCCCTGGGGGACCGCAAGAGGGTGGCCAGGGAGATCAAGCAGCTACGCAAGAGTCACTTTGCTGTGCTCAGGAGCCTTTTTTTTGAGAGGCAAGGAATGACAGGGGCAGCAGCGGCAAGTGCTTGCAAGAAGAAGAGAGCGTTGCCAGAAGAGTACAAGTGCCCGATAACATTGGAGGTGATGAAGGAGCCCGTGGTGGCCGAGGACGGCTTCATTTACGAGGGCAGGGCAGTGCGCCAGTGGCTCGAAGCCCATAAGACGTCGCCGATGACAGGGGCACCGATGGGCACCGCGCTTACGCAGTGCCACACCCTGAGAAGCGCCATCAGAGCCTTCCTCAGTGTCAACTGCAGCACCTCGTGCGCCCATGTGTTGCCCTCAGAGGGAGCAGAGAGTGAGCACTGATAATAGCGCACCTGAATGAGGGCATTCTCCCAGTTGAAGCTTGTGTCACATGAAATGAAACTACGTAGGTTGTGTTGACCACCTCAGAGGAGCTATCGAAGGAGAGGGCCACCAGCACTGCAGCGATTAGTGCAAGTGGTGCACAGGGCCCGAGAACCCCATATACATGCAGAGGCTGCCAGCCTCGACCTTGGCGTTCTCCATTTAGGCTCCTGCAGGCCCTGGGCAGCCCCGTGAGCATGGGCTGCTGCAGCGGCAGCCTGACGTCGCTGGACCTCGGGCGCATCGGGGGCCCGCCGGGCGGCTGGCAGGGCAGCTCGGCATCCTCGGGGACTGCGGGCTGCGCAGCCTGACGCTCGCGTGCAGCGGCCCCTCGCTCTGCGGCATCCTGGGTCACCTGCCCGCCACCCTCGAGACCCTCAGGCTCGTGCGGGTGCCCCCTGAGCTGCCCGACGACGCCCAGGATGCCCCCCAACAGCCCCTGGCGTTCCCGATGCTGAGGGTGCGCAGCTGCCCCGCTGCTCCTCGCCCTCCGCCGGGTGCTCGCTGATGGGGAGAGATGGCCTGCCCGCGCAAGACTGTGAGGTTGTCCTCGGAGGTGCTCTCCTACGCCGGCGATATGCTCCGTGCGCTGCAGAGCATCGACAGGGACGTGGTGACCGCTCTGTGGATCGACGGCGTGGTCGCCAGGGACGCCTCTGCCGAGACGCTGCTGTGCACCCTCCACTCCCTGTGCGTCCGCGGTCCTCTCGTGCCTCGTGCAGCGCCTGACAAGGCCACCCCACAGAGCTCGGCTGGGGGAGCTCCACCTCGCCCCATGGCCCCACAGCGACGCCACGTACCCCACTGATGCGGTGCCGCCCCGCCTGTGCCCGGGTCCCGGGGAGACGTGGGGGCTGTCGGTGCCCGACATCGTGGGGCTGTTCGGGGCGCTGCCGTGCCTGCGGGAGCTGTTCGCGGTGGCCGCGCCCGCCGTGGCCGAGGGGGTGGCGGTCCAGGAGCTGGTGGCCGAGTGCGTGGCGGCGAGGCCTCGCCTGGAGCAGCTGCACGTGACGTTGGGGCTGAGGATGGCGCTGGGGTGGTCCCGCGACGCCGGGGTCTCGCACTGCCTCAGCCCGTCCGAGGAGATGCGCCGGCGGTTTCCGTTCTGGACTTGGATGCATTGAGCTGTGTCACGTGCCTCCCGCAGCAACGACGGCAGCCACAGCTCACATATCGAGAATGACAACCGTGACCCTGAGACACAACAGAAGTTCATTTTGCCGATTGCCACAGTGGCTGTCCAATTTCATCGACTGTGGCATGTGACCTCAGATCTTTTGAGAGGGATGTAAGGAAGACACAGAGCGTCGCTCTGAGTTGCTGTGCCCCCACCACGTCGCATCGCACAGCAGCACGTCTCATGAGAGCGACCCTACTGAACACCACAGGGAGCCATGGACGAAGATGAAACCCCTACACAGAGCCGGTTCATCATGAACTGACCACCACTGCCTGGATTGAATGCACAGGGGCGTGAGCAGTAGACACTGGCAGGAAGAACTCGCCGTGCACAGTGTGGCGTGCACGGTGGCCAGAGGAGAAGACTGTACCGGCTCTGATTCTGCTGACCACATGTGATCTTTGCAGCGTGATGCATCGCCCAACACTGTCTCATTGATGACCGACTGCATCGCAATTGCAGATGTCCCACATGACACATGATAGGAGGTAACTGCTGTGAAACCAGATTTGCTACTGCACACAGGCGCACTGGCCACCACCGTGCCATGTCACATCTGCCACAAGCGCACGGCCGAGATGGACAATGCTGAGCCATGAGCCACCGGCATGAGCAACAGGCGAATGAGGCCCAGTAACTGCTGTCGGCGTCGGTGAATGTGCGCGCCATGTCACAGACCTGAATGCCACATCCGATAACGCAAGCACACACTGACACTGAAAACTGATTTCAGAAATGAACGAAAAGATATTGCTGTATCAACACTTAATCCGCAGGTTTTCCAGGATTTGTATACTCACTGAATCTGTATGGATCACTGTGGAGTTTGCAGCAACAGCAGATCAACTGCAAGACTAGATACCATCCGATCCTTTGTCCCTGTGTCTAATAAGATATCTGTGGAACCGCAAGTGCAGCCAGCCAGCTCACAGGCCCGCAGTGAATGGCAGCCTCCAGCTGCAATTGGCTACAACCGGAGCAGCGGTAACACGCTGTCGAGCAAAGTGGGGCTCTGCACCAGTGTGCCAGCAGGGCGTAGCTTCCCTGTGGCCTGCCGCAAAGACATGGATCTTGGGACGCCTGCGTCCGTGTAGCAGCCCACATCGGCTGCCCTGTTCCCCCTCCTGCTGGGGTGTCCCCGCAACGTGGGGACCTCAGCCCAAAATCGAGGAATTTCAACAGTGACCCACAGAAGAGATGTCCGTTTGCAACACAAACTGCCCAGACAAAGAAACGATTCTCGGTTCGTTTTTGAGAGGAAGGTACAGAGTGTCGCTCTGATCTGCTGTGCAATCAACCACGTCGCATCGCACACCAGCATGTCTGATGAAATGAACGATCCTACTGAACACCACGGGGAGCCATGGACGAGGATGTGACCCTCTTCACAGGTGGTTTGTTTGTGCACTGGCCACCACCGCCTGGAATGACTGCGAATGGGGTGTGAGCAGCAGACACTGGTGGGTCATATTTAGTGTGCACGGTGTGCAGGGCGGCCAGAGGAGAAGACTGTACCGGCACCATATCTGTTGACTGTATGTGATCTCGACATCACGATGCATCACTCATCACCGACTGCATTGCAGTTGCCCAGGTTTCAGTCAGAGGCTGCTGGCTTCAGTACCGGGTTGGCACGTGGATGATTGGGATGAGTTCATGGCATGATTGAGAACACTGTGTTGGGACCTCACAAATTGTTGCCAACTCGCATCCAAGGCACCAACACAGAAAGGTATCATTCTACCAACGTCGTGAGGACAGCCTGGCGCACTGGCAGTTGCACCGGATGATCGAGCAGACCACCAACTTTTGTTGAAGGCAAAAAACGAAACAACCAGATTGGCTTCTACACACAGGCGCACTGGCCGAGACGGACTGTGCCCAGCGATGAACCACCGGCATGAGCAGCGGAGAACGGGTCCCATCAGCCATTGGGGGTGGCTTCCATAATGTTCACGCCATGTCTCAGACCTGATCACCACATCCGAAAATGCACGGTTTCACAACCACTTTTAACACAGATTACCAGAGTGATAAGAAAGAAGAATCCCATCACTGAATCTGCAGGATTTTCAGGATTTGCATACTCTCACCGAATCTGCATGGATCACGGTGGCGTTCGCAGCAATAACAGATCAGCTGCAAAACCAGAGCACCTATCCTCTTTGTCTGTGTCCTTATGATGCCGAGGAACCGTCAGCAAAGACCCACCATGCCAGTGCAGCCAGCCAGCCATCCTACACTCCCGCAGTGAATGACAGCCTCCAGCTGCAATTGATTTGCAATTGGAGCGATAGGAGCACTCTGTCGAGTAGCGGGACTCTGAACCGGTGTTCCAGCAGGGCATAGCTGCCCTGAGGCCCGGCCACAATGACGTGGGACCTCGGGACGCCAGCCTACGCGCAGCAGACTAGGCCGGTGCCCCTGCCTGTGCGCTGCATCCCGCAGTCCACGTTGGACCTCTACCAGGCCCTGCACCAGCCCCCACCTTGAACTCGCGCAGCACTAGGCCTGCGGCGGTCCCCGGTCACTGCCGTAGAGCAGCTTGCGCGTGGTGGAGTGCGGACGCCCCGATATTCGCTTCTTGCAGGAGGCCAGGGTCGCGGTCGCGGTCGCCCCCTCGCCTGGCAAGAGGGCCTGCGGACCACGGGACTCCAGGCCCTCTGTGCTTTCTCGTCGCGATTGCTTGAGCCTTTGATAGAGCGCCTCTGCAACCGAAGCTCAGTATGTTACGTGCGCGGTAGAACTGTGTGTCACAGAGAATCAGTCAGAAGATGCAGACCCTGTGGTGTAGGACCACCATCCTCGAACCCGGAGTGCTCCAGGCTCCTGTGTTGCTGGGTCCCGCCACGCAGGGCAGCGACCACGCGCCGACCCTCAGGCGTGTCAACGTCCAGCGAGAGCTCACGCTCTACAGTAGCAGCGCCAAGGAGCACAGAGGACGGCAGCGAATGAGAGCCACAACCCACCCGCCAAGCAACAAGCAGCGAGCAAGAGCCAGCCACGACAGAGAGCTGCTGCTGGCGCCCGGCAGCCCATCAAAGAGCTTCGTGGCACCTCCACCGCCCCAACCCCACACGCACGCGGGCGGCACGGACATCGAGCACTTGTTGCGATCAGGCAGCGGCGCCCGCAGCAGCGCGCGCGCGCGTCAGGACGCGGGTGATCTCGTCGCAGATCGAGTCGTCTGCGCCCTCGATGCCCCAGCGGGCCTTGCGCCTGGCCTCCTGGCACGCCCGCGAGGCCGCGCTGTACCAGATCTGCTCGACGCGCTGGTCCTCGTACTCGCGCTGCCGCTGCCCCGCCGCCACCGTCGCCGCAGCCCCTCCGCTGCCGCCGCGCACAGACGCCGTGTCCCGCACGTAGTATTCGATGCCGTAGCGCGCCGTCGTGCGGTGGACGACGTAGGGGGCGCTCCGGACGAGGCTGAAGTCGGGCTCCTGCAGGTGCGTCGCGCTGCCGCCGATGGCCACCGCGCCCACCATCGCCACCACCAGGAACACCAGCAGCTGCGCCAGCTGCGCCCGCCGCGCGCTCGCCTCCTCCTCGGGCGTCGCCCGCCCCTGCCGCTGCTGCTGCGCCCGCCGGTGGAACACCGTCCGCCCGTTGCGCGTTGTGGCGTCTGCCAAGATATTGTGGGAGAGATATTTATCAGTCGGGAGAATCTGGATTCGGGAATCGGGAATCTGCGGCGGACAGATCTCGTCCGAGCCGAAGAAGAAGGCGCGGAAGATCTCGTCGGGGTCGACGTCGTCGGTGTAGTAGTACTGCTGGCGGCCGCCCCGCTGCTGCGTGTCGCGCGGGCGCGGGGGCGGCGGCCGCGAGGGGTCCACGCCGTCGCGGTCGTAGACGGCCCTCTTCTGCTCGTCGCTCAGGCACGCGTACGCCTGCGCCAGCTCTGCGGGCAAGGGGGACCAACGTCAGAGGTGATGCGGAAATCCCTGGCTGTGGAATTTTCGCATTTCCCGTTCGGGCAAAATCACGGGGTGTCACAAATCTGAATTCCACAGATGATGTCGGCTCGCCAGCGAAGAGGCGGAATTGCCCCAACAGAGGCAACAGAGAGCAGTGATGTGACGTTTCAGGCCGCATCGACCTCTGGCACAGCAGCACAGCAGCAAAGAGACGCGAGGGGGCAGTGAGCGCACTCTTGAAGGCGTCCTCGGCGCCGGGGGAGTGGTTCTTGTCGGGGTGCATACGGAGGGCGAGCTTCTTGTAGCTGCGCTTGACGTCCACGAGCTCAGCGCCGCGCTGCAGCCCCAGGATCGCGTAGTAGTCGTCCCCCGCGCGCAGCACGCGCTGCACCTCTGCGCGGTCCCCCTCCGAAGCCCCGGCCCCCTCCTCCTGCCGCTGCTGCTCCGCCTCTGCCTGCGCCGGCGTTGCCGAGGGGCTCAGAGCGATGCGACAGCGACAGAGAGCACAGAGAGAGAGAGAGTGCAGTGCAGTGCATTGTAGAGAGAGAGACTCACAGAGTGACAGAGAGAGCAGAGAGAGCAGAGAGAGAGAGCAGTGCAGAGGGACACAGAGAGACCAGCACGACACAGCGCGTGACTCAACGCAGGCAAACGGAGGCGGGAAATTCAACGTCACTCCAGCGGGCGTTGTGACGCAGCAGACGAAACGAGAATCCGCGTCACGTCACCCCCTCTTCAGAGACGAGCGGGTGCGACAGCGGCAGGGAGGGCATCGCAGCGCACACAAACCTCCCGCCCGCAACAAAATTTGCACTCAGCCGCCCTGTGTGAATTCTGGTTCCACCGATATACTCTGGGTGACATAACGCGCAGGCAGAAAACGAGAATCCCACGTCACAGGGGGAAATATCTGCCGCCCCCCGCAGGGATGTGGCGGACGCGAAGCGAAGTGACAGGGCACCTTGGACGCCGACCGCCTGCGCGTGGCCGCGGCCGCGGGCTGTCCCTGCGGCTGCTGCTGCTGCTGGTGCTGCTGGTGCTGCTGCTGGGCGGCGATGGTGGCGAGGAGGTCTGCGGCGCGCTGGGAGGGGTGCATGCGCTGGGCCTTGAGGGCCAGCCGCTGCGCCTTGGCCGCGTCGCCCGCGCGCAGGGCCCCCAGCGCGATGTCCACGCAGCGCTCGGCCTCGTCCCTGTTCATCCCTCTGTGCTCCGCTCGCTGTGGTGCCGGCGCTGCTGGGGCGGCGCGGGTGACGAGAGGGCCGATGCAAAAGATCTGCGCGTGATTCACCGCCTCAGTCAAGGAAAATCTCGGTATCTGCCGACACGTCACTCAAGTGACCCCGAGGCGTGTGTCTATATTTGCACTCTGCTGCCCTGTGCGAATTCTGGTTCCACCGGCAAATGTACAGATATCTGAGATTCTCTGTGATATCACTGAGGATATTTCAAGATCTAGATAAACAAACAGAACTGCGCCGCGCGATGGACGGCGCTCGCGTCGTGATCGAGTGCGACGCAGAGCTCAACGTGCGCGGGGCCGAGCAGATGCGCGCGCTCTGGGACCTCGGCTGGTTCGGCAAGGGGACGCTCTCGCGCAGCAAGCCCCTCTGCTGCTGCCCCGCCGGCGCCTCGGACCCCACGTACCGCCCCGCCAGCACGCCACGCACGCGGACGTCATCGCCCGCGCCGGCGCCGCCTGCCGCGCGCCTCACCAGCGCCGACGAGCAGCGCGTCCTCGCCGCCGAGACGGTCCAGCTCACGCCCGCCGAGGCGTGGTACCTCGCCCACGAAGCCGGCGTCCTGCGCGTTGCCAGTGCAGCCCATTTCAATTGATCCCGGCCCTTAATATTAATATTTCCGGCGTGCTCTGTTTTTTTCCTGTTCTGCGCCCCAATTTTCTCTCTCTCGCGCGCGCGAGCAGACATTGAGAGCCGCGACGAGCTGTGGGCGCTGCTGGCGGGCAGGGCGGGCGGGGCAGCGCGGCTGGCGCGTGTGGTGGCGGCGTACAGGCACTACCGCATGCGCGGGTGGGCCGTGCGCTCGGGAATAAAGCTCGGCGCCGACTTTGTGCTCTACAGCGCCGCGGGGCGCGCGCACACGCACTCGCGGCTGGCCGTGCGCGTCGTGCGCCCCGGCGAGCAGTGGCGCTGGGCAGCCGTGCAGGCGCACACGAGGAACGCGCAGAACGTGGCCAAGCAGTTTGCGCTGTGCACCGTCGACGTGGCCGGCGACGACGCGGCGGGCTCGCAGTCGGCCCTCGTCTCGCACGTCGTTCTGCGCCGCTGGGCGCCCGAGAGGGACCGCGAGCCTCCCCCTCAGCCTGCACCGCTCGCTGGCACCGAGCACCCTGCCACCAGCTAACAAACACCATACAATTGAATTTCCATGCACGGGTTTTGTAAAACATGTTATTTGGTTGGTTGTAAAGGCCATTTTGATTTCGTGACTCGGTTGGTGTGACCATCATGGTGGACTTGGACATCAAAAAAGGGCACGTGCATTCAGCAAGCGCCCTCCGCATATCTGGGAAAAGAGGATATTTGCAGGTTGACAGGGTGGCGCTATCACATCCAGATTCTCTTCCAGTAATTTGCATCTTCCTTGTTCATTGTGTTCCACTAGCCGGGCAAAGTGGTTTTGCCTATGCGAGGTTTGCCTCTGAGGGGTCATCACCCCGTCATCCACAGACATCCGTGTGTTCTCTGCAGCCTGCGCCCGCGCCCGGGATCTGGCCGGGGATGTGATGCGACGTGGCGTTATCGGGTGGATGTTGGTGTCCCGTTGCCGCACGGCTGCCATTGATTCGGAATCCCGTGGAGCTGCCGTGCCGCGGGTTCCCTGGAGAGGAATGGTTCTGGTAAGGGCGTGCGATGGGTTATGTTGGCTCGGTTGAGTGACATGTCTCTCATTGTGCCGTGCCAGGCCATCCCTGGCAATCGAGTTGACTTGGGCTGGCCAGGCAAACACGTGTACCCCGAGTTCATTGAGAACCAAACTGGTTTTTGCTTTGTGAGGTCAGGGCCATCCTGAGCCCTGTGCTCTGTACTCAGTGCTGGACATGACGTTTGCCTTGCTCACTGGGACCCTTGGCCGCCTGTGCCTGTTGGTGTGTCTGGGCGATGGCTTTTCGCCCTCACCCTCGCGATCGTCCAGCGACGCTGCTCATCTCAGCAGGGGGAGGGAGTAGAGCAGCTCACCCTAGTAGACCTTGATGTCACCTTGGCAGCAGGCTCGTAGTGCATCGTGAGCGTGACCCTGCGCCTGAACTTCACGACGCCAGGGCGCTGTCGTCTGCAGCACACTGGGACCCCGTTTCTGAGCCGCTCAAACCCGGGCGATGGTTGCATTCGCTCCCCTGTGCACGGCGATGCCCGTCACGGAGTGCTCTTCTGAGGACAGATCGTGTGACTGTGCACGCACTCACGGACACCCTTGCCACAGGATCGGGCCAGGGGTCGGGACAAACCCTTCCCGCCCCGAGTGTCACGAACAAATTTGCTGCTGACCGTGTGCAGGGCCTTTGTTGGGATGCAGTAGTGGTGGGTGTGTCTGTTGGTACAGCCCAGGGCAGCAGAGGGCGGTGGCAGTGGCAGGGCAGCAAGGGTGGCAGCAGCAGTGCGTGCCACGCCACGACACGATGTGGAAGGGGGGGGGGGGGACAGCTCAGTTGTCCTGGGCGGGGGCCTCTGTGTTGCGGGGGTCGATGTCGTCAAAGGGCTTGCCGGCCTTGACCCTGCGCTCGATCTCCTTGTTGCGCGTCAGCATGGCGTTGACCTTGGTGCTCATCCTCGTCTGCCACGAGCCCAGTGAGTGGTGCGCTCCGTCCCTGTGCGCGAGTGCGAGGAGGGGAGACTGGGGCGCACCTCGAGGCGCCACGTGATCTTGGTGAGCGTGACGTTGCGCAGCAGCATCTCCACGTAGGCGTTGAGGCAGGGGTCTCCGAACCGCAGGTTGTCCAGCAGCACCAGCTCCTTGAGCGCTGCGGCCACCCAGTCAGCACTCTGTTAGTTTCAATTGTGTGCTGCGCCTCCCCGTGTGCGCGTGTGGCTCCCCTTCTAACAGCTGTGCGAGTGCGCCCACCACGTGTGCTGTGCGCTGTTGTGTGCTGCTGTGTTGCTGCTGTGCTGCGTGTGCAGCGCACTGGTGTTGTCGTGGAGGGCCTCTGCGATGCTGACGGCGCCGTCGGAGCTGATGCGGTTCTTGCTGAGGTCGAGCACCACGACGCTCTGGTTGTGGCCCACAGCCTCAGCCAGCATCTGCACGTGCCCGTCGGCAGGATAGATCAGTGTCGGCAGTGAGAGCAGCTGGAGCAGAGAGAGAATGAGAGAGAAAAGACAGAGAGAACAGAGAGAACAGAGAGAGACCACAGAGTGAGAGGAGTGAGAGCAGTGAGCAACGAGAACAGTGAGAGCAAGGCGAAACAGAGCAGCGAGAGCAGATGGAGCAGAGAGAGAGAGAGAGAGAGAGAGAAAAGAACAGAGAGAACAGAGAGAACAGAGAGAGAGACCACAGAGTGTGAGGAGTGAGAGCAGTGAGAACAGCGGGGAACAACGAGAACAGCGAGAGCAGCGAGAGCAACGACAGCAGAGCCCAGCAGACGGGGCAGAGGAGCAGCAGGGACGCACGCGGGCGTCGCTGTCGGTGAGGCCGAGGTCGACGAGGCGCAGCTCGGCGAGGACGGTGCTGGCGGCGACGGCGCTGGCGACGGCGGGCACGAACTCCTCGGGCTTCATGCGCCAGACGTTGGGGTTGGGCTGGAAGACCCGCAGCTCCGCGTCGTTCCCCGACAGCTGCGCGATCTCTGCGGCGCGCACGGACGTCAGCGGGGAGGGGCCCGTGGCGCGTGGGGGGTGCGCAACGTTGGCGGAGGGTGTCCATAGTCGCTGGGGGCGGTGGCTTCGGTTTACTGTGCCGTTGGTACCCAAATTTCTCTTGTGGTGACCTGGCGTGGCGAGATTTTCGGATTTCTCCAACGGCAGAAAAGGAAGATATTTTACCTCCAGATCTCTCGGTGCGTGTGTAATCCAAAAAGGAACGCCGACCGAGGGGGTCGAACCCTCGACCACACGGTTAAGAGCCGTGCGCTCTACCGACTGAGCTAGGTCGGCTTCTTCACATCAATATCGTCCACCGCACACGAGCAGGAGCGTGTGTGGCGTGGAGCCAAGATATTCTAGTAGAATCTTGATATCTCGAGATTCACCCCACAACGAAACCAACCCCGAGAGAGCGAGATGCTGGGATTCGGAGGCATGGGGGCCCTGGGGCCCATCGTGGTGGCCACGCTGCGCGCAGGCCGCATGGCGCTGCACGCCGACGGCACTGTCGTGCCCGACGCTGCCCCGGGCGCCGTCAGCGCCGTCCTCGACCCCTCGGGTGCCGTCCGCGTCCAGTGGCGCCCGTCCTCCGCCCCCGCCGCCGCGCCCCCGGCCCTCGACGAGCTCTTCTGGGCCGGCGAGGGCGCGTGGAGGCCCATCCCCGACCGCCGCTCCTACGTCCTCGTCCGCGGCGCCCGCCCCGCTGCCTTCTTCTGGTCGCAGGTGAGATACGCGTATCTCCTCTCGAGATATCTCCCCGCAGATTCCGAGATTCCGGGAACTGAATCTTCCCTTAGGAGCCGGACCCCGCGGCTGAAGCGACAGCGTCGTCGGCGTTCGCCAGCGCGCTCTCCCTGGCGGCCCCGCGCCCGGCCCCTGCGCCCGCTGCCGGCGGCCTGACGCTGGCTGCGCTGCAGAGCGCGCTGGAGGCGGCGGCGGCCGGCGCAGCGCGGGACGTGGAGCTGAACGAGGTGCTGCGGGCGGGCGACGTGCTGGGGGCGCTGGCGCTGTGCGGGCCCGAGGCGGAGCGCGGGCTGCGGGAGGCGGCGGGGGGGGACGACGTGGGGGAGGTGCTGCGGTGCTCGTCGTTCCGGGCGGCGGTGGCGACGCTCGACGCGGTGCTGACGCAGGGGCAGGGCGCCAGCGTCGCCAGGGACCTCGGCGTCCCGCAGAGGCTGCCCCCGGGGCCCCCCGTCGAGACCCTCCTGCGGGCCCTCTGCGCGGCGCACCCGCAGCGGCAGCAGCAGCAGCGCGAGGGCCCTGAGGGCCAGCAGGCAGCGCCCAAGTGAGCCCCAACGGAACCAAGAAATGCCTGCGTTGACGCACCT
>CACRSC010000059.1:169804-238577 GCA_902651635.1 Mastigamoeba balamuthi | reverse complement strand
GAGTCCATTGTTGTGGACTACCTCGGCCCCCTTCAGGAGGTGAGGGGATTCAAGTACGTCTTGATCATCACGGACCGTTTCTCCCACGAAATACACCTCGAGGCTGTTCGTTCTACTGATGCACAGGAGGCTGTTGAGGTGCTCTGGAACCGGTGGGTGTGCACGAGGGGCTCAGCCTACAGGCTCATGACATCTGATGGTGGATCTCCCTTCCAGTTGAGTTGCATTCAGGCCCTCAATGATCAGGTCAATGCAGAGAACCACATTTCAGCAGCATAACACCCTGAGGGACACGGGGCTGTGAAGGTCGTGGTGCATACTACGGTGCAGGTTCTGTGGGCCCTTCTCTTGGACCATTCCCTGGACTGGCCCGATGTTCTACCAGCTGCTATGTTTGCCCTGAACAACAGCTACGTGCACTCCATCGGTGCCACGCCCTTCGAGGTCATTCACGGTTTTGCCAGTCGGACTCCCCTCTACCTGGCAATTCACAAGGATGACAACACCGGGAGCCCTGACATGGACCCCCAGTTGCTCCACGACCAGCTCCTACTCCATCAACATGACACGTTCGCACGTATTTCCTCTCTCCAGCAGGCTGCGTTCGAGAAAGCCCACAGGCAGTACCTCGCCAAGAAAAGGGGCAGGTCACACTTCGACGTCAGCGACTACATTCTCCTCGACAAGGACCGCAACCACAAGCTCGACATCAACGTTAGAGGTCCGTTCCGGGTCATTGAGAAGCTCGACCACCACTGCTACACCATCGAGAACCTCCTGCAGGGTACTCAGACCCATGCTCACATTAACACGATGCACTTGTTTCGCATGGGGGCCCTCACCAAGGCGCAACTCTGGGCGGAGGCATCGCGCATGCACGACGAGATGGCCCTGGACACGGTCCTACACCATCGTCACGTTGCTGGCAGGCTCAAGCTCCGTGTACATTGGCTGGGCTGCCCAGACTTCGGGGACGACGACTCACGTTTGTGGATTTCCTACGATAACAACAAGAATGTCAACCAGGTCATCACCTACATGCAGGCACAC
Organism: Mastigamoeba balamuthi; assembly: GCA_902651635.1. Classification (NCBI taxonomy): domain Eukaryota; phylum Evosea; order Mastigamoebida; family Mastigamoebidae; genus Mastigamoeba; species Mastigamoeba balamuthi. Next base: position 237,527 of record CACRSC010000059.1, on the reverse strand, counting down.
CCCCACCTGCAGACCTAGACTTTTGATTGACTTCTTCAAGGTCTTCCCATGCTCGACCTTTGAAGTAGAGCGGTGATGCCAAAGGGGGGACTGCACCCCCTAGGCAAAGGAATAGCATTTCCTCTCCCACCCTCTAGTCACCACACGAATACAAATCAATACATCATCACTCCTTCTTCTGCCCTTAGTCCTTGAGTCTCTCAATCCCTCTAGGGGCCTCCTGCCCCCACCCCACGCATTACTGGGCATCACAATCAGTTATGGTGATATGTGAAAATAGTATATACATCACTATTAACAATTATGCACATCATGTGCATTAATTGAAAAACCCAAATAAATTGATATTAATTAATGTGCTATATGCCCAACAGACACTAAATGTGCAAGGTGTCCACTTCTAAATATGTGGACCAAAATATATTTTTATTTATTTCATGGCTCTGTGCTGCTTTAGCAGCACAGTGCAGTGCCTCTTATACTGTGGAGAGAGGCGCCACACATTCTCAGGCCTCATGCTTGCCAGCATGGCGATGTCATCCCAGTCAATGTCGTGGTCATCCTGCTGCTCTTTGTCGTGCTGCTCCTCCTGGTACTTCTCCTGCTCAGGAGCCTCAGAAGTCTCAGGGGCCCCGTTCTGCAAAAATTCAATTAGTTTAATCAAAACGGGAAGGGCAGTGAAAGGGGCAGGAGGAAGAAGAAGGGGAAGGGACATACCTCAACAGCAGCAGCCATCTTGGCTGCTTCTTCCACTTCCCTGGCAGCAACCCTGGCAGCAGCACGTTCATGCTGCACAGAGTTGCGAATAAGCCCCAGGGCACGAAGAGGAGAGACCTCCTCCCTGCGCCTTTTGGCTGGCTTGGCCTTGGCTTTCTTTGAAGCCTCAGCCACTGCCAGCCACTATAAAAGTGTTAGAAATGATTATTTGCACATTATACACGTCATGGGCATCATATGTATGATGTGCATCATGCACAAAAGGTACACAATTCAGGGGAGAAACCCCCCTTTAGTTAAATTGTTCAACCTTGACTACAGAAAGGGAAGAAGGGAATGGGGGGGGGAAAGGGAAACACACACCTATCGGCCCAGGCTCTTGCGTCATACCTGGGCCTCTTCTCTGAGGAGGTGCTCGAGGTGAGCTCCTCCTCAGAGGAAGAGCTTCCCACACTGCTGCTGGCTGGACTGCTGCTTGGGCTGCAGCTGCAGTGGCGATGGCAGCCACTGTGCCGCCTCGCTGCCTGCTCCTGCTTGTCCTCCTTGTACATGTGCCTCGTGTACTTATTGTTGGTATGCTGCTGGCAGCATTGGAGCCCCAGCTCGCTCCTGTGACGTTTTTTCCATTAGTTTTTGCTAGAATAACAGAGGGGCAGGGGAGAGGGGGAAAATGGACTGTCATTTGGCTGAACCCTGTGTGGATGGTGGTGTGAAAGGTGTCCACGATGGTGGCAACCATGCTGCCACCAACATCCATTGGTGCTGCTGGTGCAGCAGGTGCTGCTGGGACAGCACCCCCTGATTCGAGGGGCAGGGGGGCAGGGAAAAACTGTGAAAATCCGGGAAAAAACTGGATAAAATGAGGAAGAGCAGGAAGGAGGGAAGGAAGGGCAAGAGGAGGGCAGGACGCACCTGCCCAACTCCTTCACCAGGTGCCGCATCTCTGCCTCTGTCAATTCAGGGACGGGCAAGTCTTTCTTGCCCACCTGCCATGAATTGTGGCGGTTCTGCAGGGGGAAAGGGGGACACAAACATCAGTGAAGGGAAAACAAAGGAAGGGGGGAAGGGGGGATTAAGAGGGATGAAGGGGACTCAAGGGGAAGCAAGGGGGGAGCAGGGAAGGAAGCATGCACCTTTAAATCCCTTGAGTCTTGCCACATGACCAGCAGTGCCCAGGCATGCAAATGCCGGTCCGTGGGCCCCCATTGAAAATTTCGGGCTGTACAGTACAGCCTTTTACTCGGTAACAGCCCACATCAGAGTGTGGAGGCTGTCGCCTTTTCAAGGCCATGCTGCTGCCAGCTGGGAAGGGTGGCATGGCGTGCCCGTGGTAGATTGTCACCTTATTTACTTGTGGTCCTTTCGTACACATGGCTTATGGATAGAGATATCTGGTACTTTGCAGTGATGTATTCGTATCTGACCGGATATCAGTCTAAAAATAACGGGACTTATCTGTGCTGGAACTCATGGCCAGAGGAAAGACCAACAACAGGCTGCTCTCTTACCGAGCCATACAAGTAACTCTGCTCAAAGTTCTCGGTGTTGCCCTACTTGCCGAAATGATCCGTGCAGAAGAGCACCAGGGCCCACTGCTTAATGGAATGGTCCTGCCCACTGATCTCGTGAGAATTTGGATGGAAATAACACTTTTTCGTGATATGTACAATGTGGGCATCAATAAGCTCCACAAGGTTATCAGGCAATGGTATCAGTACAGCAATGACACCTTCGTTGTTAATCTCAATCGGACTCATCTAGCACTTCAACCCTGGTCAGAAATGCAAATTGAACTTAGCAGTGTAGAAAGTCGAGTTACTGCACTGAATTGAGTTTATTCCTCCAGTGATTGGAGTCACTCTCTGGATGGATTCTACAGACATTCCACTATGGCATCGGATGGGTGTATGAATTCCATGTTTGAATTTACCTTATCATGCACAGAGTGGAGGAAAAAGTGATTACTGGAGTGGAAAGGACAAACGTCCAGCAAATATGGTATGGACAGATGCTCGTTGTCATGTACGAGCAGTATGGGGAACCATAGAGTCCAAAGGTACATTATGTTGAATGGCTCTGTTATCATGCAGATTGGATACAAGAGCATGTTCAACAGGATGTTATAATTGGTGATTGTCACTTCAGTGCAGGTTCCAAGATGACCAATTTCCCAAAGATTTATACTCCCTATGCTCTTCCACCTCATGAGGGAAGCGTGGAAAAAGGACTCAAAACTCTGACAGAGGAGATAAAACGTCATAATGCTGCTGTTAAACATGTCCGTGCCCGTGTTGATAGTGATTTTTACATCAATGAAGAATATGTGGAGCAGCCTGCATAATCCATGGGGTGGAGATCCTGAACAGCAGGGATACATGGTCTGGATTGCTATTGCAGTTCATAACCGTCACCTTGGTATTCGTCAATGAAACTACTCACATCTGAGACTACTCACATCTGAGATTGTTTCTACCTTTGTGTACTGCACGGATAAATTGCCTTTATTTTTGGTGCATATCTGATGTCCTGCGGATAACTCAGTTTTCGAAAACAGAGGATATCCCTCAGAAAGGAGAAGAATCTCTTTGATCTGAGGAGACAGTTGTATCATTAATCTCACTGCAAATCTGGAAATGATATCTGTTCACTCCAAATAATTTCTGCGGGGTGGTGTGCCGGGTTTATCATCATAGTCTCTACCCAAGTAAGGTGCCGTGTAATGACAGGTCAAGCGTGTATGCTTGCAGCCAGGCAGGACATGCGAGTGGACCCTCGCGCTGAGCGCACCGAAAGAATGGTCTGTGCCCCGACATGTGTGTCCTGCTCGCTGAAAGCCACGAGTTGTACAGCCCCGAGCAGCCCAGCCACAAATCGCAGGCAGCAGTCGGGGCTTCAGCGGCTCTGGTGGAAGGCCCTGCAGGTGCGGCAGAGTTTCAATGCACCCTTAGCATCAAGGGCCCTGGGCACAGCTTGGCCAACGCGCAGCCTCTCCTCTGCGCCAGCGAGGGCCCCCCGTGCACCTCGGAGGAGCAGAGCGCAGCGTGCCTGCGTTCCCACACACGATCGAGGGCCCATACATCAGGCAGGGAGCACTGAGAACGCTGAAAGCCGAGTGGCCCGTGACAGAGGGGCGAAGAGAATGCGGTGATTCGTAGGGACCCGGACGATGGCCGTAGCGGAGGCCTCTGCTCCCTTGGCACGTCATGGGGGAAAACGCCGCAGATCGATTGATTCAATCGGCACAGCAGATTAGTCCCCCTTCATCTGTCTGCTGAGAGGGACAGAGAGCCATGCACACCAGCGGCGGCAGCAGCACCGTCACGCAGTGTCCCCGCTCCTCTGAGGGGCACGGGGAGACCCCTGATGCGCGGGTGTTCGCAGCGGTGGCGCCGCTGCTGGGCCCGCGGGACCTCTGCTGCCTCTCGCGCACGTGCACGCGCCTGCGCACGCTCTGCCGCGCCCCACAGCTCTGGGCCGACGTCACGGTCCGCTGCAGCCGCCAGGCTTTGCTCCTCACGCGAGCGACGTTCCTGCGCGGCGCCCTCGTGCGCCTCACGGGTACACGCTGCCCTCCTCTGGCAGAACCAATTGAATTGCTTTTAAATTGTTTTTTACCCTAAAACTCGATTACCAAGGCGTCAACGTCGACGACGTGTCTCTGTGCTGCGCTGTCACGGCTGCGGGCCCGTCGCTGCGCTCGCTGACCCTGCGGGACTGCCCCTCGCTGACCTCAGCTGCCCTCTGTCATCTGGGGCTGCTGTGCCCTCAGCTCCAGGCCATCGAGCTCGAGGGCTTCGTCTGCAACGACCCGCTCCTCCAAGACGCGGGCATCGCCGAGGGCTGCGCCGCCCTGGCCCGCGCGTGCGGCCCCGCCCTGAAGAGCGCCCGCGTCTGGCGCTGCGACAGCTCGGTGGGCACGCGGCTGCTCGAGGGTCTGCTGGCCTCGCAGCAGCGCGGCTGCCCTCTGCCCCTGGCGTCGTTCGCCTGCGACGCGCTGTCCCTCGCAGAGCTCCTCGTCCTCTTCGAGGCCGCAGGGCTCCAGGGCGCCCTGGCGAACCTCGCGGAGCTGGTCGCCGAGGTCCGCAGGCCCGAGTCCGCGGGCCACGACACCAGCGGCGTCGTGCTGGAGGCAATCGCCAGGGCGTGTCCCGCCCTCACGTCGCTGCGCCTGGGCCACGCCGCCACCACCGCGGGGGTCGCAGCGCTGGCCGAGTGCTGCCCTCTGCTGCGCCGCGTGGACATCACGAGGGCGTGCGGAGTCCTCGAGGTCCCCGCCTTCCTGCGGCCGCCCCTCGAGTCGCTCGCCATCGCGGGTCCGCTCTCGGACAGACGGCAGTTGTGCGCGGGGCTGGCGCGGTGCGCGCCCACGCTGACGGAGCTCTCGATGGTCGAGAGCATCGGCATGGACACCAGCGTGGCCTCCGCCATTGTCGCGCTGCCTCGCCTGCGTGTGCTCCGCGTGCTCAGACAGTACCACATTCCCTACGCCGACGCACTGGAAGAGCTCTCGAGATGCGCCCCGCTGCGTGAACTCGCACTAAGCTGCGTGGCGCTGACTGGCGACCTCGTCTCTGGCACTGCGTGCTCGGCCCTCGTGTCTCTGGACCTCCACAACGTCACTGTGGGCGACTCTGTGCTCGCTGCGCTGCCCGCCGCCACGCTGCGCGAGCTCAGCGTCAAGAGCGGCAGTGGGTGCAGCGCCCAGGGCATCGCAGCACTGCTGGGCAACGCCGCTGGGCTGCGGAGCCTCAGGCTGCTGAAGAAGCCGTTGGGCATCGGGGGCGACGTGCTGCTGGGGGCCGTTGTGCCCTGCATGGAGCGTATGGCGGGGCTCTCTGTGCTGCACCTGGGGCTGCAGGGCGCCTCAGACGCTGGGGCTGTGCTGCTGCGCGTTGTCTGCGGGCGCCTCGAGGAGCTGCGCGTGGAAATACCGCTGATGACGTCGGTGGGCGCCAGCGTCGTGCTGAAGAGCGCCACGAGAGCGACAACTGTGGGCCTCGGCAAGTGCGCAGCTGTCCGCGCCAAGACACTGCGGGCCGTGGGGCCCTGCGTCCACACGCTGCTCCTGGATCCCCAGTTTAAACACCTCGTGCTCTCGGAGCGATTCAATGCGAAGCGCCCCTGCACAGCCATCGTGTATGGCGAGTTCTTCTGAGCGGCTTGTGAAAAACAAACGATGTTGTTTTGTTTTTTATCCGTGCTGTCATCTTCGAGAGGCAATTGATCATAATCTTCAGCGCTCTCCGAGGACACGGTGATTATAACTGCGGTCATTTTGGATGAAGTCGCCACGCCATTTTGAATTTCAGAGCATTCACAAATCCTGATCCAAAGCCTCGAGGCCTGGCGTGGTGAATCCTTGGCTATCAGTAGACGGAAATTACCAGTGATAACTCGGCCAAAGTGTCGGCCCATCCTATCGAGGTAGCTTCGGGAAAAACCTGGTGTTTTGCCTGCTCCTTTTTCCCTCAGCGGTTAATGACCGAGCGCCTTGTGCGGCAGCGAGGCAGTCATAGATCTCGAGATCTCAAGAAGGGGTATGGGGGCGCGAAGGTGTCTGCCCCTGCGGTTTGAAGGATTTTATGCTCAGTCGATCACTTTCTGGAAAAAAACGGATGAAAAAGCCAAAAATGGACACTGAGCAGTTCATCGTCTCGGAACTGCACATCACCAGATTCAAATAACCGAGGAGATTCGCGCTCGTGTCATCTGTTCCTGAATGCCATAACGGGGCAACGGGCTGCTATCGACTTGGCGCCTCAGAAATCGCTCACCACTTTTTTAAACGGCAACAAACACAAGCAAGGTCTGCCGTTGAGCACACACGCCCCACATGGCACAGCTGCCACCATCGTACGTTATCCTCGCGCTGCTGCTGCTGCTGGGCTGCGCTGCCCACGCGTCGACGTGCGACCAGAAGCGCCACGCAGACGTCGGCGAGTTCTGCGGCCATGGGGCCGACGGCCTCTACGTCTGCGACCCCACGACGAGCTACTGCAACAACCAGAGCGCCTCCGTCTCGGACTGGAGGTGCGTGGCGCTGGTGGCACCCGGGGGCGACTGCACGGCGTCGGAGCAGTGCGCGAGGCACTGGGAGGACGCGTACTGCAGCGAGCAGCACCGCTGCATGTTCGCCTGGTTCCACCTGGGCGAGTCCTGCAACAACAGCAAGATGTGCCTGTCGGGCGCCTGCAAGAACGGCGTCTGTTCCGCCCCCGACTACAAGACCGTGGGCTCCGCGTGCTCCGACGACGGCTCCCTGTGCGTTTCGACTTCGTTTCCCCCCCCCAATTAAGTGAATCGGATAACTGAAAACGGAATTGAAATCTGCTCAGAGGCATTTGCGCTACGGGGCTGGTGTGCGACAAGGATATCTGCACGGTGCCCCTGCCCAACGGGACTGCGTGCACCCGCGACAGCCAGTGCCTTTCCATGCAGTGCTACGGGCACATGTGCCTCGACGAGTATGTCCAGCCCGTGGGGGCCCCCTGCTACCGAAATATCTACTGCGCCGAGGGCATCTGCTGTGCGTTCCTCCACTCACTGAACCCGCAGCCGCCAAGTGCTAAATGGTCCTCGCACGACATGCAGCCGCGTTTTTCAGACTCGGGGTCTGCCTGGAGCCGCCTCCGGAGATGCACATACCGTGCAAGGGCGACAGCGACTGCGAGACGGCTGGCAGGCCAGGCGCGTACAGCTGCGAGTGCGACGTGAAGAACAAGGGGTGGTTCTGCAAGAGGAAGTGGACCATGCCCGACTACACCGTGGGCAAGTGCGAGAATGCCAAGGGAGAAGCGGCCTGCGAGGACCTCAACCTGAAGGGCTTGGCTGAGGATGCGAAGACGCAGGCGTACTACATGTGGATGGGGGACTCGAGCTCTGCGGTCCGCGTTGCACTCCCAGCTGCAGTGCTGGTGGCCCTCTCCTTTGCTCAGTTCCTCTGAGTTAATCCTACAATGCACCAAGTTGACCAATTCTGCCACCGTTCAACTGCTTGTGTCCGATGTAACAGCATTCCACGCTAAGTTTCCTTCCTCTTTGAAGGTGTGACACAGGTGGCGTCCGGAGGCGCCTGTTCTTGAAACAGCAGTGCCTGAGGCATGGGGGAAACGCTCATTGCATGATCTCCGAATGCCGGCTGGCGAGTCCTACAACACCGATAAGATGCGCCTTTTCGGCGGCCCCTTGACGGCGGAGAGGATGTGCCGCTTCTGACTACAAGACCCTGGGATCTGTGCTCAACCAGCGACGCAACTGGTGCGTTTTGACTTTGTTTCGTTCAACCCTGAACAATCGGAAAATGGAAAAGCGAATTCGAAACAGATGCCAGATCAAAGGGATGTGCGCCCTGGGGCTGGTGCCCTGAGATCGTGACGTCATGTGCGTCAGAGCATCTACAGAGTCATTTCGAACAGTTCCTTCATGTTTTGAACAGGGAAAAAGAGTTCCCAAATGTCAGATAGGGGCAACTAACTCGCTGCACTCCACACAAATAATCAAAAACGCAAATAAACTCTGCCACAGACAGAGCACACAAGCCCCGCATGACACAGCTGCCACCATCTTCTGTTATCGCCGCTCTGCTACTGCTGCTGGGCTGTGCGGCACACGCGTCGACGTGCGACCAGAAGCGCCACGCAGACGTCGGCGAGTTCTGCGGGCTGGGCCACGACGGCCTCTATGTCTGCGACCCCACGACGAGCTACTGCAACAACCAGAGCGCCTCCGTCTCGGACTGGAGGTGCGTGGCGCTGGTGGCACCCGGAGGCGACTGCACGGCGTCGCGGCAGTGCCAGAGGCACTGGGAGGGCGCGTACTGCAGCGAGCAGCACCGCTGCATGTTCGCCTGGTTCCACCTGGGCGAGTCCTGCAACAACAGCGAGATGTGCCTGTCGGGCGTCTGCAAGAACGGCGTCTGCTCCATCCCCGACTACAAGACCGTGGGCTCCGCGTGCTCCAGCAGAGACTCCCGGTGCGTTTCGACTTCGTTTTTTTCCTCCCCACTAAGTGAAATCGGATAACTGAAAACGGAATTGAAACCTGCTCAGCAACATGTGCGCGACCGGGCTGGTGTGCGACAAGGATATCTGCACCGTGGCGAAGCCCAACGGGACTGCGTGCACCCGTGACGACGAGTGCCTCTCTGGGCAATGCTACGCACACATGTGTCTCGACGAATATGTCCAGCCCGTGGGGGCCCCCTGCTACCGAGATGTCTACTGTGCCCTGGGCATCTGCTGTCCGTTGTCCCAATTCTCTGAGCCCTCTGCCACATATGCTAATGGTCCTCCTGCGTGCAGCCGGGGATTTCAGCCTCGGGGTCTGCCAGGAGCCGCCTCCGGAGATGCACATACCGTGCAAGAGCGACAGCGACTGCGAGACGGCTGGCAGGCCGGGCGCGTACAGCTGCGAGTGCGACGTGAAGAACAAGGGGTGGTTCTGCAAGAGGAAGTGGACCATGCCCGACTACACCGTGGGCAAGTGCGGGTATGCCAAGGGAGATGCAGCCTGCGAGGACATCTACATCAAGTACATGTCCGATACAGTGAAGGCGGAGGCGTACTACATGTGGATGGGGGACTCAAGCCCTGCGAACCGCGTTGCACTTCCAGCTGCAGTGCTTGCGGTCCTCTCCTTCGCTCAGTTCCTCTGAGTAAATCCTGAAATGCATACAGTAGACCAGTGTTGCCGCTGCAAGAGCAGAAGAGGTGGGAGGTTCCACCGAGTCCCCCCCGTTGCTTGTCCAGCGACGGCAACCTGTGCATTGTGCAAATTGCCCTGAACTGTCGAAAAGGGAAAAGTGACTTCGAAACAGAAACCAGCTCAGTGGCATGAGCGCCCGCCCTGGTGCCCTGCACCCGCGACGTCTGCTACACCCAGGGCATCTGTTGTGTGATTTTCCTACAGTTCCTTCATGGGTTGAATAGGAAAATGAGTTCCCAAATGCCTGATGGGGCAACGCACTGCAACCGAAATTAATCTCTCCGCACAATCAATAATAAGCTCTGCCACAGAGCACACATGCCACGCATGACACAGCTGACACCGTCGTCCGTAATCACCGCGCTGCTGCTGCTGGGCTGCGCGGCACACGCGTCGACGTGCGACCAGAAGCGCCACGCAGACGTCGGAGAGTTCTGCGGCCACGGGGCAGACGGCCTCTACGTCTGCGACCCCCTCACGAGTTACTGCAACAACCAGAGCGCCTCCGTCTCGGACTGGAGGTGCGCGCCCCTGGTTGCGACAGGCGGCAACTGCACGGCGTCGGAGCAGTGCGCGAGGCACTGGGAGGACGGCTACTGCGAGAAGAACCGCTGCAAGCTCAAGTGGGTCAGGCTGGGCGAGTCCTGCACGACCGACTACACCTGCATGTCCAACTACTGCAAGAATGGCGTCTGCGGCGTCCCTGACTACAAGACTATTGGCTCCGCGTGCCACAGCCGTGGCAACCTGTGCGTTTCTGACTTAGTTTTTTAACTTCCCTCCCTTTTTGATACCGAAAACTGAATTCGAAACTGAAACCCGATCAGAGACGATTGCTCGCCGGGTCTCGTGTGCCGCGAGAGCGTCTGCACGGTGCCCAAGCCCAACGGGACGGCGTGCACAGACAGCGAGGAGTGCCGGGCCAAGCAGTGCACCGACGCCCACTTCTGCATCGACCCCTACGTGCAGCCCGTGGGGGGCCCCTGCACCAGCAACACCGACTGCGCCCTGGGCCTCTGCTGTGCGTACATCGCTCTGCCCTGTCCCCGCCACATATCGCACTGAACAGCGTCGGGTTTGCAGCCAAGGAGTACAGCCTCGGGGTCTGCCTGGAGCCGCCTCCGGAGATGCACATACCGTGCAAGGGCGACAGCGACTGCGAGACGGCTGGCAGGCCAGGAGCGTACAGCTGCGAGTGCGACGTGAAGAACAAGGGGTGGTTCTGCAAGAGGAAGTGGACCATGCCCGACTACACGATCTCCAAGTGCGAGGACACGAAGGGGTGGGGCGCCTGCGAGGACCTCTGGATCAAGGCGTTGATGGACAACGCTAAGGCCGAGGCCTACTACATGTGGATGGGGGACTCGGGCTCTGCGAACCGCGTTGCACTGCCTGCTGCGGTGCTGGTGGCCCTCTCCTTCGCCCAGCCCCTCTGAGGTGGTCAACAAAACCAACTCGGCTCCCTCGTCATCCCAAATTGGTGCTCCATTTTTTCACATACGAGCTCGGCAATTCCTGACACCACGGGGTGTGGCCACACGGCACCGTCCTACCAGCCACGGGGCTCGCCGTGGGGGCTACCATGCTACCATCGATGGCCCCCGCACGCGCACAGCACAGTGTGGGCACTGCGTCTCCGCTTGCCCAAGTGGCATTTCTTTCATTCTTCTCATTTTCCGCTCGGCAAGTTCTGACATCACGGTGTGGCGGCCGCACGTCACCAGCCCCACCCGCCACGGGGCTCACAAGGGGGGGGCCACACCACCCCCCATGCACAGAACAGCAGGTGGCACTGGTCGGTCGAGCGAGACTCTGCACTAGGAATATTATTCCTACGACTTCGTGACATGACTAGTCCCCCACCGATGGCCCCACACGCTCTGCGTCCGCACGCCCTCGTGCTGCTGCTGGCGGGGCTCAGCGTGGCCGAGTGGGTGGCCCCCGCTGCGTGGCCCGACGCTGGGAGCGTGCCCACGTGGTTCGAGCGCGGGGCCACGTTCTGGCTGTCGCTGCTGCGCGAGAGCTACGGGGCTGCCCGCAGCTGCCAGCACTCGTTCGCGGCCCTCTCGGGCTACGCCGACGCTGCCGCCCCCTGCGGGTCCCCTGCCTCGCTCCCTGCGGTCCCCATGGGCCTCAACACCCTCCGTGCCGCCCGTGCCCACGCCCTCGACAGGTCCGCTGGCCCTCCTCGCGTGGGAGCCCATTGGGCCATTTATTCCCGTTTGGGGGGTTCTGCGTTCCGGGCGGTTCTGCTGACTCGTAGTAGCGGGTATTCACGATTCTGGCGATGGGTTGCTGGGGGGCAACCGTTTGTGGTGTGGGCTTGGTGTACGCTTGGCTGGGGGGGGGGGGTGTTCTGCTCTCAGGCGGGTCGCGCACACTTCCCCCTCCACCTCCGGGGTACACGGCGAGAGACAAATCTCCCGATAGATTGCTGAGAAATATCAACGCTCCGTGCTATCATAGGTTCCGCAACTGCCTGGGCGCGGCGGGCACGGGGATGGCCGCCTCGGACATGGCCTCGCAGACGAGCTCCTGCGACGGCACGGCCAACACGGTGCGGTGGGGCAGCCACCTGGCCGAGTCCACGGCGACTGCCGGCGTCCGGGAGCTCAGCTTCGCTCGCTACTTCACTCCTCCCTACTTTTCCCTGCTCGAGGGCCCTGCCCTCGCCGTCAGTGCGCCCGCTCCCGCCTCCCCGGCAGCCCAGCAACCTCCTGAGACTCAACCCGTGCGCTGCACAGCGGACATCGCGTGCCAGTCACCGTGGAGGAGCGGCCGGGAGCTCTGGGGGACTCTGTACAGCGGCCCTCTGAACCTTAACAGCGCTCCTGCAGGCGAGCTGTCCTGCGCGGGTACAGCGAGCTCCGACGGCGCGCACCTCAACGCCTACTCGCTGTCGTGCGTGCTCACTGCAGAGTGCGAGTCCTGCTCGTCCGCGAGCCCCAGCGCCCTCAGGTGGTCCGGCCACCTCCTCGCTACTGCCGGCCACACGGCTGCCTACTACGACAGCCCGCTGTTCTTCGCCATCGGGCTGAGCACCGGCATCGCCAGCGTCACTGTCGTCGTCGATGGCGCTCGTAGCAATCTCACACGTATTGGGACGGGGACGCACTGGTACTCGTGGGCCTCGCATACCCAGAAGCGGGCAGGAGCGTGCCACATGTACCACTTCGAGGTCAGCGACGGGGCTAGCACGTACCGCTACCCCACGGAGGGGCAGTTCGGCACCATCCACATGGGCAGCTGCAGCATCGACTTCCAGCCATGCGTGTGCTCCACGGGCGCGTGCTGCTCTGATGGCTGCAGCTTGGATGCCGCAGGGACTGCGTGTGGTGCCAACGACGACTGCGTGGCCTCGCAGTGCACGGGGATAATGGACTCTTGCCAAGTCACCTACTCGGCAGCAGGCACTCCCTGCAGCAACTCAATCCAGTCCAAATCTTCGTGTGGCCCACAGCACACGTGCGATGGCTCCGGGTTCTGCAACTCCAGTTCAAGAAGAAGCCCCTGCGGGAATCCCAAATGGGTGGAAGCCAGCACGGGGCGTGCAGTGGGCAATGCATACGAGACCGGAGACGACTACCCTGGGGTGATGTTCTGGTTCTTACTGGTGCAGGAGACGTTCAGTTCCACGCTACTTCCCATGTGTGTATTTTTCATCTTTATTGCACCAATTAACATCCGGCATAACAACTTCCCCTTTGTGTACTTCTTTCCACGCACACTGCACTAAATCAGGGAACACTGATTATTCGGTAACAAGAAAAAACAAGGTACCATAAAGTGGTCCAGTGTTGTGAAGAAGACAAAGCCGTTCCATTCCCTTCCACATTTCTGGACATTGTTTCCACTTTATTCCACATTTATTTCATGCTATTTTCAGTTTAATCACTGGTTCTGGCAACAGGATTTTCTCCGTAGAAAAGTCGTTTGGAATCTGTAAGATATCAACAGGTGCTTAACCTTGAAAGTGGATACTGGGAATAAACACTTATGAGGGTTCACAGAATTGGAAACAACTTCCTGTATAAGGTGAGCTTCTTGGCAGTGAGACTTAAACTGGAACTCAGTCATCATGATGAAGGCGGAACAGAGGAGAACTGTGATCACCTCCGGTAAGAGGTTTATCTACTACTGATCAAGCTGGTGCATAATGAAATTTTTCAGTATTGGAATAGTCAGGAAAGAGTTTACAGAACCTGCGAAGAAATGACTTAACGTGAGTTACATTGATGGAAGAATCCGTGACAGACTTGCTGAGCATTATTTGGAGGTCAAATATCAGCAAGTGTTCTTCTTCTTCTTCAGATGCAGGGATGAACAGGACAAGGTCATTTGATCAGAGCCCAATGAAACCTGTAGGTTGTTCTCAACATAACAGAATGAATGACTTCATCTGAGATATAATAAACTAACTACATGTTCGAAGTCCTCACAGTCTTTGGATTCTTGGCAGTTGTGTCCAACCTCTGTCAGTTGTTCAATCTGGAGGTATGATTCAAGAAATGAGGTGGTCTGTTTTTGGACCAGTCATCAAGTTGCTAGGTCACTGTTAGCACTGAGCCCTCTGGTGAGCATGCAATGATGCAAGCCTTGATCTAATGGAATGGCAGAACTTCCAAGAAGGAACAGAATGGAAATCACATCTCACTTTTTGATAATGATGAGCACAGTGGAAAGGATAAGGCTCTTGATGATGTGTCAGCTCGGAAGGGCATCCACCTCCTTCAGGTTAGCAGTCTGAAGCATTATCAAAAGGCCCTCACCCTTGGTGGCAGCTAGGCCATTCACCCCCACAACCATGAAGTTCAAGGATGAACTATTCTTTTCATAGATCTGCTTACAAGAGCCTGGAGCCTGTGTGCACACCTGGTTGGAATGCCTGGCAAGCATGACACCTGATGGCTACTTCTATCCACAGCACAAATTAGAATGACCGCACCAGTGGTGGCCACAGAAAGCCATAGATAAGGTATGGCACCAGCCTGCTGTGGCACAGCCCGCATCCCTGTGCTATTGCTCAGCAGCCCAGATGAGATGCCCGGCGGGAAAGGAGAAGGACTAGCAGCTGTAGACCTCGGGTGGGGTGCCCTGAAGCCCCACACCAGGAAACATATCAGATAAACAAACAAAAGGGATCCAGCCAGAACAGCAACAGGCGACACAGTCCGGGTGACACGATTCGGGGATACAGAACATAGCTGGGCACCTACTTATTCGGACCCTTCGATCGGGCCCCACGGCAGCCCACGCCTCGCTCGCAGCGAGCGTCTCAGAGCTTCGACTGGCACATCTCGCACGTGGCCCGCTCCACAGCGTTGTCGTACGTGCACGTCCGACACGTCCTGACCCTGGGCGCCTCCTCCGCCCTGCAGGGCCGCGGCCGCTCGGCCCTCTGCTGCCCCTGCTGCCCCTGCTGCCCCTGCTGCCCCTGCTGCCCCTGCTGCCCCTGCTGCCCCTGCTGCCTCTCCTGCTGCGCCGGCTGCCCGGCTGCAGGCTTCCCGCTGCTCCCAGAGGGTCCTGCTGCTGCTGCGGCTGCGGCGCTGCACACAGAGGTGCCGTGCAGCACCGAGTTCTCGAAGGCCGTGGGCCGCGCGGGGCCGCCGAGCTGCTCGGCGTCGCGGCGGCTCTCGGCCATGGCGCGCTCCATCTCCGGGTCGCACTCGTCCGAGGACTCGGCGGCGACGTCGAGGGGCGTCGAGCGCCGGGCCACGCGCAGCACAGAGCCCTCGGTGACGCAGTAGTCGCGCAGGCAGCCGCCCCGCAGCGGGGCGCCCGAGAGGGTGATCTCCTGCAGCGCCGGCTCCACGTCGGTGCGCTCGAACAGCATCAGCCGCAGCTCCGAGACCTTGGTGCTCCCGCTCACCGTCAGCACGAACCGCTTGGCCGACGACAGCAGCGAACTCAGCCCTCCGTCTGCTCGCGTTCGGTTGCGTTTTGTTCTGAGCGAAAAAAACAAAGTCGAAGCAAAAAACGAAGTCAAAAGTAAAAATTACATTCACAAAAGAGAAGTAAACCGCGCAACAAGATGGGCGACCCGGTCACAGTTGATTCTCTCTCCCACTGTCTGGTAGAGACGAGGGTGGTACGGAGGGTGAATTCTCGAGGCAGGGCAAAACAAGGCCGCTACGCAAGCGAGATTTCGAGACAAAATGGGGAGATGGGAGGAGCAATTGACTCGGGCGCACTCTGGAACTCTGCGTAGACGGTGCGGTTGGTGAAGTCGAGGGAGGCGTCGAGGTCCTGGTGGCGCTGGGCGTCGGCGCAGGCGCGGCAGACGGCGGGTGCGCAGGTGCCCGTGACGAGCCCGGGGTCGACGTCGTTCCACTGCGCCGCGTTGACGACGCACGCAAACGTCACGCGCGGCCCGATGCGCCCGTAGGCGTGCTCCAGCTGCTCGCCCTCGACCTCCCTGACGAGCTCGACGCGCGCGGTGCCCGCGGCACCCGGGAACCCGCACAGCACGGGGTCGACGCTGAGCAGCGAGTGCTCCGCGCAGACGAGCCTCGCCGTGTCGATGGCGCCCGGGCTGGGCTCCTGCGAGGCGTACGGCAGGTACGCGCGCCAGGCGGCCATCCAGGGCGAGGGCAGCACGTGGTAGACCGAGCCCGGGAGCAGGTCGCGGAGGCGCAGGGGCGTCGAGTAGCAGTGCAGAAGCCGCTGGTCCCGCTTGAGCTCGTGCAGCGACTCCTCCTCGTTGCGACGCAGCTGCTCGGCCTCGGCGCACCCCGGGCAGAACTCGGTGCTGTACGACGCCTGGCGGGGCTGCACGGCGCCCGGGCTGGGCGTGAAGGCCACAAAGTACTCCCAGACCTGCGAGGGCAGAAGATCGGCGTTGATTCCGGGAATCTAGATATCGAGGATTTGGGAATCAAGAGATATTCGGGTGTGCCTTGGCGGGAACTGTCTGGCGGTTTTCTCGCTTGCCCAGGCAGCCGTGGTCGCAGAGCACTCCGTCCATGAGGCCCACGACGGGGATCGCGACCTTGCTCTTGAGCCACTCTGCATCGCGCCACGTCAGCGGGAGGGGAAAATGCAATGGGGGAGGGAAGAGTGTACTATCGATGAACTTCTTCGAGACCCAGTAGCCGTTGTAGTCGCTGTAGTGCGCCTTGATCTCCTTGTCGATCTCGTCCTTCTCCTGCTTGGCAGAGTGCTTTTCCCGGTACTGCTTCATCCATTCCTGTTTTTGGTTTCCGTTCACGGGTGATGAGATATTTCGGATTCTCCGCAGTGCATCTGGATTCGAATGTATGCGTGCCTCCACGCATTGCGTGCATTCCGAGCCCCGCAGCAGCACAGGACCGCCTCCATACGTCTTGTACAGAGTCTCCCACGCCTCCATCGACACCTGTATCGCCCACAGCCCGTGGAAACCAGCGCCCCAAGGGGGTTCTGTGGTCAGAGGATCGAACCCCGGCGCCCGCATGAATTTGAAGAGTCAATTGATCCGGGCGGCCACGCACGCGCTTCCTCTTGGCGCTGCGCTTCTTGATGGCCAGCCGCCCGTGCGGGCAGACGAGCCCCGCGTTGTCGACGGGCCCCACGTCGCTGCGCAGGTGGGCCCTGGCCCAGGCGTCGAGCCACGCGGCGCTGACCCAGGCGTAGGGGGCCAGCGCGAGCGCGGGGTCGACGGGGGCGCAGCGCAGCACCTCGTCGACCTCGCGCCTGTGCGACTCGATCTCGGCCGTCTTGGCCGCCTGCTCGCGGTCGTAGCGCTCGGCGCGGCGCCGCAGGTCCTCCAGCTCGGGCCTGCCCACCTCGGCCGGCACCTCCGGGGTGCGGCGCTCGACGTCCTCGCGCGCGTAGAAGAGCAGGTACGGCGTCTCCTCGCTGTCGCTGCCTGCCGGGGGGGGGGGCGATGGCGATGCGGCATCAGGGGCCGTGACTCAACGCAGGCAAACGGTCAGGGGATGACACAACGCAGGCAAACGCGCCACAGAATGACGCAACGCAGGCAACGCGGCAAAGAACATTGCGGGGGGCGGGAATCGAACGCTGGGCGGCGGGCGAGCGACACGGCGAGACCTCGGCGTCGTCGAGGCGCCACCACTGGCCGTCGGGCCCCGCGACGCACGCGACGTAGTGCCCGCTGTCGGGCGTCGGCCCCAGGTGCGAGACGACCGCGAAGAGCCTGTACGCGCAGCAGCATCCCGACGCCACGTCATCACACGTCATCCGCGAGACGTCGAGCGGGTCGTCGAGGTCGACGGGGTCCATGACCTTGCGCACGCGGCGCGACTGCGCGTCGTAGCCGAAGCGGACGAGCTCGAGCGTCAGCACCTCGGGCAGCCGCGACAGTGACGTGTCGCGCGTGGCGTCGCAGGCCGCGCGGCAGGCGTCGCAGCGGCGGCCGGAGAGGCTCTCGCGCTCGAGGGCGCGGGCGAGGGCCGAGCGCAGGGAGGAGCAGGCGCCGGCGACGGGCACCTTGACCTCGTCGAACTCGTCGTCGGCCGTCGACACGTCGCCGCAGCGCGTGCAGCGCGTCTCGAAGCGCATGGCGCCGCGGAAGATGCGGGCCAGGCCCTGCACCAGGCCCGGCGTCGACGCTGCGCGGAATCTTGCAGGGAGGGCCCCCAGCGTTCATCGGTAAGATTGGGTTAGGGTTAGGGTGAGGGTTTTTCATTTTGGTAGTTAAGGTTAGGTGACAGACCCCCATTAACTTGCAAAGCACACCAGACACATAAACCACCTTCCCTTCGTTGGAGTGAGATTAAATGTGGCAATTGACAACACCCTGAACCTATCCTATCCTACCCCACCATTTTCTAAATTCACAGGACATCAAAGTGGGTGTTTGTAAGGAGAGCAGTTCACGTTGTGCGAATCCCATTCCGATTCAGTCCTTATCCGTGCAGGTATGCACTTAGACAATCAATCGCTCCCGACGAGCACGCAACTGAAACCGTTTCAAGCCCCGAGTACCTGTCCTCGACGAGCTGCAGGAGGAGCTTGAGGAACTCGGAGGCGTCCTGCTGCACTCGGGGGTCCAGGCGCAGCGCGCGCGCAAAGTCCGAGGGGACCGTCGAGCGCCGGGGCGTCGCCTGCAGCTCCACCATGACGCGCTGCAGCTCCCGGCAGCACAGGTCGCGCGCTGCCTCGGCGTCGGAGCGCGTGCCCGAGGTGCCCGAGGCTGCCGCCGGGGACCACGAGTAGAGCAGGCTCCTGAAGCCCTCCACATGGTACAGGGCCTGCAGCAGCGCGTTCATGTAGCACGTCGACCCCAGGTTCTGCCACCACGCAACGCAGTTGCTCAGAGACGTGCAGCGGAAATCAACCAGGTGGTGCAACATCAACTGCCGCTGATGAGACAGAACAAAAGTGCATGCCACGTAACAGCAAATCAACCAGGTGATGCGACGTCAACTGAAAGTCACATCAACTGCCACACACCGCCGCGTCCCTCAGGCACTGCAACTCAGAAAGCTTCCCTGTCCGCCAAAGAAAGAAGCGAGAGAGAGAGAGAGAGCAGATGGATGGAGGTCGCATCACCCAGCGCAGACAAATCCGCGGAATCCGAAAATCCAACAATCCCGGGGATATCTGCGGGATATCGCGGTATCCTGCGTCGTGCGCACCGAGAGCCCCGCAAAGGGCACCGCGGCGCTGCGGATCTCCGCGCGGGGGTCCGCGCCCAGCCGCTCGCGCGCGATGTCCGCGGCCTGGCGCCTGGGCGCCGCCCACGAGCCCCTGGCGGCCGCGGCGACGGCGTCGAAGCAGTTGGGGTGGTCGGCGCAGACGTCGCGCCCGTCGCGCCAGCGCATGTATGACGTGTAGCTGGCGCACGCGGGGTGGCGCGCGTCGTGGAGCAGGTCCAGGTGCTCCTCCGTGACCGACGCCGCCGAGGCCAGCTGCAGCTTGTGCTCGCGGCGCTGGCGCTGGAAGTAGCCGGACGTGCTCATCATCGGGTGCGGGGGGGCCGCCGCTGTGAGGGGGGGTGCGGTGACACGCGGCGCGCGGAATCAAATTAGTGAATCTGCCCCGTTATCTGAATATCCCCGAGATACAGGGATCTTGGACCCTGGATTTCAGTTCTCAATTCCGTGGGGCCCGTCAGGTGTGGCATTGACGTTGGTCTTTTATCATCTGGTGCTGCATCCAACCAAGTCAAGAGAGGACAATGAGGTCTACTCACGGCTGACTAGCAGTGCCCGCGTCTGTTTCTGAGCCCTGCAGTGGCGACTGGAGCCTGTTAATAAGGCGGTTCCCAATCAAGCGTGTTCTTTCCACTGTCTGTACAGGGTGTGTGGTTCACTCAGTGCCAGCGATGTGGCGTCAATCAACTCGGGTGCAAGCCCCCTGTCACATCAGGGCGTGCATCTCCATCGACATGTAGAGCCCCTCCTTGAGCGCGCTGTCGTCGGGAGCCTTGTCCCGCACACCCACGGTGCCCTCGTCGGGCAGGTAGTACACGTGGCCCCCCACTCCCACATCCGGCTGGAACTCTGCGTACATGATCCTGACGGCCCAGCGCCTCGCTGCCAGCGGCAGCACCAGCCTCTGCGCCGCCCCGGCCACGCTGTCGCCTCCGACCCTGATCTCGCCCGCCACCACCCCCACCGATGCCGTGCGGCCTCTGCCGGCGTGGTTCTTCAATGCCCCGATGTTCCACCCGCGCAGCCCGATCAGCTCTGTGCGGTACAAGTGCTGCGGGTGCCGTAGTAAGCGGAACGTGAGCGTGAGGCCCGGGCCACAGACCTTGAACGGGGGCGCGAGCAGAGACCACGTGATGGCGGCCATGGCCAGCGGGCTCTGGCCCAGGCAGCGCTCGCAGCGCTCCTTCTGCGTCTGCAGTAGAGCGAACTTGGCGAGGCCCTTGTAGACAGCGCCCAGCCTCAGGGCGGCCTCCTTGCTCTCCAGCGGCGCCGCCAGGACCTTGCCGCAGAGCGTGGCGTCCACCTGCCTCTCTGCGCACCGCGGCAGTGCCGAGCCGTCAAAAAGAGGAATTCGAGTCAGAACTCAAATTCAAATTGAGCAAATTCAGCCAAAATCAACCAAATCAGAAGAAGTAATTGCGGCTGACCAGAGAAGCACACAGCGACGCTCTGGGCGTAGCCGCTCAGCTCCGCGCTGGGCAGATGCAGCTCCCTGGGGGCCTGCGCGACCCCGGGGGCCAGCGCGGCGACAGCGCGCTCGAAGAACGGCACAAACTCGGCGACAAA
The DNA here is from genome assembly GCA_902651635.1 of Mastigamoeba balamuthi. Taxonomy (NCBI): domain Eukaryota; phylum Evosea; order Mastigamoebida; family Mastigamoebidae; genus Mastigamoeba; species Mastigamoeba balamuthi. The sequence continues at coordinate 216,942 of CACRSC010000059.1, read as the reverse complement.
CTCGCCGCAGACGAGGCCGGCGACCGCCGAGGCCAGCGCCCTGCAGTAGCGGTCCCCGAGCAGGACGTCGTCGCAGGCCTCGAAGGCGTCGATGCCCTCGACGCGGGAGACGTCCACGAGGCCCCCGATGCCGCGCACGACGCACTGCTGGCCAAAGAGCCCCTTCTCCGTGGCCACGCGCTCCCGCAGCATCGCCCGCTCCAGGCGCCCCACGCACCTCAGCGCCGCGGCCACTGCCTCCTCGCTCCCGCCGGTGCCGCCTGCGGACGATTCGCGATCAGCACAGCCCCGCAGCAGAGGAGCCAGCGAGTAATTTTGACCTAGTCAAATTCAGGATACAATCAAGTGAATTTGGGGTGCATTAAAATTCAAGAAAAATGCAGGCAGGAAAGAAGAAAGCGAAATCCGAGAAGCAAAAGAGAGGCCCACAGGGCCCCAAAAAGGGTTGAGGAGTTGGCGGGACAGAGAAGAGGGTGGGCAGGAATCAACTGATGGGGGGTGCTGCTGGCCTGCGGGGAGCTGGTGGACGACGAGGCGGTGGCCGCCGGTGGCCTGGAGCCCCCGCAGCGCCTCGAAGAAGGCGGCGTCCAGCACGGCCTCGGCCCTCAGCACGTGCCTGCCCTCGACGAGGGTGCCGGTGGCGTAGGGCCTGAGAGCGTCGCCGTCGCCCGGGAGCAGGAGGACGAAGCAGCAGAGGGGCAGCCCGAACGAGGCGCTGGCGTAGTTCTCCACGACGCCGCCCAGGGCGCCCTCGGCCACCTCGCAGACGGCGCACCGCGTGCCACGGGCCACGACCACGGGTGCCTTGGGACACGCGGGAGGGCACGTGAGGGGTGGGCAGGCAGGCGGAGAACAAACAGCGCACCATTGGCCTCGACAACAAACAAGGCACTTGTGGGCTGGACAAACAAACAAAACTGCTTTTCTCAAATTCCAGCGATATTTTGTCCATGCGGCCGAATAGAATCTCTGGAATCGCCGTTCTGGAATTTCGATGTGAGTCGGACGACCGGCGATTTCCTCTATCACACGGGGAGGGCAGTACCGTACCGCACTACTGCCACAGCAACACATTCGCTCGTGTGACATTCAGCTTTTCCGCAATGCTGAAGAAACGGCAGGTCGACGTGGCAGTGCGAAATCCACCCGGATTCACCCCTCCAATTGCACCGAGAAATCTGAGTTGCCACTTCCTGATTTTTGTTTCAGAACTTCAGTCACAGCGAACTCGATTTGTGCGAAGCAATTCTCTGGATGTTCTCTCTCAGAAAGACCGTGTGTGCGAGGCCCTATTCTCACCGCTGTCTGCCCGGGGCTGACCCTTGCGCAGGGGTATGTGAGGCAGTGATGAAGGAGTGCCTGGCACTGTTGCCTGCCCATTGAGCTGTCGCATCGTGCCTCTGGTGACCACGTGTTGGCTGCTGTGCCTGCCAGCTGGCCAATCCGTGTTACACCTGGTCCCTCAGAGTGTGCTCGGAATTCCTTGGTCCACCACTGTTGTATCCGGTCTCCTGGTGTCTTCTCATGCTGAATGTCAGCCTGCCGTTGTATCTCTCTTCTCTCAGGTCCTTGCAAGTGGGTACCATGTGTGTGTGTACGTGGCACTGGCCTCTCCGATGGGCCCAGTGTCAGTATTCGGCCTGTAAGAGCCGTTGTGCTGTATGAACTTCAGATCGACGACGAATATTGAAGTGTGCATCTCCTGTGGCATGCAAACCCATTTCCGAGATTACTGGATCGGTTCGGAAGATCTTGAAAAACCAACAGATCTGATTTGCCCCAGCCTTCGCCTACCAGATCGCCCAGTAACACTGACTGAGAGCATCTGTCCCAAATCCCATCACGGTGCTCACACTCGCACAACGGCACACCTCAGGCACCGCCTCCCTGTGGCTGCAGTGCCTTCCTTCTGAGGTTTCACACATGGACGTCACAGGTCTCTTTTTCGAGTCTGCAGTTTTCTTCCTCTGATGGTAGAAAATGACCCCAAGGGATTTGAGCAACGCAGGGCACAACAAACGGAGCGAGCACTGACACAGGGCCACGCAAGGGCACGTGTGGCGATACCAGAGAGTACAGCGCAGATGTCAGACTGCGAGGGCACGCGGGCCAACCTGGTGGAGGCCCCGCTGCTCTCTGACCCATCAGCAGTAGTGCACCGCCACCAGCACCATCAGCACCACCAACACCAGCACCATCACCAGCACCACAACCACGACCGCCACAAGCACCGGCACAGAGCAGCGCTGGTCGCCGTGGTTACACACACGCAGCTGCTGTACTGGCGCTGGTGCTCCTTCTGCGGGAGCTTCGCGACCTCGCCGCTGCCCTTCTGCGTCGTCTGTGGGAGCTCTGCCTGCCCTTCGTGCCTGTGCGCCACCGGATCCTCCCACCCCACCGCTGCTGGAGCACAGGGCACAGTTGGCGCTGACCACAGCATCTCCCGCAACCAGGGACGTAGGGCGTATGCGTATGCGGCACAGCGGATACAAGTGCCTCGAGTGCATCGGCAGGAGCAGCAGAAGTACCGGCTGAGGTCGCCTTGGACTACCGAGACGAACCTTCGTCCTCTGCACTCATCCACAATAGAAGACCTCGTCCTTGTACAGGACGGCTCCTGCGATAATCGCGAACAGTGCGGGCTCTTGGATTGAACGAAGAATGCCTCTTGTGCTCTTTAGAATGAGATCTCACTGTCTTTGTTCTTCTGCCCTGTCTGGGGCTGTGCGCCAGAGTGCCAGCCTGCGTTCTGCATCCCTGCACTCGTGGAGAATCAGCAGCTCCGAGGGCAGCATCCTGCCAGAGGATGAAAGAGGGCTGGTCTACGACAATTGCAGTGACAAGGGGATGTCGTGGCCGGGGGAGCAGGAGTACGAAGCTGCAGAGGGGCAACCCGAACGAGGAGCTAGCGTAGTTCTCCACGACGCCGCCCAGGGCCACGGGCCATGACCACGGGTTCCTTGGACCCACGGGAGGGCACGTGAGGGGTCGGCAGGCAGGCGGAGAACAAACAGCACACCATTGGCCTCGACAACAAACAAGGCAACAAACTTGTGCGGAGGACAAACAAACAAAACTGCTTTTCTTAAATTCCAGCGATATTTTCCATGCGGCCGAACGCAATCTCTCTGGAATCGCCATTCTGGAATGGTGGTGTGAGTCGGACGACCTCCGACTTCCTCTATCACAAGGGGAGGGCAGTACCGTACCACGGCCACAGCAACACACTTGCTCGTCGGACATACAGATTTTCCGATATCCCGAAGAAATTGCAGGTCGTGGCAGTGCGAAAATCCACCCGGATTCACCCCTCCCGAATGGCGCCGAGAAATCTGAGTTGCCACTTCCATATTTTGATCCAGAACTTCCGTCACGGCGAACTCGATTTGTGAGAAGCATTTCACGAGGTGTTCTCTCCCAATAAGATCGTGTGTGCGAGGCCCTATTCGCACTGCTGTCTGCCCGGGGCTGACCCTTGCGCAGGGGTATGTGAAGCAGTGACGAAAGAGTGCCTGGCACTGTTGCCTGCCCATTGAGCTGTCGCATCGCGCCTCTGGTGCCCGAGAGCTAGCTGCTGTGCCTGCCCTGCCAGCTTGTTCAATCGTGTTCACCTGGTCCCTCAGAGTGTGCTCGGTATCCCTTGGTCAAGCACTGGTGTGTCAGGTCTCCCGGTGTATGTTCATGCTGAACGTCAGCCTGCCGGTGTATCTCTTCTTTTGGTCTTGCAAGTGGTGACCATGTGTGTGTGTACGTGGCACTCGCCTCTCCGATGGGCCCAGTGTCAGTATTCGGCCTGTGAGTGAGCGATGTTCTGCATGAACTTCAGATCGACGACGAGTATTGAAGTGTGCATCTCCTGTGGCATGCAAACCCATTTCCGAGATTACTGGATTGTTAAGAAGATATCATATTTTGCCCCACCAGCAGCGGTCTATCAGATCGCCCAGCAACGCTGACTGAGCATCAGCCCCAAATCCCATCACGGTGCTCGCACTCGCACAATGGCACTCCTCAGGCACCGCCTTCCTGCGGCTGTAGTTCCTTCCTTCTGAGGTTTCACACGTGGGCGTCACAGGTCTCTTTTTCGAGTCTGCAGTTTTCTTCCTCTGATGGTAAAAAATGACCCCAAGGGATTTCAGCAACGCAGGGCACAACAAACGGAGCGGGCACTGACACAGGGCCACGCAAGGGCACGTGCGGCGATGCCAGAGAGCACAGCGCAGACGCCAGACTGCGAGGGCACGCGGGCCAACCTGGTGGAGGCCCCGCTGCTCACTGACCCATCAGCAGAGCACCACCACCGCCACCAGCACCACCAACACCACAGCCACGACCGCCACAAGCACCGACACAGAGCAGCGCAGGCCGCCGCCGTTGCACACGCGCAGCTGCTGTACTGGCGCTGGTGCTCCTTCTGCGGGAGCTTCGCGACCTCGCCGCTGCCCTTCTGCGTCGTCTGCGGGAGCTCTGCCTGCCCCTCGTGCCTGTGCGCCACCGGATCCTCCCACCCCACCGCTGCTGGAGCACAGGGCACAGTTGGCGCTGACCACAGCAACTCCCGCAACCAGGGACGCGGGGCGCATGCGGATGCGGCACAGCGGATACAAGTGCCTCGAGTGCATCGGCAGGAGCAGCAGAAGTACCGGCTGAGGTCGCCTTGGACTACCGAGACGAACTTTCGTCCTCTGCACTCATCCACAATAGAAGACCTCGTCCTTACAAGGACGGCTCCTGTTTTTATTCGCACAGTGCGGCCACTGGGATTAAACGAAAACAGCTTCTTGTGCTCTTTAGAATGAGATCTCGTGGTCTTTGGTGCACAGCCCGCAGACAGGGCAGAATGACAGAGTGCCAGCCTGCGTTCTGCATCCCTGCACTCGTGGAGAATCGGCAACTCGGGGGCGGCATCCTGCCAGAACGCACGTGAGCAGCTTCGTGCAAGATAGGAAGGAGGGCTGGTCATACGACAATGGCAGAAGGGGATGTCGTGGCCGGGGAGCAGGAGGACGAAGCAGCAGAGGGGCAGCCCCAACGAGGTGCTGGCGTAGTTGTCCACGACGCCGCCCAGGGCGCCCTCGGCCACCTCGCAGACGGCGCCACCGCATGCCACGGGCTACGACTACGGGGGGCCTTAGAGGAGCACGGGTGGGAGGGCACGCGAGGGGCGGACAGGGCGGGGAACAAACAGCGCACCGTTATCCTCGACAACAAACAAGGCAACAAACTTGTGCGGTGGGAAAAACAAAACAAACTTCTATCCCCAAATTCCGGCGATATTTCACATGCGGCTCAAATTGAATCTCTCGGGAATCGCCGCTTTGGAGTGACGTTGAGTCGGTGGACCTTCGACTTCCTCTATCACAGGGTAGCAACGCCTCACGAGCGCATCAACACATACGTTGAGGTCATTCAGTTTTTCATTGGCGGGTTGTGGCCATGTGAAAATCCCTCGGATTTACCCCCTAGAAATGGATCCGAGATATCTGAGTTGACACGTCCTCATTTCTTTTCAGAACATCTGTCATAGCAAACTCCATCTGTATGAAGCAAGGCCATGTGGTCTTCTCCCTCGGGAGTCACGTGTGTCCGAGGCCCCTATTCTCACCACTGTCTACCCGGAGCTGACCCTTCCGCAGGGGCGTGCGAAGCAAGGAAGAGTGCCTGGCAGTGATATCTCGCCCATGTCACATCATGCCTCTGATGACCGAGTGTGCTGTTGTGCCTGACCTTTCAGCTGGTCAATCCTATTCGGCTGGTCTCTGGATGGCGCCCAGGGTGGGGTCATGTACTGTGATGTCAGGTCTCCCAGGTGAATGCTGTTGGCTTGCCGTTGATCTGCCAGTGTTTCTCGGGGTTTTTTGGTCCTTCCCAGTGGCGGTCATGTCTGTGTCCATGGCCCAATGTCGTCATTCGGCCTGTGGGGGAGCACTGTGCTGCAGCGAACTTCAGATCGACGAAGAAATTTGAGGAGTGCATCTCCTGTGGCATGCCGTCCCATTTCCGAGATTGCAGAATCCGTTCAGACGCACTCCACAGTCCTGTCATTAATGGCTCAGAGATGACTTCTCTCTGGCACATAATAAAAGCCCCGACTGAGCAATAAACTCGCGAGACAAACCTCCGTACTCGCCACTCAGCCACAATCGAAGGCCCCCCCCCGTCTGTTGTACAAGACGGATTCGAACACAGTGCGACCACTGGGATTGAACGGCAAAGACTGCCTCTGAGATCAAATGTTCTTTGTCAACCACAGATCGTGGTCTTTGGTGCACAGCCCGCAGACAGGGCAGAAGGACAGAGTGCCAGCCTGCGTTCTGCATCTCCTGCACTCGTGGAGAATCGGCAGCTCCGGGGGCGGCATCCTGCCAGAGCGCACGTGAGCAGCTTCGTGCAAGGGAAGGAGGAGGGCTGGCCATACGCAAATGGAGGTGCCGAGGGGATGTCGTAGAGCACGTATGGATGCGGGGCTGTGGCAACTGACTGAGGGGCCGCCACAGCCCTCAGCACCTCTTCGATCTCCTCCTAGGAACGCATCGTCAGCAGAGGGGAGAGCGGACTGTGGCGATGGGGAGGGACATACGATGGCTGTACGGCCCACAGCACAGTCGTAAGAGGGAGGTGCATCCGACATGGATTCCTCTGGAGCTGCCGCCGCCGCCGGTGCAGCCGCGGCCACGACGGCTGAGCCCTGGCCTCCACTGGGCGCCGCAGTATCGTTGTGGGCTGTCGTGCTGGTGGCTCCCCTCCTCTTCTCCTCCCGCTCTCTCTGTGTCCTGGTCATGGGGTGCCTGTGCTGCGCTGTTACTGCCGCTGCCATGCGCTCTGCTGGGCTTGCACGCATCACGCACCACGGCACGATGAAGCTGCTGGTGCTGTTGACGACAACGTGCGGGCACTTGGTCATGATGGGCGCTGCCAGGTCGTGCAGGTGCAGCCGCAGCAGAACGTCCCCCGACACCTGGGCGCTGGCTCAGAGACTCTGTGCAGCGCAGCAGTGGCAGCGCAGCGCACCCTGGCACTCGGGTCGTTGCCGTTGGACACGGGGAACCACTGCTCGACCACCACGTTGGCCTGCAGGTACGTCAGGTCGATGTCCACGCACCCCAGGTTGTCGTCTGCGGCCGCAGGGCCCCTGTCAGGAGGAGGCCCGACGGGGGCGCAGTGCCGCACGCACCCCAGAAGAGGCCCTTGCTGCGTATGTACACGACGACGTTGTTCCTCGCCCTGAGGCTGTGCTCCACGCGCATCACGTTGCCCGCCTCCCACACGGGGTCCAGCGTCTTCCTCCCCGCCTCTGTCTTGACCTTCTCGGGCCTCCCGTCGAGCTGCCTCCACTCGAGCGCGTAGCACTGCGCGTTGCCCTTGCGCAGCCCCGCGCCCCTGAGCGCCGTGATGTCCAGCGCGGGCCGCCCCAGCAGCGACGCGGGCGGTGCGCGCAGGTGCGGGGGGCTGGGGTCGACCCACGAGGTGTAGCCCTCGACGTGGTTCACGAAGAACGTCTCGCCGCGGTCGCTGCCCAGCGTCCACCCGGGCGGCAGCACCGCGCTCTGCCAGCACGGGTACGCGCAGCTCCCCTCCTGCCCCGGCGGCGCTGCTCGGACAGCGCGCGCGACGTGGTCGACGACGAGCGCGGCGCCGCTGGGGGTCGCCAGCTCCTCGCAGCCCGCGGCGACCGTTGGGGGCCTGCGGTACTGCGGAGGGAACCGCGTGTGCGCCCCGAGGAACACAGCGGCGGCGCTGAAGTCCCGCGGGGCACACAGGGCGTCCGCCAGCGCTGTGAGCACCGCGGGGGGCGCCGTCAGGGGCGAGACGACGGCCACGGGCGCGAACACGTGCGCGTCGTACTGGAGGAGAGGCGAGCACGCCACCACGTCTGCGGCCACCGGGGGGAGTGGGCTGAGTGTCTCCGCCCCCTGTCCATCACCCCCACGCTGCGCTCGAGGGCAGGGCGACGCACGGATGAAGTGCTGCCAGTTGAGCTTGCCGACCTGCGCGTCGGGCATCGCGTCGAGTGGCATCGCCAGCTTCACCTGTGGGGGGGTCGAGAGAGCAGTGACTGAGTGCGACATCCCCCGGGCCTCCGCGACAAGGAGGGGGCGCACCGTGTGCGACACGGAGCACCCGGGCTGCAGCGGCGGCAGCGTCACCGTCGAGTAGACGAGCGTGGTCTCGGCGTTGCGGTATTGGTGGTGCCCTGCCCACAGCAGAGGGGAGGGGCGGGCGTCAGTCCGAGCCCCCCGAGCATCTGAGCGGGGGCAGCAGCGCACCGAACAGCGTCACGACGGTCCTGTCGACGGCGCGGTCCGTGCGGTTGGCGAGGCTGACGACGGCCCGGACGGCGCTGCCCAGCTCGGCGACGGTGCAGGCCTCGACTGTGGCCTCGACGCCCGCGTCGCCGCACGTCCAGCGCCCCGCCCGCGGCACCGCCAGCGCCTCGGCGGCCACGACGGCGAAGCGCACGCGCCGCGAGGCCACTGCAGCGCCCGAGGGCCTCCGCGCGACGGCTGCGGCGTAGTAGGCGAGCTGCTCGTGGTCGTTGCGCGAGCGGAAGGACGTGGGGAGGCCCAGCGGCAGCCGCACGGCAAAGGGGAACGCGTGGTAGCCCGCGCTCAGCTCGGCCACGGCGCCGCTGCCATGGGCCCTGTGCCGCTCGTCGTAGCACGGCATCAGCCCCGTCTCGTAGAACGTCTGCGCGGTGGCGTGAGCCGTGGCAAGCGAGCAGAGGCGGACCTCGACTGGGTGGTGGCGGTGCTCCATCCTCTTTCCGTGACCTCTGTCTCTGTCGCGGAGGTCTCTGGTGGTGTAGAACACCTGCGAGGCACGCGGGCCACGTGGGCGTGTTGAGCAGAGGCTGGGGGGGGTGGCTGGGGGGGTGGGGCTGTGACCTGCAGGCGGCCCTCGACAGAGACAGCCACAGAGCTGAGGAGGGCTGCGCTGGTGGCGTGCACCACGACCACCCCGCTCAGCAGCTCGCTGGTCCGCAGCGCCCGCTGCCACAGCACCACACGAAGCCGCATGCCCCCGAGTGCGCTGCGCTGCGGGGAAGCGCGGGAGCTGAGGAGATGCCACGAAAAGAGTTCTGCCACAGCGGACTGCTCTTTCAAAAAACCGTCGTGACGTGGATTTCGAATCGCGATATTCTCTCAAACAGATTCCCGAATCTATGGGCTCCGGCATCTGACAGCACTTGTGTGGCAGGGCCTTCTGGGACAAGCACCATCATTCTGTCGTTCCACGGACACTGTGCCAAATAACGAAGAAATACCCCGTCTTTGCAGCAAGAATCCGCCTGGAATCGCAGTTGCGATACTTCCCGAGGAATCTGCATATCTCCTTCACATTTTCTTGTATCGAATGCAACCAATGATTCAATGTCTCCTCAAGTCTCCATCTTGGCCAACAGGCCCGCCCAGGGACTCATCCTCTGCTGCAGCTGCAGGGACAGTGGCCAGGGTGCCAGGCACCACGTGCCATGCCAGGTCCAGGGATGTCACATCCGGGTCCTCTTGAGATGTGTTCAGTGGTCAACAACAAACACCGTGTCGCTCTGCCTCTGTTGGCCCCACCAATGGCTGCCTCTGTGTGCAGACTGCGTGCATGGGGCACTCCACACTGCGAAATTGGGAACAAGGGCCATCTGGCTCTGGATTGCGGTCCCCATTGACAGGTCCGATGAACAAAAACCCCGTTGGCACCGATGGCACTGGCTGAGGAGCTCGAGAGCAGCTTGAGTGATGGCAGCAGTGCATGGGGTGTGCATCCGCGAGTGTGCAGAAAGAAGATATCGTGCAGATAATATTCAAATGGGGGGGTCGTCTATCTGCTTGAAAATAGGATTCAAGCAGTGCGACACCACTCCATTAGATTTTTGCACGAACAGATTTGTGCGTAGAATCGCGCCAGAGATTCAGAAGAGTCGCCACGCAGGCAAGCAAGCATGGAGCCCGACGCCGACGTTGCGCGCGGCGCGTGCAAGTACAGCGCGTCCTGCCACTGCAGCGCGTTCGTGGTGCAGCCCGACGGGTACTGCGGCAGCTGCAGGTGCGCCGCCCAGTGCCAGTGCCCCCTCCCGTCTGCTCTCTGCGCTGACCCGATGTGACGTTATCATGACGTGGTGTGACGTGCTGGATGCCTGCCCCCAACACCCTGACGTGGCGTGATGCGGACGCGACGTGGTGGTACTGCCTCTGCGCGCAGTCACCCCTACTGCGTCCACCCCCGTGTCCCCGCGGCCCCCCCGCAGCCCCAGGGCACTGTGGGCGTCGTGTTGCCCACGGCCCCCCCGCAGCCTCAGGGCACTGTGGGCACTGTGGGCGTCGTGTTGCCCGCGGCCCCCCCGCAGCCCGAGGGCACTGTGGGCGGCGTCGACATGGCGACCGTCTCTCCGGAGGTGCGCTGCTCTGTCTGCGCTCACCGCCCGCTGTGCGCCTCCTCTGAGCGATGTGGGGCAGCTGCGTGCTGTGATCCTCAGGCTGCAGCACCAGTGTGCCGAGGCCCATAGGCAGCACGCCGATTCCCAGAGGCAGCACGACGAGGTCCAGAGGCAGTGTGCCGAGGCCCAGAGGCAGCTCGCTGAGGCCCAGAGGCAGCTCGCTGAGGCCCAGAGGCAGCACGCTGAGGCCCAGAGGCAGCTCGCTGAGGCCCAGAGGCAGCACGCTGAGGCCCAGAGGCAGCTCGCTGAGGCCCAGAGGCAGCACGCTGAGGCCCAGAGGCAGCTCGCTGAGGCCCAGAGGCAGCACGCTGAGGCCCAGAGGCAGCTCGCTGAGGCCCAGAGGCAGCACGCTGAGGCCCAGAGGCAGCTCGCTGAGGCCCAGAGGCAGCACGCTGAGGCCCAGAGGCAGCTCGCTGAGGCCCAGAGGCAGCACGCTGAGGCCCAGAGGCAGCTCGCTGAGGCCCAGAGGCAGCACGCTGAGGCCCAGAGGCAGCTCGCTGAGGCCCAGAGGCAGCACGCTGAGGCCCAGAGGCAGCTCGCTGAGGCCCAGAGGCAGCGCGCTGAGGCCCAGAGGCAGCGCGCTGAGGCCCAGAGGCGCGCGGACGAGGGGGACCGCTTCAAGCTCATAGCCTACGGCCAGGCCCTGCCCGAGTCTGTCGAGTGGAGGGCTCCGGTGCTGCCACGAATGTACAACCGCGCCAGCCGCGCCCGCAAGCAGCGCATCACTGCGTAAGTCGCTGCCGCTGCCTCTGCCAGAGGAGGAGGACGTGGAGGAGGGGAGGAGGAGGAGGGGGGGGGAGTCTGTGGTGAGGGAGCCGCCGACCTCGAGGGTGCAGCCGCTGCATCTTCTCGGGAGTCGTGGGGCACGTGCACCACGTGATCCTCACGCACCTGGTGCCCTTCTGCTACCCTTGTGCCCCCGCATCGTCTCCTTCCGTTCGTTCTCTCGGGGGCTCAGACGCTGCGCACACCACACATGCCACACGCCACACGTGCGCACTGCTGTGCAGATCACTCGAGCACAGGAGCTGGAGGCCAACATGGAGCTCCACGGCGAGAACAACAAGGGCAGGGGGCCGTGTGTTCTGTGCCGAGGGTTATGCAGGCGTTGCTCACGCAGGGCCCCCTCGTGGCACTCTTGTTGTGCTTCCACCCAGCTCTGCATCGCATCGAACTCGGTCCCTTCGCTCTCTTTGTGCGGGGCCCCCGTGGCACACTTAGCGCCCTTTGGCCCACTTGCTTCCCGACGGCGCAAAGCCCCACCTGGGAGGCTGAAGGCAACAGGGGCACGGGCGACGTGCACAGCGGCACCCCGGCGACAAGGCCGTGATGTGCGTGATCAAGGGTGCGCCCTGCCCGGTTAGGTCGCCGTCACGATGATCAAGAGCCTTGCCACCGGCGTGCCCGAGACGTCCGTGGCGACGCGCTCCCACCGCTCCGTGGGCTCTCTCCCGCCGTTGCCTGACCCTGCTTGCCACACGCGCAGCAGCAGCGCCATGGACGACGGCAGCAGCGCCCGCGAGACGCGGCCCCCAGCGGCCCCCTCGGAGGTCGAGCAGGCTGTGGACGCACACGAACATTGCGAGTGCGATGCAGTGCAATTGCGCAGCTCAAAAGCTCGGGCTCGGTGTCTATTGGTATGTGCCTCTCTACTCGCCTAGTTTCAGATCGACGTGTCGAGAGTGAGAGTGAGAGAGAGCGATGCACACGTGCCCGGCGAGCAGCAGGGATGTGGATTTGCTGTCCCTGTTTTCCGACCAGCTCGCTCTGGGCTCGCTGCTCCCTCTGCTACCTGCGCGCGACCTCTGCTGCCTCTCTCGCACTTCGAGTCGCCTGCGCACGCTCTGCCGCGACCCCCGCTTCTGGGGCGCCCTGCGCGTGTTCGGCGACCGCCAGGCGCTGCTCCTCACGCGCGCCCCGTACCTCGGCGGCGCCACCACGAGCCTCGAGGGTGCGCTGCCCTTTTGTCCTCCGCTCTGCAGGTGGTTTCCGCTCACGTTCCCGGCTGTGGCGCAGCTCACCGCGTGACCGACGCTGCGCTCTGCTCGGCTGTGCTCTCTCTGGGCTGCTCTCTGCGCAAGCTGTCGGTGAAGAACTGCCCGCAGCTGACAGACGCGGGGCTGCGCGCACTGGCGACGCTGAGCCCCGGGCTCGTCCAGGTCACGCTCGCCAGATGCCCTGCTGCAGGCAGCGGGGCACTCGAGCTCGGCAGAGCCTGTGGCCGCACACTCCGCTGCTTCCACCAGCGCCAGTGCGGGGCTGACCTTGGCAGGCACTTCCTCGCTGGCCTGCTCGAGGCTCGGAAGCACCCGCCCCTCCAGACCTTCAGCAGCGACTCCGTGTCGATGGCCGACCTCTGCTCCCTGCTCGCCACGAGGCCTGGGCTGCTCTCGAGCCTCAAGGGGCTCTGGATCGGGCGCCAGGGCGCAGAGGCGGAGCCCGGGGGCGCAGCGCTCACTGCCATCGCCACGAGCTGCCCCGCCCTCGAGTCTCTGCAATTCAGGGGCAGCATGAGCAAGTGCGCGGCCTCTGCGCTCTCGTTGTTCTGCCCGTCGCTGCGCAGCATCAAGGTCGGCAGCGTCAGGGGACATGAAATGGCCCTGCAGCACCTCGTGAAGCTGCCCCTGGCCTCCCTGTCGGTCAAGGGCAGCGCCCAGGGCGCACTGGCCCCCCACCTCGCGCAGTGCTCGGCCACCATGGCGAAGCTCTCGCTCGGCAGCGCCGCAGAGCCGATGGCTCTCAGCGTCGACCTGGCGGCGGCGATCGCGGCCCTGGGGGCTCTGCGGAAGCTCCGCCTGATCTGCTCGCTCTCCTTCAACACGCAGCCCGCCGCGGTCAGCGAGCTGGCCAAGTGCAGGCCTCTCTCGTCGCTCACGCTGGGCGGCGTCCCTCTGTCAGAAGGCCTCTTGGGCGGGCTGGCGTGCTCGGCCCTCAAGAGCCTGACGCTCAAGAGCCTTGCCGTGACCGATTCTCTGCTGGTGGCGCTGAGGACAGAGCGCCTGCAGTGCCTGAGGCTGGCCCAGTGCGCCGGCTACTCCACGGGCATCGCAAACTTACTAGGCCGTGCTCCAGGGCTGCGAGAGCTCACGATACGGGACAGTACCGCCGCTGCCAGCGACTCGGTGGTGGCCGCTGCCTTGCCGCACATGGCGCGCATGCCGCAGCTGCGCATCCTCCGCCTCAGCCTGCCCGACATGTCCGACAGCGGCGCCATGATGCTGGCCATGGCCTGCGGGGGCCTCGAGCACCTGCAGCTCAGCTCCCAGGCAGCCACCTCGGTCGGCATCAGCTCTGCCCTGGCCGCTGCGCAGAGGGTCAGGGTGGTCAATATCGCGGGCTGCACACAGGTCGATGCCGGTGTGCTCGCTGCCCTGGGCAGCTCGGTCGAGAGGGCGGCGCTGCCCTCGAGGCTGGCGCAGACAGCCCCTGCCTTCGCCCTCAAACGCTCAATTGATTTGGAGTTCCTCTGAGAGAGGACGCAAGGTGGCGAGACCTAACGCCATAAACTCCAGTGGAGTATTTCTGGCCTTGCGTGGCGCCATATGATATCACGGTTGATTGATGTGAAGAATGTCATGCGATATCTTTCCTTCTTTATCTCTGCTACGGTTCCAGATGGAGATTTCTCCAGATTATCTCTTTCAAGGATTTATTACTGTCTTTCGAGACAATCTCTTTTCTGGCATAAAGATTTCCCTGAATCAATTGCGGGTGTCAGGGCCACTGCATTTCGTAAAGTTTGTGCACAAGGCAAGCCAAGCCAAAGTGTAAGAAGTGTTATTGTACTGCCTCTGGCGACCCGTTGGAGAGACCCCCACACACCGCTTGTTCTCAACTCAGTCTGCTTGTCACTCTGGTCAGGCACACCCGCATGTTGCTCAAGCCAATCGCAACGCTCGAGGGCCACAGCTCGCAGGCTTGCCTCCCTCCACTCCTAGATTAGTTTTTCCCGTGGTGACCCCCGTACGCCCCCGCAGGTGAGGAGCTGCGCGTTCTCGCCCGACGGCAGCAGAGTCGTGTCCGCCTCCTACGACAAGACGCTGAAGCTCTGGGAGGCTGGCAGCGGATCGCTCATCGCCACCCTCACGGGACACACTCGCCACGTATGGGCACTCTGCGAGTTGGCTCTGCTGACTTAATTTGGGTTCATTTATTTGCAAGGTTCGGTTCTGCGCCTTCTCGCCCGACGGCTGCAAAATTGCGTCTGCGTCTGACGACTGCACGCTGAGGCTGTGGAATGCTACCAACGGAGAGCTCTGCAGCACGCTTACTGGCCACACTGAGCCGGTGCGAAATGCCTCTGAGACACGCATTCACTTATGGTTTTTTATTCAGGTATGCCGTTGTGTTTTTTCTCCGGATGGAGGAAAACTGGCCTCATGCTCCGTCGACACGACGCTGAGGCTTTGGGACACGGCGAGCGGGTCGCTTATCGCCATTCTCGCGGGGCACACCCGTATTGTGCGTGTACTTGATTTGATAGATGCCTGGCCTGATTGATGACCCAACAACAACTCCAGATAAACTGCTGCGCATTCTCGCCAAGCGGCAGCAGCATCGTGTCGTCAGGAGACGGCAGTTTGCGGCTGTGGGACACTGCCAGTGGATCACACATCGCCACCTTCACAGGCCACACAGATTCTGTTCGTTCAGGAGAGCTCTCTGGCACCACGCGTGTGACCCCCTGAAAAACTGTGCAGGTGCTGTGCTGCGCGTTCTCGCCCGACGGCAGCAAAGTGCTGTCAGGGTCCAGAGACGAGACGCTGAGGCTGTGGAACGTTGCCACAGGGGATGGGTCCACTATGGACGGCTTCGGAGAGGCCAGTATCGCTCAGCAATCCAACCTGGTCTGAACTCCTCTCTGCAGATCCGCTGTTGCGCCTTCTTCCCTGACAGCAATTGGGCCGTGTCGGGGACTGGTGAATCGAGCATGATGGTGTGGGACCTGACACAGCTTTCGAGCATCGAAGAGGATTATACTCACGACAAACCAGTGCGCCACGCTCTGACGTGCCCTCCATATCTGAGCTCTGCACTCCGCATTCAGGTGTGGTGCTGCGCCGTCTGCCCCGACGGCAAGAGGGTGGTGTCGGCATCGGACGATACGACGCTGGTGGTCTGGGACACAAACACGCATATGTGTGCTAGGCTCCGCGGCCACACTGCACCTGTTCGTCTCCATGAGACAATTGAATCCCTGCTGACCCACCCAAGTGCAGGTGGTGTGCTGCGCCATCTCGCCCGACGGCACCAGAGTGGTCTCAGGCTCAAAGGACAACACCCTGTGCCTCTGGGACATTGGCGACTCGTGTGGCCCGCTGACCCTATCGAGGCGTCTGTGCGCAGAGCTGGGGGCACTACAGACAGACAGAGACAAGCTCAACGAGTCAGCAGAAAGGGCAGCGCTGCATCTGAGGCAGAGAACCGATGCGGTCGAGATGGCAAGGGCCTCTGCGGAGAACGAGAAGGTGATTATCGAGCAGCTCGAGAACAGGCTGCAGGAGCACCGCAACAGATACAACGAGCTCTTGCAGGGCGTGGAGGAAATGGCAAAGCAGAAGAGCCGCGCAGAGGCCAAGTGCGCAGAGGTGCACAGGAGGGCGCAGGTGGCAACACAGAGGCAGACTGTCGTGGCCAAGCAGATCCAGAAGGCCTGCCAGAGGGCACTGTGCCTCAGCAGCGCTCTCGCCAGGAGAGACCTCCGTGCCATCACCCCAGAGACGATGGGAGACGTACTGTCGGAGCTGGGCCTCGGTGTGTTGGCCGGAGCCTTTGCTGACCAGAAGATGACCGGGGATGCTGCTGTGGAGTCGACCACGGAGGAGCTCCTGTGCCTGGGGCTGCTATTCCTGACTGATTGCAAGCATCTGCAGCATGCTCTGCGCACAGTGGAGGCTTGCGGGACTCTTCATGTTTCTCGCACGGACATCGAGAGCCGCAGGGGCAACGCAGGGCTCTCTGGAGCAGAGACGGAGGCACTCCAGGTCGCGGAGTGGACAACGGAGCAGGTGGCCCAGTGGCTCACGTCCAGGTGCGCTGTGGAGAGGGCCGAGCCCGGCTTCTTTGGGATCAAGGGCGAGCACCTGCTGCACCTCGACGCGATGGACCTGCAGAGGCTGGGCGTGTCAGCGCTGGGAGACCGCAAGAGAGTGGCCAGGGAGATCAAGCAGCTGCGCGACAGCCACTTTGCCGTGCTCAAGCGCCTCTTCCAAGAGAGTCCCGTGACGTGCCCAGGCCCAGAGGGGGAACTGCAGGCCAGTGCTTTTGCGGCAGCGGGCGGAGCAGTGGCTCACACTCGCATCCGCCCACGCAGGCTTGTGTTGGTGTTTATGAATGGACTAGACCGATTCAAATGGGTATAGTGATCATCGGCCATTGCGAGAGCCCGCCATAGTAGTTCATGAGGAAGCACTCCAGGTCTGCACCAACCCCAGCCTCGAGCTCGTTTGTGCCCATTACATGTTGAGCATCTTCTTTCCACAGAGGTTCAATAGAAATAACGGCTCTTTGACGCTCAGGCCCAACGGAGCCTCCAGTAGAAACAGGGCTGCAGGGTAGTTGGTATCGTGACCAAGGCAGTGTCTCACGCTTTGAAGAGGCCCGGAGCAGAGCCCCTGGCTGCAGGCTCAGCAGCAACCGCCTTCTGCATTCAGGCTACTCGCCAACAAGGGCCCGAGGCTGTCTACGACCTTCTGGTACGGAGGCGTGGGTGCAGCACGGGTAGGTTCTCGGTGGGGACAAGGCTGGCTGCGGGCCTCTCCACGCATGGCATTAGGCCGTTGTGGTGGCGTGGGGCATTTGGTTGCTGCGTTCCTTGTGAGTGTGTGGGTTGTGTCTCAATGTGGCCCGATGGTGTTGTCCTTCGGGATGTCTGTAGCAGGCTCCATCCCACAGTTGCCTCCTCGATCAGTTCTGAGATGTGGTGCAAGTGACCCGACCCATTGACAGTCGCACATCTCGGATGGAGGATTCTGAGGGCAGAGACGTCTCTAAATTGAGAGCACTGGCAGAGATCGGTGACAATAGGGGTTGTCTGTGACGTGCCCAATTGGAACTGGCCGTAGAATCGAGAGCAGTGTGCGTCTGGAAGGAAGCGTTACTGAAATCTGGTGGGCTCGGTGTCTATTGGTATGTCTCTACTCACCCAGACACAACTTTGCCACAGTCTGTGGAGAGGGAGAGCGATGCACTCGTGCCAAGCGAGCAGCAAGGACATGGATTTGCTCTCCCTGTTTCCCGACCAGCTCGCTCTGGGCTCGCTGCTCCCTCTGCTACCTGCGCGCGACCTCTGCTGCCTCTCCCGCACTTCGAGTCGCCTGCGCACGCTCTGCCGCGACCCCCGCTTCTGGGGCGCCCTGCGCGTGTTCGGCGACCGCCAGGCGCTGCTCCTCACGCGCGCCCCGTACCTCAGTGGCGCCACCACGAGCCTCGAGGGTGCGATGCCCTTTCGTCACCCACTCTGCAGTTTGTTACCGCTCACATGATGCTCGGTTGCGGCGAAGTGCACCGCGTGACAGACGCTGCGCTCTGCTCGGCTGTGCTCTTTCTCGGCTGCTCGCTGCGCAAGCTGTCGGCGAAGAACTGCCCTCAGCTGACAGATGCGGGGCTGCACGCACTGGCGACGCTGAGCCCCGGGCTCGTCCAGATCGCGCTCGCCAGATGCCCTGTTGGAATCAGCGGGGCACTCGAGCTCGGCAGAGCCTGTGGCCGCACACTCCGCTGCTTCCACCAGTGCCAGTGCGGGGCTGACCTTGGCAGGCACTTCCTGACCGGCCTGCTCGAGGCGCGGCAGCCCCTGCCCCTCATGACCTTCAGCAGCGACTCCATGCCGATGGCCGACCTCTGCTCCACGCTCGCCACGAGAGGTCTGGGCTGCTCTCGAGCCTCAAGGGGCTCTGGATCGGGCGCCAGGGCGCAGAGGCGGAGCCCGGGGGCGCAGCGCTCACTGCCATCGCCACGTGCTGCCCCGCCCTCGAGTCTCTGCAGTTCAGGGGCAGCATCACCACTTGCGCGGCCTCGGCTCTCTCGCTGTTCTGCCCGTCGCTGCACAGCATCAAGGTCGGCAGCATCAGGGGACATGAAATGGCCCTACAGTACCTCGTGAAGCTGCCCCTGGCCTCCCTGTCGGTCAAGGGCAGCGCCCAGAGTGCACTGTCCCCGTACCTCGCGCAGTGCTCGGCCACCATGACGAAGCTCTCGCTCGGAAGCGCCGCCGAGCCGGTGGCTCTCAGCGTCGACCTGGCGGCGGCGATCGCGGCCCTGGGGGCTCTGCGGAAGCTCCGCCTGATCTGCTCGCGCTCCTCCAACACTCAGCCCGCCGCGGTCAGCGAGCTGGCCAAGTGCAGGCCTCTCTCGTCGCTCACGTTGGCTGGCGTCCCTCTGCCGGAAGACCTCTTTGGCGGACCGGCGTGCTCGGCCCTCAAGAGCCTGACTCTCAAGAGCCTTGCCGTGACCGATTCGCTGCTGGTGGCGCTGCGGACAGAGCGCCTGCAGTGCCTGAGTCTGGTCCAGTGCACCGCCTACTCCACTGGAATCGCGATGCTGCTGGGCCGCGCTCCAGGGCTGCGTGAGCTCACAATTCGGGACAGTACCGCAGCTGCCAGCGACTCGGTGGTGGCCGCTGTCGTGCCGCACATGGCGCGCATGCCACAGCTGCGCATCCTCCGCCTCAGCCTGCCCGACATGTCCGACAGCGGCGCCATGATGCTGGCCATGGTCTGCAGGGGCCTCGAGCACCTGCAGCTCAGCTCCCAGGCAGCCACCACGATTGGCATCAGCTCTGCACTCTGCGCAGCGCAGAGGGCCAGAGTGGTCAACATCGCGGGCTGCACACAGGTGGATGCCGGCGTGCTTGCTGCCCTGGGCAGCTCTGTAGAGAGGGTTGCACTGCCCTCGAGACTGGCACAGACAGCTCCTGCACATGTCCTCAAACGCCAAATTGATTTTGAATTCCTCTGATGCCCTTTAAATGGAGTTATCTGATCTCAGAATTGAATTTTGGAGACTGATATTTAATAACCGCAGATCCCCATTTGAGTATCGGAACTCTGGCACTCGCCAGCCATACAGATTCTGTTCGCTCAGAAGAGCTCTCCTGCAATCACTTGTGACCCAACTGTGATGTGCGCAGGTGCTGTGCTGCGCGTTCTTCCAAAGATGTCGCCGATGACAGGGACTGTCATGGGTACAGTGATGGCCCAGCGCCACGGGCCTCCGGAGCCTCCTGCGAGAGCTCGCTCAAGTGGTTCAAGGAGCAGCAGCCAGGTGCCCACGCCACCACGACCTTCCTGCCGCTCGGGGAAGTGTCCTGCATCTTCCCCACCGTACACCTCTCCCCACGCCTCGAGACCAGCAGGCCATATACAGCCTCGGTCAGCCTCGCCCCTGTCCCCGCTATCAGTCAGACTGCACGACGTTTGCAGCTGTGCCTGCTGCTAGGCTCCTCTCTAGGCCTCATCGGAGGGCGAGCCCTGGGCTCTCTGCACAGCATTGAGTTGATCAAGACACCAAATGCCCTGCTGCACTGTTGCTGCTGGAGGCTCCCTTCGACCTGGTGGTCTGGGGAGGCATAAACACAGCACATGGAGAGGTGTTCCCCCTCCCCAACACGAACACCAACCACTTTCTCGAAATCAACAAACAGAAAGCACAATGTGAGTTCTGGCCGAGAAGCATGGCCCAGCAGCAAAGAGCTTCATTTCGTTTGAACCTCTCTGGAAAGAAGATATGTTCACAATATGGGCACAATTGATCTCGGATTGGGTTGGTGCGACTTGGAGTTGCTTCCCCTTGCTCTCCTTGTGAATTCTGATGCAAATTCTGTGCTAAGTGTCTTCGTGGCACACTTGTGCTGCCCTTCCGAATGTGTGTGGCAGGCACCGTCTCCGCCGTTATCTCGAGACGCCTACGGTGCGCCAGGGCCGTGTGCACACGCTAGGCGAAATGGAGCACCAGGGCAGTGCCGCAGAGATTCTCGCAGATTCGCAGATATTCCGCGGAGAGATTTGGGGGAGGTGCACAGAGGCAGCTGCCGTCCTCGTGCGTCTGTGCCGCCGTCTCCGAGGCGCCACGGGTGAGCCCCACATTCCGTTTGGCTGTTCCGGTCGACGAAATGAATGCAGACGTCACCAGCACGCTTTCGTGTGTCACGCAGGCACCCGCAGAAAAACGCGCTGTCATCGCATTTTAGCAAAACAAGGCCACAGCAACAGCACAGCACATACAAAATGAGTACAGAGAGCACAGCAGCGACAGACGACCTCGTGCAGGCACAGCAGCAGTGGAGCCACAGCAGCACAGCAGCAGAGCTCCTAGCCACAGCCACAGCCGCAGCCACAGCCACCAGCAGCAGGGGCAGAGGGCGCCAGAGACCACCACGGCACTGGCGAGGCAGCAGAGGTGCTCCTTCTGCAGGAGCTATGCGCCCAAGGACCTGCACCGCTGCGTCGTCTGCGGCAGCGCTGCCTGCTCCCCGTGCATGTGCGCCTCACCACAGCAGCACAGCAGCACAGCAGCACAGCACATGGCACATAACACATGGCAACTCCAGGCCTGACACCAATTGACTCGCAGATACGCGGGGTGCATGTACAAGCGGCTCAGTGGATACAAGTGCCTCGAGTGCATCGGCAAGCCCAGCAGAGGCCCGCGCCCCTCGGAGGTGGCCATCGACGCCAGAGACATGTGCTCAGCGTAGCAGCTCATCCCGCTGCCCACTGCGCGAGAACATACAAAACAACGCGTGTGCTTTTGGTTGCCTTCAGAGCTCTGTCCGCATGCCACACGAGGGGCGACATCCCGGCCACTGTGTTGGCCAGCAGTGTGCCCCTGTGCTCTCGCCAGGGCCCGTCGCGGTCCCCGGCCTGCGGTCTCTTCTGTGTGGAAGACGGCGACAGAGGCTCCCAGCTGCCCTCTGGCCCTCTGCACCGCATCTAGGCCACGACCAGAAAGGCTGCGGAATGAGGTGCCCGTGTCCGTTTGAGTGATGTCCTCGGGGGCCTCAAGCGTGCTGTTTGCACAGGAGAGCAGCGCAGCGCGCACACACACCCCCACCGTGTCCGCGGACAGAATCGCTCGAGCCCAGCGCACCAGCTGAGCGCTCCGGAGCAGCGCGCGCTGTGCCGCAGAGCTCCTGCGGAGGTCCTCTTGCTGGCGTTACGGACCGCTGAGAGGGAGCAGCACCCCAACGACTGACCCCGCAGTGCGCTGCACAGGCGAGCACGTGCTGCGCCTCGCGTGCGCTCCAATCCCCGTGGCCGAAAGAAGCCGAGGGCGGTCGGTGCTGATGAGCGTGCAGTGCTGACGCCACCGCAGCTCCTGTGCTATTTTTCGCAGCACGAGATCCGCAGGCGCTGACACAGCGACGTGCACTCGGTCGGTTGCTCCCCTTCACGGCACGTCGAGATCTCTAGAAGGCGGAGGGACGATCTGGTGCCGCCCACTCCCTTGGAGAGGTCGGAGGGCCGGATATCTCGGACTGAGACGTCACGGGCAGCTTTTAGGTGCGTCAGAGACTGCATGAAAACCGGTTGACAAAATCGCAGCAGACAGTCGTCACAAAACAACAATCACTCAGCGAGCAACAGAGAGGACTTTCGGAGACGCAACCAATGACAGAGAGCACAACACAGACGACAGACTGCGAGGGCACGCGGGCCAACCTGGTCGAGGCCCCGCTGCTCACGGGCACCGCGTCTGGCGCCTCGCCGCTGCCGCAGAGGAGCAGGCGGCCCCAGCAGCAGAGGGCTCTGCAGGCCACAGCTGCGCACCGGCAGCAGCACGCGTGCTCCTTCTGCAGGAGCTCAGAGCCCTCGCCCCTGCACGTCTGCGTCGTCTGCGGCAGCACCGCCTGCTCGTCGTGCCTGTACGTCACCACAGCGATTCTGTGGCTCGCAGATTATATTCGGACAACTGATGGATGCAATTGCAGGTATGCGGGGTGCATGTTCAAGCGGCCCAGCGGCTTCAAGTGCTTAGAGTGTGTTGGGAAGCCCAGCAGAAACCCCCGTCTTGTTGAGGGGTTCATCGACGCAAGGGACATGTGCTAGCCCAGCCGTCCGGCCCAGCACCACACCTACACTGTCTCGTAATCAAAACAAAGCGCGTATCCATTGGATGTCCCATCAGTGAGTCACGGTGTGTTGCATTAACTTTATTCTCGCATAGTGCTCTCTCTTTGTGTATGTGTTGGGCTGATATCAACTGCCCAGTGTGTGAGTAGGCCCTCCGTTTATATTTTATTAATTTGATAGCGTGCTGCGCATGAACAGATGGCGGATGCAATTGTGCCTGAAGGCAACGCGGCAAAGGGCGTCCTATGTGGGGACCTCGGCAGTGCCATGCAGTTGTGTAGAATGCCAGGGGCAGTGCGTTGTTCTGAGTTCTTCTGAAGTGCACCTTTTATGCGCGCTCTGTAGAGAGCAGGAACAGCGTGAGTGCTGAAGGTTCAGCCAAGGAGGTAACCCGACATCGGTTGTTCATATGCACTGCATATGTCGGGAGTATGTCTCAGTGCTTCTCAGTTTGCATTTGGCATGAACAAATGAGGCACATAGCGGGGGTGGTGGATGGTGCTGAGATGTCCAGAGAAGCGATGTCAGAACTATAGTATTGGGCTTCAGTGAGTGCACGACAACACCAAGAGCATGTACGCTCGAATGATGGCAGGGCTGATATCGAGCTGAGACGTCACCAGCTTTTTTCTCTGAGTCACGAACACAGAGAAAAACGAAGGCACACAATCCACTAACACAAATATAAATAGGTGTGTATAGAACACAGAAGAGCACCACAGCACACACGCAACGAGACCCTCGAATGATGGAGGAAAACGTGTTGTCGGCTGCAGGCCGCTTTCAGAGCAGCGGCACAGAGGGCGCAACGACGACGCCCCTTCTCTATGTGGCCCTGCTGCCCAGCAGACAATGCCAGGTGCAGCAGCTGAGGCCGAGACAAGGTGCATACTCGCAGAGCAGGTGCTCCTTCTGCACGGGTTCCGTTCCCTCGTCCCTGCATCACTGCGCCGTCTGTGGCAACACAGCCTGCTCTTCCTGCATGTGCGTCATCACAGCGATTCCGTGACTCACGACTATTTTCATTTCGTCTCACGGGAAGAGTCGGTTTTCTTGGTGCAGACGAGCGGGGTGCATGTGCAAGCGGCTCAGCGGCTACAAGTGCCTCGGGTGCATCGGCAAGCGAAGCAGGAGGCGCTGTCCTTACGAGGGTGTTGTTGACGCAAGAGACCCCCAGTACTAAGAGCACTGCAAATAAATAGTGTTCAATTGTGACATCTGAATGCTGTTCAAGTGT
The DNA here is from genome assembly GCA_902651635.1 of Mastigamoeba balamuthi. Lineage (NCBI taxonomy): Eukaryota > Evosea > Mastigamoebida > Mastigamoebidae > Mastigamoeba > Mastigamoeba balamuthi. Next base: position 193,202 of record CACRSC010000059.1, on the reverse strand, counting down.
CTGTTGCTGTAGTTGGGGCTGTCACTGCTCCGACACTCCCACCAAGGGTGCATCCTCTTTTTCATCACCGTACACGAGTCGCATGGTCTGCTGGCCTCGTGGGGCACTGATCCTCTCAGGCAGCTCGGTGGCAGTGGTCGTTCAAGCTCGGGACCGCTGCTGACCAGTCCCATCCCCCGGCGCTGTTGTGAGCAATGCCGTTCTGTGCCCAGCATTGGGGGATGGCGGCGGCATGACGAGCCTCTCACAACTGCCGACTTCGTGTGCAAACTTGTGCTGTGGTGGAGAGTGTGCCCTGCAGGCCTCGGCAGCAAGCCAGCACGTGGAAGCAGCACACGCGAGTGGTGGGAGGGCGCCTGCTGCCACTGGCATTTGCTCGCATGATGTGTGGGCCCACACTGTGCAGTCCGCGCACTGCACGTTTTTCAAGTACCGCCTTTGGTGACACGTCGAGCGGTTACTTGTCGGAAAGCACAGAGTTCGCGGATCGCTGGGCATGCACCGACCCCACGAAGCCTTGGCGCAGCACTCCTGAACTGATGCACTGGTCGTGGGGCGCTCAGGTCAGAGAATCTGACAGAGACGTCACGGACCGCTTTTGGTGACTGGGATTGAGATGAAAACTGCAGCGGCTGTGAACCCTGACACACATGTGAAACTACCAGGGCAGAGGAGGGCACAGGAAATACTGGCCACCCCACACACACACCGCAAACAATGAGGACGGGGAGCGCAGCAGCGCCATCGGAGAGCAGAGTGGGCAGAGAGGACAGCCGGTGCACCAGCCTCGCGCAGGCGCTGCGGCTGGCAGGCGCAGCAGCGGCTCCTCTGCTGCACGACAGACACTGCTGCCACTCCCAGAAGCAGCAGCAGCGAGCACCGCAGGGCGCCACTGCTCCCGCGACGCAGCAGAGGTGCTCCCTCTGCAGGAGCTCTGCCCCCAAGTCCCTCTACCACTGCGCCGCCTGCGGCAGTGCTGCCCGCTCCCCTTCCTGCCGGTACGATGCCACATGAGCTGGGGGGTTATTTGGGGGGCGAAATCTCACTCTCTCAATTGATTGGGGCTCAGAGACGTGTGCCGCGTGTACAACAAGTACCAGCGGATCGATAAGCACAGCACAAACCCACGCCTCGCCGTTCGGAGCAGCATTGACTACGACGACGTGATGAACATGTGACCCGCGAATGAGGCGCCATGGTTATGTAAACAAGCGAACGTGTTCCGCCGAGACAGAGTATAGATATCGCGAACGTTAGCGAGGTACATCACTCTTACATTTGTAGTCAGCCGACCTAGCTCAGTCGGTAGAGCGCACGGCTCTTAACCGTGTGGTCGAGGGTTCGACCCCCTCGGTCGGCGTTTGTTTTTTCTACTTTGGTCTTGTGGTGCTTCCTTACGCACCGTACGCACAGCATAGTTTGTGTGGTCATCCAGCGTTGCCTGATTGCCTGGTGCAGTGTACACGCATCACAGACGGCTGTGCGCGTCCGTGGCGGTCGTGGTATTGTGTGTGTCTGTGTGTCTTGTGTGTGTGGTCTGTGTCTGTGTGTCTGTGTGTCCTCCGGTCTGCTGGGTTGCGGGTGCGTGCTGCTCAGTTGGTGGGGGCGTCCTCCTCGGCCTTCTTCTGCATCTCGACGTCGTGGGCCTCCTGGCGGGCCTCCTTGTCTGCGCTGCGCTTCTTCTTGCTCATGAACTTGCGCAGCCTGTTCGAGTGCGCCTCGCCCAGCACCGCCTCGTCGTGGCAGAAGCTGAAGAGGATCGTCTTGACGGCCATGTCGTAGACCACCGTGAACACGCTCGCCACCGCCAGCGCCACCACAAACACGATCGCCACCGGCACGTACCAGTACTTGAGGTCCTCGTCCCGGTGCAGCACCGCCGCCGCGATCACCGCCGTCGCCGACGCGATCGCCACGCGCGTCAGCAGCAGGAAGAACCCGCTCACGATGTTGATCGTCACCACCCGCACCGGGTTCTTGGCCAGCGTCTCCGCCGCCTCCCGCCCCGCCCCGCAGAAGCTCTTGCCCTGCCCCAGTCCCCACAGCCACAGCCACAGTGAGCGAGCGCCCTCAGTCCCTGTGGAGACACCCCCAGTCGTGCTGACGTGTGCGTGACGTGTAGTGTGACGTGTCGTGCGTGTGCCGCAGAGGCGGTGACGCCAGCGAACTGGGGCATTGAGAAGGAAGCGTGGAAAGAGCCTAGCAGGCCCGCTAGACTCCCCCACCGTAACGCTGGCACCCAAATCAACTGAATGACGTGTCACCGACCAGGGCCTGCTGGCGTCTCCTCAAGCACAGGCCTCGTGGAGACCCCGCCAGAGGGAGAGGAGTGATGGGGAGGAGGGGTGTCGCACGGTGATGGCGACGACGACGTAGGCGTTCTTGGTGAGGAAGCGGATGCAGCGGTCAAAGCACCAGAGGCAGCAGCGCACGCAGCAGAGCGCCGCGTCCACGGGGCCCTTGAGCGCCTTCTTCCTGCGGCGGCCGTCGTACCACTCGAGCAGCGTGCGCAGGGCGCTCACCGTGGCCACCAGCAGCGACCCCAGCGCTGCGCTCCCCGCGCTGTAGCGCAGCGCCCGCCACAGCGCCGGCGGCGTCGTCGCTCGCTTGGTCCAGTACCACTGCGCGATCGCCCCCGCCGTCGTCATCTTGGACACGGCCAGGATGAACTCCACGCACCTGCAGACCACCACGACGACGCAGCTCAGTCAGCCGCCCATCAGGGGGATTCCCGCCAAAAGAGATACGCGAATCCAGGAACCGAAATATCACGATACTTCCTGGAATCCCAAGGGAAACTCTTTGCTCCCTTGGCTGCCAGGCCAGCGAGAATGATGGACAAAGATGCTAGCTGGCAGGTTGTTTGGGGAGAATGACACCCAGTGCCGCAGTGCCGGATGGGAATTCAAATGCAAATCCAAATTCAAATCCATATACAAATCCAGAAACAAATCACAAGTCCGAAAATCAGGCAGATGGAGGAGCGGACCAGAAGAGGCCGAAGAGGTGGTAGATGGTCATGTAGCGGAGGATGCGGTCGGGGAGGTCGATGTGGGCGATGCTCTTGGTCTCGAGGCCCGGCTTGAGCCCGGCGGTGGCGAGCAGGAGGCCGACGACGATCCAGTAGGCGAGGAAGAGGCCGACGGCGGCGAACGTGCAGAGCGGGACGCCCGTCACGAGGCACGGCAGGCTGCGCAGCGCCACAGAGGCCTCCTGCACGACGCCCACGGCCAGCCGGATGCGGTTGCGCATCAGCACCACGAAGACGACGGCCAGCGTGTCGACGACCAGCAGCGCGTTGACCGCGTACGAGAGGAACTCGGCCATCACCTTGTCGTCCTCGAGCACCGTCGCGCTGGCGCTCTGCACGTCGCGGGCCGCGCGGCGCGAGGCCACCCAGACGTAGAGCGTCAGGGCCCCGAGGCCCGCGAGGGCCCCCAGGACGCAGGACCAGACGATGACGCCCGCGAACCACCGCAGGAAGAACAGCCACACGAACCCCACCGCAAACGACGCGAAGCCCAGGATCAGGATCATCTTCCACGCCGCCGCCACGTCGTGCAGCACCCGCGTCAGCACCTATCAATTGATTCCCGAATCAGAATTCAATCCCCGCGAGATATTTCCTCTTGATTTTCTGTGAACCAAAGTCGAATCGGAATCACCTGGCGAGCGTTGAGCGAGGCGACGATGCTCTTGGCGGCGTCGAGGATGCTCGAGGGGTTCTTCCAGTCGATGTCCGTCCCGTCGGACGTGCCGTTGGCGGCGGCGCTGGCGTTGCTGAAGAAGAAGCCGATGATCTTGTCCACAGCGCTGATGTCTGCGCGCGGGGGGTGGTGCTGACGTCAGGATTCTTCCGTTGCGTCATCACAGTGTAATTCCCGCGCTGGCTGCAACTCACCCACGAGGTTCGGCATGCAGCGGCCGAGGACGCTCTTGGCGGGGTACGTGGGCCAGCACTTGCCGTCGACGACCGCCTGGACGGTGGGCTCCACGTTGTAGTAGCACACCTGTTTCCCCGTTGGCCCGTGGTGTTGACATGTCAGCCCAGGAAAAGCCCAGGAAAGGAAGATGCCGGCGTGATGTGGCATCCGGAATGAGGGAACCAACCAGTTTGCCGAGGCTGATGTTGAGGTCGAGCTTAGTCGCCGCGCCCTTGAAGATGTTGGCGATGTCCTGCTCGCTGATGGTCCCGTTGGGGCACTTGTGCACGCACAGCTGCGTCTTGAGGCTCAGCACGTTGGGCCAGTACAGGTGCCCCTTCTGTGCCCAGCAGAGGAGAGAGAGAGGAGTCACACAGTGCATTTTCAGTGTCACGTCAGGGCGCGGGGGAAACACCCCCAGCGGAGGCAGCGAACATTCCTGAGGTCGTAGCGCGTGCCGTTGACGGTGCGGTCGAGGCCGCAGACGCCGCCGTACATGTCGGTGCCGTGGTTGAACCTGGCCACGTCGCCCTCCTTGATGGCGAACGCCGCGATGACCACCAGGCCCGCGACGAACAGCGCGAACAGCAGCAGCCAGAACACGTCGCGGCACCGCCGCTTCATCTCGGGGCCGAACGGTATGTTCTCGGGCTTGCTGTCGCTGTCGCCGCCGCAGCAGCAGCAGCAGCAGCACGACATCTTTTCTTTCTTTCTTTTTGCCTCGCTTTGCGCCTAAGCCGAAAAGCGCCCCCCTGACGCTTGTGGTTCGGGAAGAGAGAGCCTCCTGCCTCTTTTCCTGAGACGCCGGAGGAGGGTGGGGTGGTGGTGGGTGGTGGCGAGAGACCGCGAATCGCGCGTGTCGCTGTCGCTGGGGTGGTGTGGTTGTGGTGAGGAGGTCCGCCTGAGTGCGGGGTGGCGAATTCTGGTCTGTGAAATGGGGGAATGGTCCAAAAATATCTGCATCGGCTTCGAGAAAATCGTGGACGGACAACCCCCACTGGCAGCACGCAGTGCCCGCAGGCGGCAGTCCCTCGCCGTCCGTAGCAAAGGTAATTGTAACATGTCTTGTTTGTGCCAACAACAATGCGGATACGTGCGAGTGCGTGGTGAGTGCGGGAGTACGAATTGCGATCGGGGGGTCATGGTGCGGTGTGCTTTGCTGGGGTGGTCCCTCTGGTGAAGCCCACTCGTGTGGGCCTCCGGGGGGGGGATCGAGCGTCCCCAGCCGTTGGGTAGAGTGCTCGTTGGTTTCACTTGAGCGACGTGGACAGGTTGGCGAGCAGCTGCGCCCGGGTGCGCTGTATCTTCAGCTTGAACGTCGGTGAGTGGTACGCCGCTATCTCCCCGTTGATCACTGCCCGCAGACAGGCCTGTCAGAATAGAGAGGAAGGCGAGATGGCAGAGCTGGTACGCACTCTTGCAGAGCAGGAACTCTCGGAACGCGCGCGGGTTCGTGAAGCAGCACGGCGTCGGCGTCGGCGGCCGGAACGGCGGCACCCCGTCCTTGGCCGCGAACTCTGCGCGGTACGCCGTCTGCCCGTTGACTTTGTACGCCTGCACGACGCCGTACACCTCTTCGCAGGGGGCGGGAGGGCGGAAATCAATTGATTTGGGCGCAGAGAAGCGAGGGGAAAAAAGAGAGAAAGACCGCGCACGGTTGAACTCGGAGGTGATGCGGTCTGCGGGGTAGGGGGCGGGGCCCTCCTTGAAGACGATGACGCAGATGTCGTTGCCGATGTGGCGCTTCTTCTCGACCTGCTGGCGGTCGTTGGGCGTGTAGGGCAGCATCGTGGCCACGTGGAACATCAGCTCGAAGCCCCGGAAGACCGTGTACAGCGACTGCTCGCCCGTGGCGCCCCCGCGCGCGTCGAGGCCCGCGCGGTACTTCTGCCAGCCGCGCAGCTGGACGCGCTCGCCCAGCAGCGAGAGGAACTCCTCCATCTGCTCGCTGGCGTCCCTGTTGCAGAACATGTCCTCCTCGCTCGCGTCGCCCTCCTTGCAGTACACCACCCCGATCTTGAACGACCGGATCATCTGCCGGTCCTCAAACTCCTGCAGCAGCCTGTCGCTCTCCGCGTGCTTCACCTGCCCCGCCGCCCGCGTTGTCTCTGCCACGTGAGCCCACCGCACAAGATTCCCCCTCCAGATCCGGAAATCCAGATTCCACGCATCCCGGTTTGCCGGAGTTGCGTCACAGATAAACCCCAGAACGTAAGAATTCCCCTCCCCGCAACACCTAACACCTCCTTTGCGACTGACAGGCCTTCCAGATGTGATGAGACAGCACCCCGTAGTCCAAGGTGGCAAACTGAAGCACAAAACGCCCGGAGCTCCCACACGGGGGCCACCACACCTTATGTGTCCTGAGAGCAAGCGAGCGCAGCTGGCGCACCTGAGTGACGCGCTTGATGCGCACCCCGGGGTCCACGGCGGCGCATATCTCCTTGATGGGCACGCCCTTGCCGCGCACGACGACGACCTTCTTGGCGTCGCCCTTGCGCGCGCGGTACAGCACGCGCCACCTCGTCAGCGCCGCGTCGCTGCCGCTGCTGCCGCCGCCCACGCGCGCGACGCTGACGACGGCCACGTTGCCCGCGCCCTCGAGCTCGCAGACAAAGTCGGCGTGGTCGCGGCCGCTGAAGTGGTCGCGGTACCACGGCTCAAACAGCTCCGCCTCCTCGATCTCCTGCCGCATCTGCTCCGCCGCCGCGGGCGTCAGGCCCTCGGAGCTGCCGCACAGGTTGTACAGCTCTGGGCACACGATCAGCGGGCCCGCGGGCGCCTCGTGCTGCGCGGTCGGCGGTGCCGAGGGCTGCGCGCTGGCCCACCCCGCAGCCGCCGCGTGCTGGCGCTTGCAGGCGAGCGACGGCGAAGTGGGCGTCTGCACGCGCTCGGGCCCCGGCGACCCCGCCGGCGCCACGCCGCCGCCGCCTCCGCGCTGCTGGCCCAGGCGCAGCGACCGCGCCGACGTGTGCGGCGACGACGCCGACAGCGGCGCAGGCGAGACGGGCGACGTCGACAGCGCGGCGGCGGCCGCGGACGGCGACGACGTCGAGAGCGGCGCCGTCAGCGTCAGGGGCGACGCGGGCGAGGGCATCGACGAGGACAGCGGGGTCGACGCGGGCGCGGGGACCACCGAGAGCGCCGGCGCCACGGGGGACGCCGGCAGCGGGGCCGACGCGGCGGGCGCCGGCAGCACAGCGACCGTCGACGCCGACATCACGGGCGACGACAGCGTCGGGGGCGACGACGGCGCCGGGGCCTGGGGCACCGCGACCGCCGCCGCTGCCGTCGCCGGCGGAGTGGGCGACGGCGTGGGCAGGGGCGGCGACGTCAGCGGGGTGCCTGTGCCCACCACCTCGCTAGGCTCCTCGGTGGAGTCGTCGTGGTCCTTGGACAGCGAGGCCTCCCGGTCCTCTGAGGCAGAGGCAGAGACAGAGGCAGAGGCGCCCTCGTCCTTGTCGGGCGAGGAGACCACAGCCACGACCTCGGCGCGCTCCTGCGGCGACCCCAGCACCGCGACGACGTCGGCCTCGGCAGAGAGCGAGCTCTTCTCCTCGTGCAGGTGCGCGTGCGACGGCGGCGACGACAACGACGACTGCGCGTGCGGCGAGTGCGGCGACGCCAGCGACGCCGACGCCGGCGACGAGGACGAGGACGAGGCCGAGCCCAGCATGCGCTTCCAGAAGGAGGCGCTCTTGGGGGTGTCGGCGATCCGGGCGGAGCTGGGCGGGGTGCCGAGGCCCTTGGCGAGCTGCTGCACGGCGGTCTGGGCCCGCGTGAGCTCCTCGCGGCGGCGCAGCAGCAGCGTGGCCTCGTCGGTGTTCTCGAGCGACTCGAGGATCGCCGGGTGCGCGTTGACCAGCTTGCGGTACTCGACGTCGAGGCCCTCGGTCTCGCTCACGCACAGCACGTAGTCGTTCCACTTGATGCCCTCGGACAGCCGCGACAGCAGCGCCTCCCTCTGGCGGGGCAGTCGCCAAGTTCCAGATTCAGTTCCCTTACTTGGGGATCGGCGCCCCCGAGAGAGAATCATCCCCTGGGTGGAGGCTGTGGAATCCGACCTTGAGGCGGTCGACGGTCGACCGCAGGGGCACTTCGAGGACCTTGCTCGTACCGTCCCAGTACTTGACCTGCACGGCGGGGGTGGGGGGTTGCGGTTGCCATTTAGAGAGGGGCGAGATAATTACTCGAAGTGCGACTCTTGGCTGAATCAACCGTCGGCCGTCGACCCCCTCGCGCCGAGAGGGCGCACATTGAAGCGGAGGTTGATGTTCTGCTCTCCGCCGAGGAGGGACGCAGCGTCCGCGTCCATTATTCCACTCGACTTCCGCGACCGCGCCCGCGCTTAACGTCGGGATATTAACGTGGGATTTTGGGTTGTATCTTCCGAAGATTTGGGGATAGCGTCATCACATATCTCTCAAATCTCGGCTCCGCGCGCAGAGATGGAGGCCTTCCGCAAGGTGTACCCTGCAGAGTACTACGCCAAGTTCTTGGCGCAGGGCGTGCGCCCCGATGGTCGCCCCCTGATGAAGACGCGCAAGACCACGGTCTCTGTTGGTGCGCCGCTGTACTGTCCCTCCCATACGCCACGCAAGCCCATCTCACTGGGGTGGCGTGGCGCTCCGCCGCAGGGTCGATCACGAGCGCTGCTGGCAGTGCGTTCGTGAAGCTGGGCAACACATCCGTCGTCGCGGGAGTGCGCACCGAGCTCTCGCCTCCAGCGCCGCTTCCTGGGCCCGCAGACCCGCCGCCGCCCAAGCAGATCAGTACGCCCTCACCGCACGGGCTCCACGCACCGCTCACCACCTCACATGACCCGCCTCATCCTTGCCTACCACACCAACAGCCCATGCACTGGCTACTCACATGGCCCGCCTCATTCCACGCCTACCACACCCAGCAACCCATACCCTGGCCAGCGTGCACCATAGGCAGCACCACACAGGGCACACCACCGCCCAGAGGCCATCACTCTCGTCCACCCACGTCGCATCAGAGCGCTGCCACATCGTCAGCCACGTCTCATCAACGCAATGTGCCCTGCAGGCGTCGCTGTGGATATACCGGCGCTGTGCTCGCCGAGGTACCGCGGGGGCCGGGCGTCGGACGAGGCCGGGGTGCTGGCCCAGCGCCTGCAGAGCCTCGTGGACGGCGGCAGCGGCAGCGGGGCGTCGCTGCTCGTGAACCCCGCGCTGCTGGTCTTCGACGAGGCCGGCGCCCTCGTGTGGCACGTGCACGTCGACCTCTACGTGCTCGACCACGACGGCAACATCTTCGACGCCCTCCTCATCGCCCTGCTCGCAGCCCTCCGCAACAGTGCGTCTCATCGGTCGCCCCAGTTCCTGGAAGTGGTGACGCAACGCAGGCAGAGCATATCCCTCAAGAGATATTCATATCTGACGCGAATCGGAAATCGCACTGACGGGGGGACGGAACGGAACCATCAGCCAAGGTACGAAGGGGCAGCGTCTCCGAGACGGGGGAGGCGCGTGTGGACGCAGCGCAGGCCGAGGTGCCCCTGCGGCTGCAGCGGCACCCCGTGGGGCTGACGTTCGCGGTGGTGGGGGGCAGCGTGGTGGCCGACGCCTGCGGGGAGGAGGAGGCGCTGAGCGAGTGCTCGCTGGGCGTCGTCTGCGACGAGAGCGGCGCCCTGCTCGAGGTGCACAAGCCCGGGGGCGCCCCCGTGGCCGACGACGTCGTGGCGAGGTGCGTGGGCGCTGCCAGGCCCCGCGCTGCCGAGGTGCTGGCCGTCGTCGAGCGAGCCCTCGCCAAGGCCGCTGCCTGAGGGCCTTCCCCCAGCCAGCTGCACTCCCGACGCCCAACCCAATTGAATCCCGCAAGCAAACTCGAGTGCGTTATCCGAGCTCACCAGAGGGCCCCAGTGCCCGCTTGTGAGTGCCCCGGTGTGCCCCACCATCCATGCTTCAGGGTAGCAGCTCCTGGCTTCTGCCCCAAGCAATTTCACGTGGTGGGAACTCCTGGGGACTGTTGTGTCTTAGAGCAAGGTCTTACTCGAGCAGCACTACTGCGGCCTCCCGGTCTTCATGCAAGAGGGAAGAGGAGAAACTCGCTTCCTACCAAGACCAAGGTGCTTTTCACCACGAGGGGCCCCACAGATGGTAGTCAGGGAGATTCGTCAGTGGAACCCGGTGAAAACAGCCACCAAGAGTGATATCCCACATGAGCTTCGACTGGTTTTCACAGCAATAAGGTAAGGCTCAGGCAGATCTCTGCCAGATGGGGCGTTTCCTCGTTACGTGCTCCTCACATTTCCAGTGGCGCTCTGATGTGGGCGCACCCACATGGGATACTACAATGCCATTAAATATCAATTGAGTATGAATATCTGAGATAAATATGGTGCGCAGCTGCTCATTTTGCATATCCACACTATGGCGAGTGAGTCTCTTCGAGGTACTGGACAGCCACATGATGGTCTACATCGTACAGATGCTGGACTGGAGCAGCAAGTGGGCACTGGCCCGCACGTGCTCTGCTCTGTGCCATCTCTGCACGTCCCTCTTCCTATCTGTTGAAAAGAGGGATATTTTAAACTGTATTTGTCTGCTTCCAGCTCTTCCTGGAGCAGCTCTTGAGTGGAGCAGCATGTGAAAAGAGTGATGTGATCTTTCAGGGCATCGTTCTCAGAATGTATGCTGTCGTACACCCATTGGAAGTCCGTCAGGGCCAAGTAGGTTGACACAATCATAGTGCGGATGAGCAGAGAAAGAACATGACCTCGAACTTCTTCACAACCCACGGGAACAGGATGTAGCTGAGGAGGACATCGAGGCAATCAATGAGGTTGAAGAGCAGCTTGTATGTGTCGATTGGAGGGGGACGTTGACGGACTTTGCAGTGCAGAAATGCCTGCAGATGACCTGCGAGAGCACAAGCACCATCATCTTCATGCTCCAACATGCGGCAGATGAGCTCTGGCTTATTGCCTGAGGCCTTGGCACTGAGATCGATCTTAAGCAGCTGGGTAAGCTTTGCCTTTATCATCTTCTCTAGCTTAGCAGTGTGCTTCTCTAGTTGTGCCTGGTCATGCTCGCCACAAGGTGCAGGAACGTCAAGAGAATCTGCAGGAGCAGGGGCAGGAGCAGCAACCACTGCCTGTCCCTTCTTCCCTTTGGTGCACTTCCTTGGTAGGACATTACTGTAGTTGGCATGTGTGAGATGAACAAGCATCTGCTCCTTCGAACCAGATGACAGAAGCCCAGCCATCCCACTAAGAGCTTGCACTTGTTAGTCTTTGGCTCCACAGAGAAGCGCAACAGTCTTCTTCATGAGTGCAGGTTCGAGTCATGGCACAGGTGGCTCTGGTCCAGAGGAAGTGAAGAACATCAAGATATTGTACACGAGGAAGATGTCCTTGAGAACTGTCTGGATCACTGCTTCCCATTGAACAGAGTGACTCTCCTGTGGCCCAAGCTTTTTACTGATGAGCTGCTTGTGCTTTATCTGCTGTGATAACAAGATGAAGTGGATAGCAGGAAAGTGCCTCTGCATAGTCTTGATATTCCCAAAGGCAGCATCTGCCACCACACACACGGGATTGGAAAGCTTGTTGTCACACTGCTGCTGTCACAGGCAAGCTTCAGAGTGGTGATTGGCGATAGCCCGTGCCAGTCAGAGTCAACAGTGAAGTTCAGGATCAGAAAGAGTGGGACGGCCTGCCACTGGCTGTTGTAACAGTGCACATGACATAGATCAACATCTGGCTTGTGCTTAATGTAAACAGAGAATGGAAGATAGCCCATAAACCCCAGTATGCTCTCATCAAATACGATCCAGAGAGCCCCTGTCACGTTTCAGAACTGGACGTAGGAGCCAGAGAACAACTCGGACAGATGAACAAGATCAAGGCCCTCAAACACAATCGAGATATGCTTCCAGTGAGTCTCATGAATCGGGTTCAAATACACAGCAGGACACCCTGCCTTCATACACAGGAACTCACTGAATGAGTGTGTGACACTGGAGCCCTTGGTGATCACAAACATGAGCATTCGCACAAGGAGCAAATCTCGTCCTCAAGAGCCATGTAATCACCTTCCAGATTGCGCACTGTGCACAGGCACCTCAGGGGCAGCGTCACTCCACCTGAGAGCATCCGTCTCATCAGGCTATCGAGCTCGGCCAAAGGGAATTCTCCTCTTAGCTCTGCCAGGTTTTTGGGGGTCCTACCACATGTAGGCCAATGCACCAAGAATGGCAGCCCCCTCGTGATTGATCGATCGATCAGCATTACTGACCCCCCCCCCCCGCCATGTGAGAAATGGATTGAATACTGGACACTGCGGAGCCTCTGGCCCTCCGAGAGTACCAGACATCGCAGCGAATCATCAACACCCGGACACAAAGTATACGGGATAGAGACTGATATGCTGTGCAGGCAGGGGAGGGCTGCAAGGGCATCCAGAACAGAGCTCTCCGCAGGCCCCAGGAAAGAGGTCAGTGAGACCATGGCTCCGAGGGCCTGTGCAACTGTCTCAGGGTGGCCCGTATCCAGTGAACACAAAGAGAGGTGGCGGACGTGTCGAGCAGCTGGATTCTCCGAGACGAGGGCCGGGGAGGGTGCACTGCAGTTCAGTTCGGACCACAGGGATGGAGAGGCGCAGATCTTGCGGAAAGCTGAGCACGTACGGGCCAGCGCACCTCTGCTGTGCTGGTCCAGCATCTCCACGATGCGCAAGTGTAAATAGCTGTTCAGCATTCCCATGAGGTCTGCTCCGACCGTGGTGGGGTGTCTTTCAATGCGCTCTGCCATTGCTCGAAATATTGTGCGGCGTGACAGCCGCATGATGATCAGAAATCAGGGCATAAGCCCATCTCACGATGAGATCGATGTTGTGTCTCACATGAATCCACAAAACGATTCACCACATCGTGTGGTGTGCAATGGACTTATGTCATTTTGGGTGCGTTCATCGTATTGGCCATGCAAATCGAGCAGTGGAGTGCGGCTGAGCACTGAGACGGTCTTGCGGGGCAGGGTTTGGTGGAGGCACATCAAGATCGCCACGAGGGGGCCCTGTATGGAACGACTTCTTGGGTACGGCCTCTCAGCAGAGCTTGCTCCATGCCCTTCTTGTCTGCAATGAGGCATTCTATCAGCTCTTGTGCTCGCGTTCACTGCACAGTGTGCACGTGCGGCATCATGCAGCGTTGTGGCGCGTGCGGTGTGCGCAGCGCGTGAGCCCAGAGAGAGAGAGAGAGAGAGAGGGAAGGACGAGGCAGAAGGGCACCAGGTGCGTGGGTATCAAGAGCTGCATGTGCGCCTCTACGCCCGAGACGATGCAGTGGCTGGCCTCGAGGTTGGCCCTTTTGCGCGGCGGCTCACACGCAGAGTGCCCCTCCTCCTCCTCCTCCGCATGCAGTGGGGCAGCAGCAGCAGCATCCACAGCAGCCTGCAGCCTCTGGGCACGCACGGCTGGCGTGTTGGACCTGGTGCCAGGCCGCACCGGAGCCCTCCACTGGGCACAGTCCGGCAGGGCCAGGCCGTGGGCAATGCGAATGCAGCGCTCGCACTCGTCTGCGCGCTTCTCCGCCTCGACTGTCAGGCGCCGAAGCATGAGGATCTCAGCCTCGGCGCCCTGCCTCTGGGCCTCAGCGTGCTGCCTCTGGGCCTCGACCTCGGCGCGCTGCCTCTGGGCCTCGGCCTCGGCGCACTGCCTCTGGGCCGCGATGCACTGGTGCTGCAGCCTGAGGAGCACGGCACGCAGCTGCCCCGGTGGCCACGCCATCGCTCAGAGGAGGCACACAGTGAGCGGGAAGGGCGGCGCAGCACAGAGCAGCGCACCTCTGGAGGAATGGTCGCCATGTCGACACCGTCCACAGTGCCCATGGGCTCATGGGGGGCCGTGGGCAACACGACGCCATCCATGGCCTCGGGCTGCTGAGGGGCCACAGGGGGCAGGGGCGGGGCCGCGGGGACATGGGGGTGGATGCAGTAGGGGTGCCTGCCCACAAGAGGCAGTGCCAGCACGACGCATCGCCACGTCAGGTATGATGGGCAGCCAGCACATCGCATCGCCACGTCAGGGGATGGGAAGTTAGCACGTCGCGTCGCGTCACGTTGCCACGTCACAGTTGACGTCACATCACGTCGCCACGTCAGGGATGGTTGGCTCTCATCAGCGCAGAGAGCAGACGAGAGGGTACTGCACTGGGCAGCGCACCTGCAGTGGCCGCAGTACCCGTCGGGCTGCGCCATGAACATGCTGCAGTGGCAGGAGGCGATGTACTTGCACGCACCGCGCACGACGTCGGCGTCGAACTGCATGCTGCTTGCCGCATGGGGGTCAGTGGGCTGCGTGACCTCCGCAGGGATGGCAGTTCTGCTGAATTCGGTGCCGTTCTGCCTGATTTTTGTCTCTGAACATGTCATGAAGAAATATCTCAATCAATTGCTGGCGGTGTGCTGAAGTCCGAAAATGTGAAATACGGACGATAGTTCCTCATTTTGGATTTGGCAGTCCTGCAGGCTCAGCGAGCGCAGTGATGGGCCCACAGCTGCGACAGCACAGAGGCACGTCTCCACATTGACGCCTGGTAATCGAGTATGGAGACAGATACGTACATAACGATAGTAATTCAATTGGTTCCTGCAGGAACGCTAGCTATAAAGAGCAGCTCTCCTTTTCGAATGCCTATATGGTGTCAGTGGCAACACAGCACGGTGTATCTTGGCGCAGGATGTCCAGGGCCAGCAGAGGTATCAGAGGCCTCTACTGTGGCATTCTGACCAAATAGCCGGACTCCTCTCCCTCTTGTCATCGGACACTCTGTCCACAGCGTTGTCAGTGCTTCTTGCCTGATATAAGGGACCTCGACTGTGCGCGGGAACGCAGACACGCTGCACTCAACTCCGCTGCAGTCACTGTCTACACTGTGCCACCCCAACTCAAAGACACAGAAGGGCTGCTCGCTGCCAATGCTGTGCCAGGGGCACGCGAGGCTTGCCTGGGGCAATGGTGAGTTGAGGCTCTGCCACACCTACAGGGCCTTCCATCAGAACTGCCATGTGGATGCAGGGCCTCAGGGCTGCAGAGCCTTCCTCTGAGGAGCTGCGCACTTGCCGAGGCCCATGGTCACCCTCGTGATGCTCTGCAGCACTACGCTGACCCAGAGACGAGGTCGCCCATCAAAGCCATGAAGCTCAACGTGAGTTCGCACAGTGGGGCACACCTCGAGAGCTCTGTGAGTTCCTCAGCTGTTATCAGAATTATGAGGGAGATCTGCCCAGAGTGGGTGGAAGCATGTAGCAAGAAAAAGCCCTATTGGCATCAAATGCTACTCCCATTTGGATGCTCGTTTACTGTGGAGGCATAGATAGAAGGCGTATCAATTTNACGCTGCAGTGGCAGGAGGCGATGTACTTGCACGCGCCGCGCGCGACGTCGGCGTCGAACTGCATGCTACTTGCCGCACGGGGGTCAGCGGGCTGCGTGACCTCCGCAGGGATGGGAGTTCTGCTGAATCCGGCGCCGTTCTGCCTGATTTTTGTCTCTGAACATGTCATGAAGAAATATCTCAATCAATTGCTGGCAATGTGCTGAAGTCCGAAAATGTGAAATACGGACGATAGTTCCTCATTTTGGATTTGGCAGTCCCGCAGGCTCAGCGCTGCAGGAACGCTAGCTAAAAAAAGAGCAGCTCTCCTTTTCGAATGCCTCTATGGCGTCGGTGGCAACACAGCACGTTGTATCTTGGCGCAGGATGTCCAGGGCCAGCAGAGGTATCGGAGGCCTCTACTGCGGCATTCTGACCAAATAGCCGGACTCCTCTCCCTCTTGTCATCGGACACTCTGTCCACAGCGTTGTCAGTGCTCCTTGCCTGATATAAGGGACCTCGACTGTGCGCGGGAACGCAGACACGCTGCACTCAACTCCGCTGCAGTCACTGTCTACACTGTGCCACCCCAACTCAAAGACACAGAAGGGCTGCTCGCTGCCAATGCTGTGCCAGGGGCACACGAGGCTTGCCTGGGGCAACGGTGAGTTGAGACTCTGCCGCACCTACAGGGCCTTCCATCAGAACCGCCGTGTGGACGCAGGGCCTCAGGGCCACAGAGCCTTCCTCTGAGGAGCTGTGCACTTGCCGAGGCCCACAGTGGTCGCCCTCGTGATGCTCTGCAGCACTACGCTGACCCAGAGACGAGGTCGCCCATCAAAGCCACGAAGCTCAACGTGAGTTCGCACAGTGGGGCACACCTCGAGAGCTCTGCGAGTTCCTCAGCTGTTATCAGAATTATGAGGGAGATCTGCCCAGAGCGGGTGGAAGCATGTAGCAAGAAAAAGCCCTATTGGCATCAAATGCTACTCCCATTTGGATGCTCGTTTTCTGTGGAGGCATAGATAGAAGGCGTATCAATTTGTTTTCCTGATTTGTGGTCTTGCGAGAACGTCAGGGCAATGTACATCTTCAAGGGCTGCACAATGGTGCACAATCTCAGAAATCTTACCGGAGCACAGAGAATCACAGACAAGGCAAAATCAGACCCATTCAAATCAGTTTCTTTATTTTCCATCGATCAGCTTGCAATCTAGTTTTACACTTTTGATTGGGACCAATTTTTCACCAACCTGGAGTCGAGCTCCTTAACTCCTCCCCTGGAACCACGGTAGTCCATGCTTCTGAGGAGTCTGCACTGGTGTCACTGAGTTCTTTTCCCCTCTCCAGTGGCTTGCCAGCAGCAATGCGATCAGTCCCAATAGTTTGCATGTCCTTGGGGGCATTCGTGTGGGCCATATGTAGAGGGACTCGGGAAACCAGTGGGGCAACAGGGCTCTCTCCTGCTTAAGGTACTTGTGGGTCTTGCATGTCCGCGCAGCTGTACCTTGCCACACGGACCTGGCTCTCCTGTACTACCCATTCTGGAAGGGCGCCTCCATGGTTTCCCTGGGAGATCGGCTCGGGAGCTACAGGCGTTTCCAGAAGCACTAAACCTGTCTTGGCACTGTATACTTGAGGGGGGCAGCAGTGGCACAAGAGGCCTCAATTTGGATTCTCTGGCAACTGGACCTGCTGTGCGAGTGAAGAGCAGAGAATGGGGGTCAATCTTGCGCATGCTGATGACAAGCAGCAAGCAGCCGTCCTGGACACTCTGGAGGGCTGACTTGACCACGAAGGTAGTGCCCGACTCGAGCAACACCTTGTCTTCACCGAGTTGGTCCAGGGCTCCCAGATTGCGCCTGCTGGTGATCCTCAGCTCAAACAGCATACCCTCAGACTCTGTCAGGAACTTAAAAGCAATATTAGAGCTCAGTGACGTGCTTGTGAAGCCATTCCAGCACACAGTGCTCCCGACAGTATAGGCAGCCTCATTGACACTGCCACTGATGCCACTGAACACCTCTGATTGGATGTGGTTTTCCTCTGCCATCATAAGTGTACAGAGCAGTGTAGGTTATCAATAGACATTAACTATCCGATAAGTGAGGAAAACAGAAGATACAAGTATCTTAGCCAGACGGTGGCCATCACAGCAAGTCTGAGGCCCTTAGCACTGTCGGCATTGCACTCACGCTGTTGGTCATATCCAGGCATGAGCGACCTTACACATACTTGTACAGGTACCACACGGTCCATTGCAGCACAGACTCTGGGAGATACACAAATCTGTGGCCATATTATGTGGCTTTTTTCTCACTCAGGCACCTGTGCGGGACCACACGTGCCATGACTAACAGGCCCCGTGCATCCTAGATGGCAGGCCCAGCACCTCTGTTCTTAACGATACTTAATGATAGGAATTCTGTCTATCGTTAAGCATTTTTCTTAATGATAGACGATACTATCAATAAGTTCCTCTCATTAACCAACACTGGTACAGAGTATCTGTTTTTGTTACTGCATATTGTATCATTAATAGAATTATGCTGACCAGGAATCCAGAACATCTTAGCAGCAGTATTAAACATAAGAAGTAGGGTCTCAAAAGAAAGTCCCACTTCTTTCTACACCTTACACTATCACTTTCACAATACTATCAAAGTATCACTTTTGAAACTTTTTTCAACTGTTGCTTTCATGACACCATGGAACTGTCACTTTCATGGTACCTTTGAACAATTACTATTGTGACATCTGTTAACAGTCACTTTTGTCTCTTTTTTCAACAGGAGTAACTTTGTCAAAGTAGCACTTGTCCATGACTCTTTCGAAGTATCACTTGTGCAATACTTTTCAACTGTTACTTTTGTGACACCTCTCATCTTTTATTTCTTTTGATTTCCCAGCCAATGATGTTTGAGGAGCAGATGAACCCAGAGAACTGGAAGAAGGTCAAGCTCTCTTACTGTAATCTCTTCCAGCCCTTTATGTTTGAGTGCTGCCAGTGGTGCAGCACTGCTGCAAATAAGGCAGCTGCTATTGTAGGTTACATGATGCTCTTGTAGCACATTTTGTGCAACAGTCACAGCACTGACCAAATTCATAATTATGCCTTAGCATTTGGCTGTCTTCATTGTGTCATAGCATTAGAATGTACAGTCCTGGCCAGAAGTCCCAGGTATCCAGTAACTCAGAAAGAAGAAAAAGTAATAAGGTCATATAAACGTTATCATTTGTTATGACGAGTATATATGATGAGTAGAGATTTTTCTGATCTTAACATGATTTTATGATCTTTTTCTTCAAAACTAAAAATGGTACTCACAGAGAGGAAGAGGTGGAAGTTGTTCTTCTTGCAGTCTCCCAAGAAGGGCCCTCATTGGGGTGTTAAGCATGCAGCAAAGTACATGGACTGCTCTATCTCAATGGTCCAGGCTTGGACCAAGGATGATGGATCCAGCTGTGCTGGGGACAAGCCAAGGTCTGGTGCTCCATATCAGAATCACATCAAGGTACTGCCCTGGCCAGCATGCAGCCCAGACCTGAACCCTATTGAAAATGTTTGAGGGATCCTCAAGGCCAAGGTGGCAGAGAAACAGCCCAGAACTGCCAAGAAGCTCTGTGCCTATCTGTATCAGAAGTGGAGGAATCTGACTGAGAGTTATGCTGTTGCACTGGCAAATTCTATGGAGCATCACCAGGTCTTGGGCTGCTGACGAGTATACTCGTCTGAGTACTCATACTTGGAGACAAAAAGTGGGATGAGTACTCATCACTACTCGTAACTACTCGTCATTTGAATTGAATCTGGAAATGCCAATTGTATCTGATAACCCACAGATTTTCGTGACATTTGCGATTTTGAGTCTCTTTTGCTCTGGACTGATGGCACAACAGTCTCTCCCCCCCCACTGATGGGCCACTTCAAGCACCTCCTCTCACTCTTGCCACTGCTCTACCACCTTTAGCAGCTGCCCACGCTCCCATCCTACCTACAAGGTGCGAGATTGACCATTTTTATCTTTTTATTGTCCTGATAACAGAAGAGATCAGGGTATTCATGTATGTGTTCTATATCTCAATCATTTCAATATTAATGTGACTCCTTTTAAGCTGACTTTGACAAAGAACTGGACCTTGTCCCCGAATCTGAACCAAAGTGTCAGAGATCCAGCTTGTTCTCTCCAGAGAGTCTCGGCTTACAACCTCATCAAGAAAGGGTATTCACACATCATAGTCATGTTTCTGACACAGTGCAGCATTCACGTTCAACAAAACTGTTCCTCGAGCAGAGTGAGCACCAAGACAGTGATCTGCTGGCTCTTCTCTCGTGGGGGGATAATTAACTCTTTTCGTTACAGTTCTCTCAGCCCAGAGTTCTTCTCTCTCATTCTTCTGTTTTCCATAAACAAAGAATATAGCAGCTCACAAACTTCAACCCCTGTGAAGTGATGCTCAAGTGAAAGACAGGTGCAGCAAAAATATTACACCAATCGGATAAAAGTACTGAAATCGGAATTCTTGCTAAGTACTTATCTACTCGTACTTGCCAAAAAAACTTGACGAGTACTCACAAGTACTCGGTACTTGTCGGCAGCCCTACCTGGCCCTGTGAAAGAAGTAAAGGAGACTTTCTTTTTTTAACTACTGACATCAGGATTTCCCTCTTGCTTTTCAACACGATTGGTAATTCCAAAAACAGACCTTTTGTTCCTGAATTTTTGGGTACCTGGAGCTTGATTGATGGTAATTTTTGAAAATTTCAAGGTAATACACCTTATTCCAAGAAATGTTGAGGTTTTTATGCATTTGATCAAGTATCTTGAGTGAAGCACAGAACTTGCGCAGACGCTCCCTAGGCCGAACTCTATTGTTCATTTCGGAATGGAATTGCTCAAAACTGATGAATGCCCCCCCCCCCCTTATTCCCCCTGCGTGCTTCAGAGAAGCGAGCAGCACCACCTGCGGCGGTGGTAGGGGTACAGCTGCTCCCCTCTGCTGAACTCGAACTGCTCCGTGCCCTCCTCCACTGTGCAAGAGTGTAAGTGGTTGTTGGCACACCAGAGGAGAGGCGGGGGCTCTGTCTTACTGCTCAGGAACTTCTCCAGGTTCTCTGGAGTGAACAGCGTCTCGCGCGGCTTGGCGCGCACAAACCCGCTGCGGTCCAGTGCCTCGGCCCCGTGCATCCACGCGTGCTCGCGTGCTTCGGCGATGCTGAGCCGCTGCGCGGGGTCCGGGGCAAGCAATCGGCGCAGGAGATCCGCGAGCTCCGCTGGCAGCGTGTCGGGCCAGTGGATCTTGCACTCGCTGATCGCCTTGAACGTCTGGAACACGTTGCCGTTGCCAAACGGGTACTTGCCGACCGCCACGACGTAGCTGTCCGGAGCCGCGTTGCGCCCGTTATTTGTGTATTCTCAACTCAAATCATTGAATTCCGGATATTCTCGATTCAACGGGGTGCGGCAGAAATTGAGCCACTTCAATATCAATTGTGCGGCAGGGGCAGCAGCCCATATGACTATTTGACCGAGGGCGAGTGCATAGCGAAGGAGGGGCTGCGTACAAGGTGAGCCCTGCGGCCCACGAGTCGATCTTGGCGGCCGAGGGGGCGCGACCGGTCATGGCCACCTCGGGCGGCTGGAACGCCGGGGCGCCCGGGGCGTCGCACTCGACGTCGACGCCGGGGGCAGGCGCGGGCTCGACCACCAGCGACGACCCGAAGTCGCTGATGACGAGGTTGCCCTCGGCAGTCACCATCAGGTTGTCGGGCTTGATGTCCCGGTGGTATATCCCACACCTGCCAGCCACCGACGGCCACGCCACCAACCCCCCACAGCAGACGCTCAGTGACGACTGGCCTGACAGGGCACCGGCTGGCGCGGCAGGGCTGTGTGCACGGCATCCATGCACCAGTCCTCTGCACACCGGACCCGAGAGAGTGCGAACGCCCGCATCAAAGGAGCCGACTTAACTTCTGGGCTCCCGTGACGCGACGCAGGCATTTCCCGGATCCAGATACGCAGAGAAATCTCCCCCAGAGGGAAGATCTGAGATCTGGAATCGCACCTGTGCAGCCACGCGAGGCCGTCGAGCAGCTGGGCGAGCAGCGAGCGCGACTGCGCCACGGGCAGCCTGCACCCCGGCGCGAGGTCGGCCAGCGAGCGCAGCGTGGCGCCCGTGACGCACTCGAAGACGAGGAAGGTCTTGTCCTTGGCGACGTCGGCCCAGTGGTCGACGAGGCGCACGACGTGGGCGCTGTCGCCGCCCGAGCGGATGACGTGGAGGTTGGCGGCGACCTCGCGCGCGATGGCCGCCTCCCAGTCGGGGTGCCGCTTCAGGCGCCGCTTGTTGAAGATCTTGATCGCCACGCGCCGGCTCTCCACAACGTCGTAGCCCTCCTTGACCACGCAGAACGACCCTGTGGGGTGGGGGAGGAAGAGGGCGCCGTGTCAATTGTGTGGGGCACCCGAATTGGCATTGGTGAAATATCTCTCTGTACGGGGAAGCACAAGAGGAGAACTGAAATCAGAGCGATACACACTTGGAATTCCTAGAGGGCGCCGTGCCAATTGTGTGGGGGACCCGGATTTGGAGTGTTGGCGAAATATATCTCTGTACGGGAATTATCGCAGAAGCACAAGAGGAGAATTGAAATCAGCGATACACACTTGGAATTCCTAACCGAATGCCGTTGGAAATATCTCGTCAATTGGAGTTTAGGAACGCGGGCGCGACCCACATAGAAGCTGCGGGAGTCGGGGGGGGCAGAGCTCCCACTCTCCCCCTCGCCCCGAGGGGAGGAGCGCGAATCAGACCGCCCGTTCCAGAAATACAATGCCCTACGCCAAGTATTGCAGAAGACAAGGAAAAGCCGAGGAATGGTTGCGGAAAATATCCCCTGGCGTGGGAAAAATCGCGGAAAACTCCATTTTTGGCGCGGGGACAAAAGCGCGCGCCGATATGTGAGATCGCCGCCGCGTAATTTCCCGATCGCACCCGAGCCGAGCGCGTCGCCGACGAGGTAGTTGCGGAGGCGCTTGGGGCAGACCCTGCGCCTGTAGATGACGCAGGAGGGGTCTGCTGCGACGGGCGGCGTGGCGCAGGGCGTGCGCTGGGCCTGCTGCCCCGCGGGCCCGCAGCAGCGGCCGCCCGGGCTGCTCTGCAGCGTCGTCTGCGCACTCGTCGCGCCGGTCGGAGGGGGGGTGGTGGCCCCGGGGGGAGAGGGTGCGCTGGGGGGTGTGGGGGGTCTCCTGTGCGCTGCTGCTGGGGGTGCGGTTGGGTTCGGTTTGTGCGACCAGAGGAAGCGGGGGTTAACTGCGTCAGAATTTAAAGAAAAGGATCAGAAGATTCCCGTATCTTTGTTCTATTTCCTAGTGCGTAGCGGCTGAGTCACTTCCCAGGAACTGGCGGCGCTGGTATTGGAGTGAGAAACCCATGCAATACAAAATAGCCTTGCTGTGTTGGCCCTGTGGGGGGTGGGTGTGGGCGTGTGGGAGTGGGTGACCCCCCACGCCCCCCCGCTGAATCGCGAGCGCAGGAGATTTTCCAACACATTTCCCGGGCGCACAACGCCTGCTGTGGTGTTGCCCAAACAACAACAGACCGGTCGGTCTTGCCCGGGGCCCCCCATGTCCTCCGATCAGGCCTCCGCCGTGGACATTGTCGCCAATGTCCTCGGCACCCACAAGGACTCTGACCAGATCGTCGTCCGTCGCCTTGCCCCCTTGCCCTGCGCCCCCCGGAGGCCCTGTCGTGTCACCTCACGCCCCTCGTGCCCGCCTTTTTTTTTCTCGAACCCACACGCGGCCCGTCGCGCCCTCCCGGGGGTCGAAATGCTGCGTCCGGTTTCCCTCTTCGCGGCGTCCCGCGGGCGCTTCCCACGCGCAGGTGTTCAAGATCCAGGTGTGCAGCCGCAGGGGCGACGGCACGCTGGAGATACGGCACGTGGGGCGGCGCTACCAGCAGTTTGTGGAGCTGCACCGGCGCCTGCCGCGCGTGCCCGAGCTGCCCGAGCTGCCCGCGCGCAAGTGGTTCCTCAGCGGCAGCGGCGAGGACGAGCGCCGCAAGAAGTCCGAGCTGCAGTGGTGGGGCCCTCCCACACCCCCTCGAGCCCCACACCGCCCCCCTC
>CACRSC010000059.1:144346-167631 GCA_902651635.1 Mastigamoeba balamuthi | reverse complement strand
CCCCCCCCCCGCGGGTGTGCTGGCGTGCTGGTTGTTCTGCTGCTGACCCGCCCCTTGTTGTTGTTGGCGGCGCTGCGCCGGTGGGGGTGGGGGGCTCTGGGGTCCTGCTGGGGGTCTCTGCGACGGCGCGCAGCCCAGAACGAGGCCGAGAGGCTCAGGAAGCTGCACCAGAAGGCCGTCGACGACCACGACAAGGTCCGCCGCGAGGCCGACGGCCTGGCCCAGCGCAACGCCCTCCTGCACGCCCGCCTCGCCAGCCTCGGGTAAGCGCCCAGCGGGGGAGGGCAAAGGGGAAAAACTGCCGCATTTGCCCAACGCCAAACGCCCCAACGCCCGCTGGCCGCAGCTCCAAGTCGCCCGCGTCGACGCCGCTGGACCGCAGGAGCCTGCCGGCCCTGATGGAGCCCCGGGGGTTCGTGCTCGACGAGGGCAGCGCTGGCCTGCCCCGCCAGCAGCAGCAGCAGGCGCAGCAGCAGCAGCTCCTGCAGTTGGACTCGCCGCTGCCCTTTGCGCCGCTGCCCATGCCCTCGCCCTCGCCCTGCGTGGCGCCCTCGTCGCCGCTGTCGCCCGCCGACGCCGTCGCGGAGCTGCGCCGGCAGATCGAGGAGCTCGACACGCGCAACTTCGCGCTGCAGGAGCGCGTCAAGGCCGGCGAGAACGTCCGCGCCGAGCTGGCCGAGGCCACGCGCGCCGCCGACGAGCTGCGCGTCGCCAACCTCAACCTGCGCGGCGAGCTCGGCAGGGCCCGCGCAGAGGCCAACGCCCGCGAGCGCGCGCGCGAGGAGGCCGAGGACGCGCTGCGCGGGCGCCTGCGGGTCGCCGAGCTCGAGCGCGACACGGCGCGGGCCAAGTGCGAGGCGCTCGAGCGCGTCATCGCGGACAACGACGCGGCCATGGCCCGCGTGCGCGAGGCGGACAGCAGGCGCCAGAGCGAGGTCGAGGGGCTCAAGGCCGAGCTCGGCAAGGCCCGCCAGGAGGGCGCCAGGCAGGTGCGTTTGCGTAGGGCCCCTATCAATTGCTTGCGGGGGGCCAGTGGCCAGCTGTGCTGTGTTGGGTCTCCACTGTCTGAATTTTGGCCAATGTTATTTTTACAAAACTCAACCCTTAAACTCGAATTGAAATGAAAGTGTGTGCGATTTGCCCTAGCAACAATCAACTGAATGTTTGTGGGTTGCCAGTTGAGCAGCGGCAGGCTTCCACTGTCATAATTCTGGACACTGTAGAACTTGAATCGGAAGTGCGCGATTTCCAAACAATCAATTGATTGTTTCAGGCACTCTTCACAGCCTCAAAGCCATCAATCTACCGCTTTCAGCGAACACTCCTACCGGATTTGCCATTACGAACAGCAATTGACTGCGGGACCCCCTCGCCTCCAGGCGGCCGAGGCGCGGGCCAAGGAGCGGGCCATGTCGCTGGTGCAGTTCCAGCTGCGGCAGCTGCAGCGCGAGCGGTCGACGCTGGCGCGGAGGGGGCTGGCCGAGGCGGCCCAGAGCGCCGCGGGGCCCTTCACGGCCGAGGAGCTGGAGGAGCAGAACGCGGCGTACAAGGAGCAGGTGGCGCTGCTGGGCGACGAGCTGGAGAAGACGCACATGGAGAGCCGCCTCAACGACCGCTACTGGAAGGGCCAGGTCGAGCGCCTCAAGCGCGAGCTCTCGGAGCTGCGCGACAAGCACGTGCGCCTGCAGCTGGCGGCCGCCCAGCACGGGCTCAGCAGCAGCAGCACCGAGGAGGAGGGCGTCGGGGCCGGGGCCGCAGCGGGCGCGGGCGAGTGCAGCAACAGCGGCGGAGGCGCGGGGGACGCGGCGGAGCAGGTGCGGCGGATGGACGAGCTGCGCGAGGAGAACGAGCAGCTCAAGAAGAAGTACTTCTTCACGCTGGCGGTGAGCGTGAAGCTGCACACGAGCAGCAACTGCGAGGTCTCGCGGCTCTACTACGACGAGCTGCCCAAGGAGCCCGGCATCACCTTCCACGAGTGGCCCAAGTGGATCGCCCAGAAGATCGACCAGTTCTCGCGACCAGCCTCGGGCTCCTCCCTCTGAGGTCCCCCCGCAAGCCCTTTCTCTCTTCCCCCTCTCCCCCCTGGGTCTCAGCCCCCCCCGCAGTGTGCCCTGCCGGACGCGCGCAGCAGGCTCGGGGCACCCCCGCGGCACCGCGAGCACCACACAGCACCAGCACAGCACCAACGCCCCTGTACCAGTAACTAACGCCCCCCCTGCCACAAGCAAACAATGGCCTCAAGCCCCGCGGGAGCACTCCTCCCCCAACTGGCCATGCGACAGACGCACCGACTCCCACCCGAGGCCACGATATGCGGGGAGAAGAGGGCCACGAGGCCTCTGCTGCCCTTCAGAGGCTCCAGGTGGTCGCTGGGCTCCTGCATCCCGGGCTTGGTCCTCGTGGCGGCTCCACGGAGAGACGGCAAGTGAGTACTGACACGGGCACCACCGAGAGAGCTTCCGGCCACTTGCTGGGTGCCACGCCAAGGGCGCCCCGCTGAGCTACTCCGCGGTCTGGGAGAAGCTGTTGCCTCAGCTGGCCCAGCGACGGGTGGCCGGGCAGGCCTCGCAGAGCACGCGGGCCTGCGCTCTCTCGTGCCCCAGTTCACAACAGGGCGCCCTGCACAGGGAAGCAAGTCCGGACACTCGGCTCCTCGGTTAGTAATGCGCGGAACGCGTGGATCGAGGATTTCACGACAAGGCAACTGAATCAAGTGCTCCCTGGGGATATTGCCATCGCCCCTTGCAGCACAGCCGCTGTGGTGGCCGCCAGCCCCGTGAGAGCGGGTTCGGACAGCACTCCACACTCCACTGTGACAAACACCGGAACTAAACTGCCGAAATAGGCACCCGAAGATACTCTACCTGCTCCTTCCCCATTCACTTTTTCCCAACACAAAATTAGCGCTTCACAATTCGTCCGGCCCTTTGGCGAGCAAGCCTCCTCTATCTCTTGCCTCTTGCCGGCTGGGCAATCTCTGCCATCCCTGTCCGCGCCATGTCCTCGACGACGACGAGCCTCGCCGGTGCGGTGGACGTCCACACGCTGCTGCGCATCGTGGAGCTGCTCGACCAGCCCAGCAGGGCGGCCCTGGCCCGCACGTGCTCGGCCCTCCGCCGCGTCTGCTCGCTCCCGCCCCTCTGGTCCGACCTCTGCTGCTCCTGGCGCTCGCTGGCCCCCGTCTCGGCGCTGCCTGTCGCCCAGCACGTGCGCCGCCTCTGCCTGCTGCCGGGGCCCCGCGCACCGCCCGTCGCCAGGGCCTGCGCCCTCGGCGCGCTGGTCGCGCTGCGGTCCTTCGAGGGCCCCGCAGACGACCTCGACGTCGACGCCCTCGCGAGGCTCGCGCACCTCGACACCGCCCGCATCGTCGCCAGGGAGGGCGGGGGCTTCATGGCCGACTCGCTGCGCCGCCTGGTCCGCTCCATGGGCCCGCGGCTCCGGACGCTCAGCGTCGTCCCCGGGCCCGACATGGCCTTCCCGGCCCTGCCCCACGCGCCCGAGGGGCTGCGCAACGAGGGCGCCGCCGTCCTGGGCGCGCTGGCGGAGCTCGTCGAGGAAGGGCAGGCGCCCCCGGACCTCGAGGAGCTGCGCTGCGAGTTCCCGATGGGCGCGTTCGGGCGGCTGCTGGACCGCATGCTGGCCGCGGGCGCCGCGCTGCCCCTGCGGCGCCTGGGCACGCTCTGCGGCGCAGGCGAGCAGCCCCTGGACCTCTGGGACTTTGCCCTCGTGCCCGCCTGCTTCCCGCTGCTCGAGGAGCTCGACGCCGGGGCCGTGGCGGAGCCCTACGTGCTGGCCACGGTGCCCTCGCTCAGGCGGTCGTGCCACGCCCTCGACGCCGCCGCCGTCGCGCTCGTCGCCGCCAACGCGGGGCCCGAGCCCCTGTCGCTCGAGTCGCTCCACATCGACGGCTCCACAGCAGACGCCGCGGCCCTGCTGCTGAGGTGCCGCCGGCTGACGGAGCTGGTCGTCGACGAGCCCTGCGACGCCGCTGTCGAGGCCATGGCGCTGCTGGGGCGCCTCCGCTCGCTCACGGTCGCTGGCGCCCGCGAGGCCACCGACTGGGAGCCCATGCGGCGCAGCGCTGTCCCTGGCCAGCGCGCAGGTGCCCGTCGCCCGGTGCTCCGCCCTCCTGGGCTTCCCGCTGTGCGCTGCGCTGCGGCGCGTCGTCTGCGAGGACAGCGACGCGGTACACGCGGACCACGTGCTGCCTCTGTTCCTGCTGCCCTCTCTCCGCGACGTCGCCATCTTCGCGCTGACGTGGGACGCCAGCTGCATCCCGCTGCTGCTGGACCTGCTCGCGGCCCTGCCCGAGGCGGTCTACGACGTGGTGGTGTCGAGGGAGGCCTGGGCGCAGCACTGGGAGAGGTTCTTCGCCTTGGGGGAGAGCTCGTCAGCAGTGGGCCCCTGCACTGTGCGCATCCAGGACCTTGCCGACGAATGGCGTGGCGACGCAGTCGTGTGGGTGCAGAGTGACCGCGATCCCGCTTTATGAGCGTTAGGTGCTTGTGTGACTGTCCACTGTCACCGTACTGTATCAACAGCAGAACCAAAACGCCCTATTTGGCTTGTCGTAGTGCCTTTGTCTGTTTAGCCCACTGCTGGGCGCTGCTGCTAGCGCTCCTCGTCGACAGTGTACGTCTGTCAAGCCCCCCCCCCCAAGACACACTCAGACATGCTCTGCAGTCTCTTACTTGGTGAGAGCCACGCACAGTCAGTACACAAGAAGAGCACTGTTGTCAAATGGTGGCGTCACGCCAAGCTCATAGGGTGTCATTACTGGGGGCCGAAACAGATATCAATCTGAAAAAGGGTCTCAACTGAAGGGTGCAGGAGGCACACTGAGTTCGGGCCGAGTACGTCATTCAAACAAATGACGATCGAAGGGGTCCATGGGGACTGCGGTGTGCCACTCGCCCTGAGCAGGGAGAGCGACCCGCTGGGCCCTGGGCCCCACGGGGAGGCATCCGTGGCTCAGGCGCACGCAGTCCCTGAGGTCGATGTCCAACACCTGCGGTGCTGCTCGAAGGAGCGCCTCGGCCCCCACATCCGACAGCAGAATCGAGTGGACCACCAGCAGCCTGAGACTCGAGCAGAGACTCGTCAAGGCAGAGACACCTCCGTCTGTGAGCTTTGGCAGCGTCAGCACGAGCTCCTCGAGCTCCCGCAACGACTCTGCGCAGCCCCCAAGCACCGCGGCCATCGCGTCGTCGCAGACGTGGTGCTCAGCGGCCTTGTGGATGGCGAGCCTTCCCAGGCAGCGGGCGCCGCCGAGGAAGGAGCCCAGGCCAGCAGGGGTGAAGCCGGTGCAGTGGACGAGGGCCAGCGTCTTCAGGCGCCGCGTGGGCAGCAGTCCCAGCACAGCGTCGCAGACGACGGTCTTGCAGAAGATGGCGACGGTCAGGGCGGAGCACGCGGGGCCCGTGACCAGCGCGTCGGTCAGCTGGAGGCCCGAGATGGCCAGCTTCTTGAGGGGGGCGCACTTGCCCAGCTCCGAGACGACCGCGGCCTCGTCGTCGTCGGGCTCCAGCGACACGGGGCATACGAGGCAGAGGCTCCGGAGCTGCCGCAGCTCCGCGATGCGCGACACGAGGCCCCGCGTCAGCGGCTGAGGGTAGCGGGCTCTGCCCAGCGAGAGGGAGACCAGAGTGCCCGCGCACTGGCCGAGGCAGCGCGCGAACTCCGCCGTGGCGACCTTGCCATCGACAGTGATCCGCGAGAGGGCCCACGGAGAGGATGGCACGGGGCCTGCATACCCCAGCACAGAATGCACCCGCAGGGAGCGCAGGCTGCGGCAGCAGAGGCTCAGCATATCAAGACCGGACGCCGGGACACCCTGGCCGTAGTGCAGAGTCACCAGAGACTTGCAGGCCCACCCGATCGCGGACACCGCTTTGGTGCTGCTGTCGGCGTTGCTGCCGTGCACGACGGGAAGCAGCAGCTCCTTGAGGCCCTCGAACAGTGACCCGGTGCTCGAGAACGCGGTGCAGAGGTCGGCGGCGGACATCGTGTCGCTGNTTGCAGGCCCACCCGATCGCGGACACCGCTTTGGTGCTGCTGTCGGCGTTGCTGCCGTGCACGACGGGAAGCAGCAGCTCCTTGAGGCCCTCGAACAGTGACCCGGTGCTCGAGAACGCGGTGCAGAGGTCGGCGGCGGACATCGTGTCGCTGGCGAATCGCTCGAGAGGGAGCACTGCTGCTGCCCAGTAGTCCTGGGCGAGGCCCGTGAGCAGCCCTCTGCCTGCGCCCATACGGCACTCGGTGAGCTCCACACGCGCGAGGTGGGCTCGGCATGCACGCCCCAGAGCTGCGGCCCCAGCGTCGCCCACGAGGCCGCACTGCGAGATGGAGACGTCCTGGAGCAGAGGGCACTCGGGGGCCACCGCGCACAGCGCAGAGTCCGTCATCCTAGGGCACCCTCGGACGCGTAAGCACAGCAAAGAGGACCCCAGGTGCATTGCAGCAGAGCACAGCGCCGCGTCGGACACGTTGGAGACTGCAGAGCGTCCCGGCGGCGGGAACATCGATGTCAACACTTCGTTAAGTCGAAATTGGCCTCTTTGGAGCGCACTGCAGAGGTGGGCGACGGCGCTGCGTAGATAGGGCGCGCGGGCCACGGCAGAGGCTCGGTGGTCGCCTTTGGCGGAGACGCGGCGCCACAGCGCGGGGGCGGCGCAGAGGGAGCGCATGCGGGAGCAGGTGCGCGAGAGGCAGCAGAGGTCGCGGGCACTCAGCAGCGGCAGCAGAAACAGCGACACGCACTGGTCGGGCAGGATCTCTGTGACGTCTCCCCCAGAGGGCGGCGGGTGGGCCCTCCTCCGATCGTCGCGAGTGGCCATGGCGGGGTTGGGATAGCTCGTGGTCTTGTATTCTCCGGCAAATGTGGAGGGTGGGGTTGTCTTTCTCCTGTGTGTGGAAACAATTGCTTCCACTAACAAATATCTGATGTGGTTTACTCCCGTGATGCTATACATGTGTGTCAGCGGGGATTAGCTGTCCAGGGTTCCTACGGGGGACCCCATCAGTGGAGTGCACACCATGGCGGGCGTCATCCCGTGAAGGGCCCTCGAGGCCCTGCCGATCCCACGGAAGCTGAACCCCGTGTCCTCGCGGAATTTCTCCGCATACCTCCCCTGCCTTAGTTACTCAGGTCCAGGACACATACAAAGGTGAAATGGAGGAACAGAAGTAGTTCCAGAACCTGCTGTACAGCTTCCCAGGCAGCAGCCAAGAACACAGCCCAGAAGCATCAGCAGAATGATAACTTTACCAAGAGTTCTACCCCTGTTGAGCAGCCGTCATCCAAGAGGCAGACGCTGAGACACCAATGCTGAAAGTGAGCGGCTCTCATGAGCTTCGCAGCTTGACCTGTCAGCCTAGCAGCTTGAGTAGTAGCAAAAATAATAACTGTCCGTTTTCTTTCGGATTCACTTTTTCGCATTCCTCATTTTCCCAATCTGCTTTGAGTTTTTGTGAGTCTTTTGCCCTTTTTTGTCCAGCAATTTTCCACGGGTACCGGTTGAATGAATGAATGGGAAAGGCCTTTTGCCATTTGTTCTGATGTTCACTGGGCTCCGAAAGAAAGTGATCAATCTGAAAGAGGGTCTAAACTGAAGGAGACACACTGAGTCCGGGCTGAGCACGTCATTCAAATGAAATGACTGCCGAAGGGGTCTGTGGGAACTGCAGTGTGCCACTCGCCCTGGGCAGGGAGAACGACCCTCCGGGCCCTGCGCTCCACAGACCCGAGGAACCCGGGGCTCAGGCGCACGCAGCCCCTCAGGTCGATGTCCAACACCCTCGGCGATGCTTGAAGGAGCGCCTCGGCACCCACGTCTGACATCAGAATCGAGTGGACCACCAGCTGCCTGAGGCTCGCGCAGAGACTCGTCAACTTAGAGACACCGCTGTCTGTGAGCTTTGGCAGCGTCAGCACGAGCTCCTTGAGCTCCCTCAACGGCCCTGCGCAGCCCCCCAGCACCGCGGCCATCGCGTCGTCGCATACGTGGTGCTGAGGGGCCTTGTGGATGGCCAACCTGCCCAGGCAGCGGGCGCCGCTCAGGAAGGAGCCCAGGCCAGCGGGGGTGAAGCCGGTGCAGTGGACGAGGGCCAGCGTCTTCAGGC
Source organism: Mastigamoeba balamuthi (assembly GCA_902651635.1). NCBI lineage: Eukaryota > Evosea > Mastigamoebida > Mastigamoebidae > Mastigamoeba > Mastigamoeba balamuthi. The sequence goes on along the minus strand of CACRSC010000059.1, from coordinate 159,510 downwards.
TCTGCGTGGGCAGCAGCTTGAGTACAACATCGCTGAGTACGGCCTTGCCGAAGATGGCGACGGTCAGGGCAGAGCAACAGGGGCCCGTGACCAGCGCGTCGGTCAGCTGGAGGCCCGAGAGGGACAGCTTCTTGAGGGGGGCGCACTTGCCCAGCTCTGAGACAACCGCGGCCTCAACTGGGCACACAAGGCTGAGGCTCCGGAGCTGCCGCAGCTCCACGATGCGCGACACGAGGCCCCGCGTCAGCGGCAGCGGGAAGTGGGCGCTGCCCAGCGAGAGGGCGACCAGAGTGCCCGAGCACGGGCCGAGGAGCGGCGAGTACTCCGCAGCGGCGACGCTGCCGTCGACAGTGATCCGCGAGAGAGCCCACGGGCAGTCAGGCAGGTGCCCTGCAAGGCTGTATAATAGATCACCCGGAGGGAGCGCAGGCTGCGGCAGTGGAGGCTCAGCTCATGAAGACTGTACAGGGGGACGCCCTGGCCGTAGTGCAGCGCCACCAGAGACTTGCAGGCCCACCCGATGGCGGACACCGCGCTGCTGTCGGTGTCGTCACCGTGCACGACGGGAAGCAGCAGCTCCTTGAGGCCCTCGAACAGTGACCCGGTTCTCGAGAACGCGGTGCAGAGGTCGGCGACTGACATCGTGTCGGTGGCGAACCGCTCGAGAGGGAGCACTGCCTCTGTCCAGCAGTCCTGGGCGAGACCCGTGAGCAGCCCTCTGCCCGCGCCCAGGCGGCAGCTGATCAGCTCCACACGCGCGAGGTGTGCGCGGCAAGCATGCCCAAGAGCTGCTGCCCCAGCGTCGCCCACGAGGCCGCACTGCGAGATGGAGACGTCCTGGAGCAGAGGGCACCAGGGGGCCAGCGCGCGTAGGGCAGAGTCCGTTAACCTCGGACATCCTCGAACGCGTAGGCACAGCAGAGAGGACCCCAGGTGCATTGCAGCAGAGCACAGCGCCGCGTCGGACACGTTGGAGACTGCAGTGCGTCCCGATCGTGGTAACAATGTTTACAATCTGTAAGTCAAAATTCACCCACATCGAATTCTGAGCGCACTGAGAAGGCGGGCGACGGCGCTGCGTAGATAGGGCGCGCGGGCCACGGCAGAGACGCGGTGGTCGCCATGGACGGAGACGCCATACCACAGGGCGGGGGCGGCGCAGAGGGAGCCCATGCGGGAGCAGGTGCGCGAGAGGCAGCAGAGGTCGCGGGCACTCAGCAGCGGCAGCAGAAACAGCGACACGCACTGGTCTGGCAGGATCTCCGTGACGTCTCCCCCAGCGAGCGGCGGGTGAGCCATCGTCCGATCATCGGGAGTGGCCATGGTGGGGTTGGATAGCTCGTTATCTGGCTTTCTCCGCGATGGTGGGTGGGGTTGTATTTCTCCTGTGTGTGGATACAATTGCTTCCTCCAACAAATCTCTGAGGCCGTACGCATTGACGGGTGGTCCTAGGACGTTCGCACTGCCTGATTGCTCAGGCCAAATGAAATCCGAGCGGCAACTTGGTCGCGTGAAGCAACAAGTGGACCCTGTCATCCTTGTCCATATATGGCAGCGGCAGCATCCCCCCTGGGCTGTCCCGGGCTGTGTGCTGGGCACGTGGTCGCCCACCCTCATCAAGCTCTGCGGCCTGCTGGATGGCGAGTAGGAGGATCGCTAATGCCCTGCAATCCAACAAAAAAGAGGCGTCGAAAGAAGGTGGCTCACGCAAGCAACGGAGCACTCAGACCACAAGCACTCAGATAGCTAGGACTCTGACCATGAGTACTCGGATAAGGAGCGCTCAGACAAGAAGGACTTGGACAAGGAGGGCGAATCAGCAGCTGTCCAGACCAAAGACCTGATCAGCGAGTCTGATGCAGACTCATAGCAGAAGACTGCTGCTGCATGGCAGGGAGGAGACCAACCCAACAGAGGTTAATGAGGAAATAACTCAGAGGCCGCAGCAGTGTGGGTGCAGAAACTGCATCAGGTTTTGCCCAGGTGAGCAGATCACAACATCACCCCTTCATCCACTAAGATGCTTTGCTCCTTCCAGAGCAAATAGACGAATTTGCTCTCGAGGGATGCCAACGCTGGGCTCCGATACAGTAATCAATCTGTGAGAGGGTCTCAACTGAAGGAGACAGTCCGGGCTGAGTGCGTCATTCAAATGAAATGTTGATCGAAGAGGTCCTTGAGGGGTCATGCGTTGCGCCAATCGCCCGGGCCCTGGACAGGAAGAACGATCCTCTGGGCACTGGGCACGGACTTGGGGCACCAGTGGCTCAAACGCACGTAGCCACTGAGGTCGATGTCCAACACCCGCGGTGCTGCTCGAAGGAGCGCCTCGGCCCCCACGTCTGACAACAGAAGCGAGTGGATCGCCAGCAGCCTGAGGCTCGAGCAGAGACTCGTCAAGGCAGAGACCCCGCTGTCTGTGAGCTTTGGCAGGACCAGCTCGAGCTCCTCGAGCTCCGGCAATGACCCTGCGCAGCCCCCCAGCACCGCGGCCATCGCGTCGTCGCAGATGTGGTGCTCAGGGGCCTTGTGGATGGCCAGCCTGCCCAGGCAGCGTGCGCCGCTCAGGAAGGAGCCCAGGCCAGCGAGGGTGAAGCCGATGCAGTGGACGAGGGCCAGCGTTTTCAGGCTCTGCGTGGGCAGCAGCGCCAGCACAGCGTCGCATACGACGGCGTCACTGAAGATGGCGACGGTCAGGGCGGAGCACGCGGGGCCCGTGACCAGCGCATCCGTCAGCTGGAGGCCCGAGAGGGACAGCTTCTTGAGGGGGGCGCACTTGCCCAGCTTTGATACCATCGTGGCCTCGTCGTCGTCGGGCTCCAGCGCCTCGGGGCACACGAGGCTGAGGCTCCGGAGCTGCCGCAGCTCCGCGATGCGCGACACGAGGGCTCGCGTCAGCGGCTGTGGGTAGCGGGCGCTGCCCAGCGAGAGAGATACCACAGTGCCCGCGGACTGGTCGAGAAACCGCGAGAACTCTGCAGCGGCGACGTTGCCATCGACAGTGATCCGCGAGAGGGCCCACGGCCGGGCTGGAAGGTGCCCTGCATGGCCCAACACAGAGAGCACCCGCAGAGAGCGCAAGCGGTGGCAGCAGAGGCTCAGCGCACGAAGACCAGATGCGGGGACGCCCTGGCCGTAGTGCAGCGACTCCAGAGACTTGCAGGCCCACCCGATGGCGGCCACCGCTCTTGCGCTGCTGCCGGCGTCGTCGCCGCGCACGACGGGCAGCAGCAGCTCCTTGAGGCTATCGAACAGTGACCCGGTGCTCAAGAACGCGACGCAGAGGTCGGCGGCGGACATCGTGTCGCTGGCGAACCGCTCGAGAGGGAGCACTGTCTCTGTCCAGCAGTCCTGGGCGAGACCCGTGAGCAGCCCTCTGCCTGCGCCCATGCCGCATTCAGTCATCTCCACGCGCGCGAGGTGGGCCCGGCATGCACGCCCGAGAGCTGCGGCGCCAGCGTCGCCCACGAGGCCGCACTGCGCGATGCAGACGTCCTGGAGCAGAGGGCACGCGGGGGCCAGCGCGCACAGCGCAGAGTCCGACAACCTAGGGCACCCTCGAACGTGTAGGCACAGCAGAGAGGACCCAAGGTGCACTGAAGCAAGCCAGAGCGGAACGTCGGACACACTGGAGACTGCAGTGCGTCCCGATGGCGGGAACAATGATGTCAAATTTTTATTAGTCGAAATTCGCCACTTTGGAGCGCACTGCAGAGGTCTGCGACGGCGTTGCGTAGATAGGGCGCGCGGGCCACGGCAGACGCGCGGTAGTCGCCTTGGACGGAGACGTGGCGCCACAAGGCGGGGGCGGCGCAGAGGGAGCGCATGCGGGAGCAGGTGCGCGAGAGGCAGCAGAGGTCGCGGGCACTCAACAGCGGCAGCAGAAACAGCGACACGCACTGGTCGGGCAGGATCTCTGTGACGTCTCCCCCAGCAAGCGGTGGGTGAGCCCTCGTCCTATCGTCGGGACTGGCCATGGCGGGTGTTGGGATAGCTCGTTATCTGTGTTCTGCAGCAGTGATGGTGGGCGGGGTTGTCTTTCTCCTGTGTGTGGATACAATTGCTTCCGCCAGCAAATATCTGATGCCGTATGCATAGGCGGGTGGACCTAGGACGTTCGCACTGCTTGGATGCTCAGGCCAAAGGAAGTCCGAGCATCAGCTTGGCCGTGTCTCTGCTATGAAGTGGACTCTGTCATCCGTGTCCATCACCCATGCCAGAAGTAGTTCAAGTCAGGCGACCACACCTCAGGGGCAGCAGAGGGCCAAGTGGAGAAGTCTGACGTTGACTCGGTCAGTGGGCCGGTAGACCGCTACGGATATCTGAATCCTACCAGGGAATGGTAATTGCACCCGGGCGGATCAGCAGTCTTGCAATTCAACTCCGTCCCTTGGCCATTTTGCACACAGAGTCACTGAGAGGCGGTGAGACGGAAGAGACCGGGGGGGCGAGCCCATTCGCGCTTGGCAGCACGCGGGGCGGCCTCTGGCTGCAACTCGAGAACGAGCACAGAAGACGTTCACAAAAACTCACTCTGAAACTACAGGTCAGGTAAAGATTCAAGCTGCACAGCTGGGTGCTGCTGCTGCTGGCGCTCCTCGTCCCTGCACACCGCCGTACGCAGTCTTGACAGTGTATGTCTGCCGAGCCCCACCTCAGATCTGGTCTGCAATATGTAGTATTCGAACTTGTTTTGCCATCGACAGCACTCGAGGGAAGTGAACACTGTTGTCGAACGGCGGACTAACGCCAAGCTCACGGGTTGTCAAATACAGAGGACTGGAAATTGATAATAGGTGTTGTTCCCCTCACTGGTAGCCGAAGGAGTGTTTGCAATGTTCCATGACAGAGAAAAAACGATCAGTCTGAAAGGGACTCAACTGATGGGTGCAGGAGGCACACTGAGTCCGGGCACAATGCGTCATTCAAATGATATGTTGACCGAGGAATACTTGAGGACTTCTGCCGTGTGCCACTCGCCCTGAATCTGAGCAGGGAGAACGACCCTCTGGGCCCTGGGCCCCAGGAACTCGAGGCACCCGAGTCCCAGGCGCACGCAGTCACTGAGGTCTATTTCCAACACCTGCGGTGCTGCTCGAAGGAGCACCCCGGCCCCCACGTCTGACAGCAGAAGCGAGTGGACCTCCAGTCGCCTGAGGCTCGAGCAGAGGCGGGCCACTTCAGAGGCCCCGCCGTCTGTGAGCTGCGGCAGGGCCAGCACAACCCCCTCGAGCTCCCTCAACGACGGGGCGCAGCGCCCCAGCACTGCAGCTATCGCGTCGTCGCAGACGTAGTGCTCACGGGCCTTAACGATGGCTAGCCCGCGCAGGTCGCGGGCGCCGCTGAGGAAGGAGTCCAGGCCGGCGGGGGTGAAGCCAATGCAATTGACCAGCCCCAACGCCTGCAGGCGCTGCGTGGGCAGCAGCCCCAGCACAGCGTCGCAGACGACGGTCTTGCAGAAGATGGCGACGGTCAGGGCGGAGCACGCGGGGCCCGTGACCAGCGCGTCGGTCAGCTGGAGGCCCGAGATAGTAAGCTGATCGAGGGGGGCGCACTTGCCCAGCTCCGAGACGACCGCGGCCTCGTCGTCGTCGTCGGGCTCCAGCGACATGGGGCACACGAGGCTGAGGCTCCGGAGCTGCCGCAGCTCCGCGATGCTCGACACGAGGCCCGGCGTCAGCGGCAGCGGGAAGTGGGCGCTGCCCAGCGAGAGGGCGGCCAGAGTGCCCGCGCACTGGCGCAGGAAGCGCGAGAACTCCGCATAGGCGACGTCGCCGTCGACAGTGATCCTCGCGAGGGCCGACGGGCTGGCTGGCAGGTGCCCTGCGTGGCCCAGCACAGCGCGAACCCGCATGGTGCTCAGACTGCGACAGCAGAGGCTCAGCGCATGAAGACCGGAGGCGGGGACGCTCTGGCCGTAGTGCAGCGACTCCAGAGACGTGCAGGCCCACGCGATGGCGGTCACCGCTCTGGCGCTGCTGCCGGGGTCGTAGCAGTGCACGGCGGGCAGCAGCAGCTCCTTGAGGCCCTCGAACAGTGACCCGGTGCTCGAGAACGCGGTGCAGAGGTCGGCGGCGGACATCGTGTTGCTGTCGAACCGCTCGAGAGGGAGCACTTGGGTTGTCGTGCAACCCTGAGCGAGGCCCATGAGCAGCCCTCTGCCTGCGCCCACGTCGCAGTCTGTCAGCTCCACACGCACGAGGTGGGCCCGGCAGGCACGCCCGAGAGCTGCGGCCCCAGCGCCGCCCACGAGGCCGCACTGAGAGATGGAGACGTCCTGGAGCAGAGGGCACGCGGGGGCCAGCGCGCACAGCGCAGAGTCCGACAGCATCGGACACGTTCGAACGTGCAGGCACAGCAGAGAGGACCCCAGGTGCACTGCAGCCGAGCAGAGCGCCTCGTCTGTCACGCCGGAGACTTGCAGAGCGTCCCGACGGCCGCGATTCAGGGGAGAAATTGTTTAAGTCGAATTCACCGTGCAAAAGGAGCGCACTGCAGAGGTCTGCGACGGCGTTGCGTAGATAGGGCGCGCGGGCCACGGCAGACGCGCGGTCGTCGCCTTGGACGGTGACGTAGCGCCACAGCGCGGGGGCGGCGCAGATGGAGCGCATTCTCGTGCACGTACGCGAGAGGCAGCAGAGGTCGCGGGCACTCAGCAGCGGCAGCAGAAAATGCTCCACGCACTGGTCGGGCAGGATCTCCGTGACATCTCCCTCGGTGGGCAGCAGGTGGGCCTGCGTTCTATTGCCGGGACTGTCCATGGCGGGGTGTGGGATAGCTCGCGACTTGTTGTCTGCGGCAGTGATGGTGTGTGCGGTTGTCTTTCTCCTGTGTGTGGAAACAATTGCTTCCACCAACAAATATCTGATGCCGTATGCATAGGCGGGTGCACCTTGAACGGGCGCACTGCCAGGTTGCTCAGGCCTAATCAGTTCTGAGCGACAGCGTGGAAGTGTCTCTTGGATGACGTGAACTTGGACATCCACGGTCCCACAGCCCTCCCTTAATGCCGCAGTGTCGGCAGAGCTGCGACGAGCCGCTGGGCCGTGCGGGCTGGTGGGTGGCTAGCAGGGTCGAAATCCAGGAAGCACGAGGCTCTGAAAGAGTCACCCACAATCCTACTGCAAAACAACCTCTTCCGCGTTCCGAGCAATTGCTTCTTTGTTGCGGAGGGGGGCAAGTCCTGGCAGGCTCAGGTTCTCAGTTTATCCATGCAGCGACAGTGAGATACCCAATGGTCAATGTCGCACCCGATGACCTGTCCGATAATGGGAATGACGACAATGACCTATCGGACATATCCCCCGAGATACCAGATTCTGGTTCTCGTTCTGGCTGTGTTTCTGTGAAAGTGATGGCTCGCGGAGCCCATGGCTGCCTCGGAGAACCTCCGCCGGAGCCCATGAGCCCGTCCGAGCTCGCAACGGTGTCGTAGACCTTCTGGTCCCAGCTGTCCACAACCTGCAGGTTCTGGAAGAGGAGCAGGACGTCCCGCAGCCAGGGGTTCGCTGTCTTGCTGGCCCCGCGGAAGCTGAACCCCGTTGCCTCGCGGAACTGGTCCACGTACGACCCCTGGGGGCCCAGCTCCGTCTCGATGGCAATCGCGTCCCACGCCGTGTCGTCGACGAGGTACGTGCCGTAGTTCTGCAGTGTCCACGCCAGCGACCTGCCCATCGCCGTGTGGAGGCTCAGCCTGCCGATGTCCGTCGATGCCGGGATGGCCAGCAGCGAGCCGGGGCGGACGGCGGTGTTGTGGCCGCCGTAGCGCATCTTGCTCTCGGGGTCCGCGAAGTAGGTGTCGCACCAGACGGCGGGCCAGCGGAAGCACGTGGACTGCTTGGTGCCCTCGCGGTTGAAGTTGCGGGCCGCCCACAGGTTCGACTTGAGGGCGTGGCGGACCTCCCACACGACGCCGCTGGCGTCCGGGAGGAACTCGCCGAGCCTCACTGTGCCCCCGATCGCGGACAGCCCGCTGCCCCCGTGCGCCCCCATGTGCCCCGTCCCCGTGATGTTCGCGTGGCGGAACCTGATCCACGTGGTCACCGGCGCCGAGGCGTTGCAGTGGGCCAGGGGCTGCGTCTGGACGAACGAGGCGCCGTCGGGCATCAGCATGGCGGCGGCGTGGTTGTTGCCGTCGTTCTTGATGACGTAGTCCCGCGGGAACGGGGCCGTGCCCACCACCTTCTCGGGCTTGTTGGGCGAGCACCTCGAGCGGCCAGTCCACCCGGCGTCGCTCAGGAAGAAGTCGGTCATCGGCTGCGTTTTGTCGAGGAAGAGGAGGTCGGCGTCGGGCACTATGTTCGTGTCGCCGCTGATGTTCAGGGTGGCAGGCACGAAGCGGGCACCGCGTCCGATGGGCAGGTTCCAGATCGAGTCGCTCGAGAACGGCCACCGCAGCCCGTTCCTGGGACTGCTCGGCGCGCCGCGGACGCGGAAGGTGGTCGGGATGGGGTGCACGTGGAGGTCCCAGTCGTCGACGAGCACCACAGTGGGGCCTGTGCCCACGATCCTCACGGTCGCGCTGCTCGCCGGCAACTCGGGGTCGACCCAGAAGACCGACGAGAGCTGCTTCCACGCGACGACCGACTGCGCGCTCACCTTGACCTCACCGGCGCACCAGTTGACGACGGAGCCGCTCTGGTCGCGGAGTGCGACGCAGACAGAGACCACCGCAGAGGGCCCGGACGACAGGGCGCGGACCCACGTGCCGAGCGAGTAGGCGGTGCCGGGGGCGATGGTGAAGGGCTGGGACTCGAGAGAGTAGTCGGTTGCGGCGGTTACCGCGATCCTTGCCGACGAGGTGCCTTCGTGCGCGTCTGACTGCACCAGCTGCACGGTCCCTGAGTCCAGCACGTGCGTCCAGACCCTCGTGGACCACCCCGTGGCCAGGGGCTGCTCGTAGCTGGGATTGGCGATCAGGTTCGCTTCTGCCAGCACGCTGAGCAGACCGCAGCAGGACACCATCCACACGGGGAAACAACGGCTGTTCATTTTTCGGCTCTCTGGTGGTTTGCAGGACTGTTTTTTATGGTTTATGTGTACAGCCTTGATTTCTCTTTAATGTTCGGGGGACAGGCGGGTAGTGTTCTCCAATACAGGCCCAGGTCATTTGCTCAACACGTCTCGCAACGGTTCTCGCCCGTCCTGTTTGAGGCAAGAAAAACTGATTGCCGAAACGGTCTCTCCCCATGTCACGGCGTTTTTCCGTTATGGCTTAGTTTTTTTCTGATGCAATCAACAGCCTCCGTTAATGCACGCCGCCCGCGGTGAACATCGGGCAACGCCGTGTTTGGTCCATGCGCAGTTTGCACTGAATCGGCGGCGCTGTAGGCCCTCACGTGCCGGAACAGCGGCAAATATTAAGCAGCCACCAATGCTATCTGTGTGCAGCACACTTCATGGCCCTTTGTACACTGCCACAGTTTGCTCTGGATAACAGCGGCTGACTGCTTGGCCGCGCCTCTGTGATGAAGCACACTCTGTTGGAGGGCATTCTCAGCCCACGCGAGACTCTCACGCGGAGGGCCTGTCCATGAATTCTGCCGCCTGGCTCTCCACAAGGCCGCGCTGCTGCGGCACGTCGAGCCGGCGCACCCACTCGCGCGCTCGCTGGGGGCGGTAGCCCGCCCGCTCCTGATGCTCGAGCAGCCTCTTCCGCGTCAGGCGTCCCTCCTCGTCGCACTGCATTGCCTCCGAGGCCTCGCAGCCCTCCCGCTGGCTCCCAGAACTCTCTCGCTCGTGCTCGCCCGACGCGCTGCAGAGCAGACAGCTCAGCAGTGGGGGATGTCTGTCGGAGGCCCAGAGGGGCGCTGGCAGCGCACACTGAGAAGCTCTCGCTGGTGGTCGGGGAGACGCCGGCGGCGAGGTTGAGGATCATCGTGGCCGCGACGGGGTAGGGCACGCCCTCGACGACGCAGCTCTCCTCGCGGGGCTCCGGGAGCGCCCACCGTAGCGTGAACAGCACGTCGCGCGTTCCTTCCTCGGTCTCCGAGTCCCACGCGGGCCCCACCTTGTCCTGCGCCCGTCCAGCAGCTGAGCCGCGGACGAGAGGGTGTTGCGCACGAATCGGCCGCAGGAGGCGTCGGGGTGGGCCCCGGGCTCCGCGCGGTGAACGGCGTAGTGGAAGGCGAGCGTCAGGGCCACGAGGGGGCCCTCGGCGCGGAAGTACTCGGGCATCTCTGCGCCCTCGGTGCCCCTGTCGTGCAGGGCGCGGTACCTCTGCAGGGCCTCCTCGCGGCCTGCCTGCGGTCGTGCGAAGGCGCGGGGAGGCAGCGCGTCAGAAGGACGTGGCGGTGCGCAGTGGGTGGCGCTTACCATGTGCAGGGGAATCAGGTGGTGCGGGAAGCACATCTGGCCTGTGAAGATGCACCGGGGGAACTGCTCCTCGGGCTCTCCGGCCGCTGCCTCCCCCCCAGCATTCTTGGCGCCAGTCTCCCTCGCGAGCGCTCTTGTTTGCTCCATCAATTGCTCCCCTTCGAGATGCATGAATCTTTCTGACGTCTTGCCGACCAACAAGGGGAATGACAGGCCTGAGACAGGTGCGTATAACTAGGACGGCCATGCCCTCGGAGGAGAATACACATCGCAAGGGCAAGGACACTCGATGGATATGATTCTACGGGAGAACGAACCCCTGCAGAAGATTCGTGTGGTACAGTTGGATTCAGTTGATTGTCAGAAAGCCACACACGAAAAATTGAGCAACATGACAGAGCGCGTAGGAAGACACTGGGACCCCACCGCGGCAGGAGAAGACCTCATGGGAGTGCTGAACAACTATCTACTGCTGCACATCGTGGAGATGCTGGACAGGTGCAGCAGAGGTGCGCTGGCCCGCACGTGCTCTGCTTTCCGCCAGATCTGCGCCTCTCCGTCCCTGTGGTCCGAACTATACTGCGGCGAGCCAGCCCTGGCCCTCCTCTCGGAGCAGCCAGTTGCTCGACACGTCCGCCACCTCTCCCTGGATTCGCTGCATGCAGGACACCCCGAGATTGTCGCGCAAGCCCTCAGCGCCATGGTCTCGCTGACCTCTTTCCTGGGGCCTGCCGAAAGCACTTACCTGGATGCCCTCGCCGCCCTCCCCTGCCTGAACTGCGTGACAGTCTGTATCACTGATAGTTCGAGCCCTGTCGGTGATTCGCTGCGACGTCTGGTGCTCTCGGCGGGCCAGAGGCTCCACAGTATTCACTGCATTCATTTATGCGGGTCAGACACGCATATCGACTACGACCAAGAGGGGGCTGCCATCCTCGGGGCTGTGGAAGACCTGGTCGCATCGGGAAAGACGCCAAAGGTGCTGACTGAGCTTTGTGGCCAATTCCCACTGGCGGAGCTCGATAGCCTCATGAGAAGGATGCTTGTGGAGGGCGTGACGTTGCCTCTGAGGTGCCTGTGCTCAGTCAGACACGTCGAGGGTAACTACGTGGCTCTCGCCACCTCGGCTGCAACGTGCTTCCCACTGCAAATCATTTGATGCTGGCGATGCATGTACGCCCTACGCTCTGGTCGCTATGCAGGCACTGAAAAGGCCCTGGAACCTTGTAGATCCTTTTGGTATTGCGTTTACTCTGAAGAACCTCAGGAGCGAGTCCCTGTCACTGGTTTCACTGAAAATTGACGGCTCTGTGCCGGACTCTTCACGACTACTATGCAAGTGCCACCTTCTCACTGAGCTGGCGGTGATCGGTCTGTGTGATGCCACTGTGGAGGCAATTGCAAATCTTCAGCACCTGAGGTCTCTGACTCTTCAGAGAGTTTCCAGAAACATCTGCTGGGAACCCTTACGACGGAGCACAGCATCTCTGGAGACCCTGAACGTCCCATCTGCCTCGTGTTCGCCCATATTCATGTTCCCATTGTGCTCTAGCCTCAGAAGTGTTATTTGTCGTGATGCCTACCCCTCGGCGGAACTGCCCTACCACTTGAATCAACTCGAATTCCTTAGCCATGTTCAACTGGACATGCTGATGTGGGACATACACTGCATTGAACTGGTGCTGGATTTCCTTCAGAGGCGCCCATATATTCTATTCAGATTGACCATATCCAGGCCAGCATGGATGCAGTTGAGGCAGAGAATCGCATGCCTCGGGAGAGAATTGCTCGCGTGCTATGTTATTATCCAAGACATGAAGAATGAAACAGGCACTCCGCCATCTGACCGGGGGGCAATAAGGCGTATCAACGATATGCAGTGGTTGTGGATCGCTGGGGCAAAATGATGAGGCACTTCCAGACATTAGTATCTATCTGATAAATAAATGCTATGTGCTACAAAAGGGGCAGAGAAAAAAATGAAAATACAAACTGATGTTTTCATTCACAGGCCCTAGTGGCTGGTCACACAAGTGCCGTAGATGTGGAGACCTGAGCTGACCTGATGGACCCCGAAGAAGGGGGCTTCCACCAGTCCCGCCAATTGTCGGGATCAGAGAGCTGAGTGAAACGCCAACGGTTCACGTGCACATAACAACAGTCCCTGCAGGGAAAACAGGAGGCGGGACAGGTCACTGATTGCAAGTTAGTAGCAGCCCCATTGCTTGCCTCTGCATCCCTCCACGTATGCAATTGTGGCCACCTCTGACACAGCTCCTCAAGCAAGCCAGCTGCGTGGCAGTAATATTCAAAGACCCCAGTAAGCACACTCCACCAAAAATAATAACGGCATTGTCTGGGTACTCGAATGGTGGCTGACAGTCCAAAGAATCAGATTCAGAGTCAATTTTCGCCCTTCAGCTTCCCGTGGAGGACAGGCTGACAGTCCAAGGTGAAATCTGCGATATCCGATTGTGGTCGTCGCTTTCCAGGGGTCATGGCCCGTGCACGTGACTGCATGGCTGAAGCTGCGGGCCTCCTGTCGACTGTTTCTGGCGATTGCCTGGCCGCGCATCTGCTGCCGCTGCTGAGTGCCCGCGAGCTGTGCTGCCTCTCGCGCACGTGCACTCGCCTGCGCTCCCTCTGCGCCGCCCCCCCGCTCTGGGGGCACATAAGCGCTCGTGGCGACCGCCAGGCAGTGCTCCTTACCCTCGCCCCGTATCTGCGCAGCGGTGCTGCGAGCCTCGACAGTGCGCCATCACACCCTCGGGGTTTTCGCCTCTTAGTTTCTTCGTCGAGTTGCCCGAATTTTCAATTGGCATGCGCGATTCGTCTAAGGCCGCGGGCGCCCTTCAGTCTCGATGGTGTCGGACGCGGGCCTCAGCTCGTCTGTGGTGTTCCTGGGCCGGTCGCTGCGGACGCTGGCCGTGCACAGCTGCGAAGCGCTGACCGACTCGGCGCTGAGCTCCCTGGCGGTCCTGTGCCCGCAGCTGCAGGCCCTCTCGCTGCTCTGCTGCCCCCGCGTCGGCGACTCCGGCACCTCCGCGATCGCCCGCGCGCTCTCCCCGCGGCTGTGCTACGCGGAGCTGATGGGGTGTCGCCTGGGCGCTGGCAGGGGGCTACTCAAGGGCCTCGCCGAGGGCCGCGACCAGTCGGCCGTCCTGCCCCTCGAGGACTTCGGCAGCGACACGCTGACCTCTGCGGACCTCTGCGACGCGTTCGGCCACACCGGGACGCTGTTCTGGGGCCTCCGGAGGCTCTGGCTGCCTGTGGTCCACGCGGACGACCCCACCAGCGCCGCCGCGGCCGTGGCCATCGCCGCCGCGTGCCCCTCGCTCGTCGACCTGCGCCTCGGCGACGGCGTCCCCGCCCTGGGCGTCGAGGTGCTCGCCGCCAACTGCAAGCTGCTGCGCCACCTGCGTGCTCGCTCGGCCAGCAGCCTGGGCAGCCCCGCGTGGCACTTGGAGCTCCTCGCTGGGCAGCACGCGAGACCCCCTGCAGCTCACCCCCGCCCTCGCTGCGTGCATCGCGTCGCTCGGGCGGCTGCGGTCGCTGAGCCTCGCGTGCTTCGGCGGCAGCGAGAGGGGCGCTGTGGAGCGGGCCGTCTCGGTGCTGGGCAGCTGCGCGCCCCTCGAGTCGCTGCGGCTCGCGGGGCTGTGGCTCACGCGCGAGTTCGTCTCGGGCCCCGCGTGCCGCGAGCTCGCCAGCGCCTCGCTGGAGCAGGTCTGCGCAGACAACGCGACGCTGGCTGCGCTGCCGGCCCAGCGCTTGCGGAGGCCCTCGCTCGTCCGCTGTTGGGGCTACAGCAGCAGGGGCGTCTGGCAGCTGCTGCGGAGGGCTGCGGGCCTGCGGTCGCTGGAGCTCCGCGAGGAGTATGTGCACGGCATCGGCGACGACCGTATGGCCTCTGTAGTCGCGTTGTCCGCAGCCTCGATGCCCCGTCTCGGCGATCTGGCGCTGGAGCTGCCGCTGGCCACCGACGAGGGGGCTGCAGAGCTCTCGAGGGTCTGCGCGCGGCTGGAGGAGCTGGAGGTGCACGCGCCGCTGCTGACAGAGGACGGCGCCAACGAGCTGCTGCGCGCCGCCGGGCCGAGGGCGCGGGCCATCGACCTGTGCAGGTGCCCGAGGCTCGACGTGGAGCTCCTCCGCGGGCTGGGGGCTCAGGTTGAGAGGGTCGTGCTCGCAGCCGCGCTGCGCGACAGGGTGGTCCCACACGTCTCAGCGCAGCGCCCTCGGGTCTGCTTTGCTTTCAAATAAAACGGCTACCCCTCGTGTGGGCTGAGCGATTGTGTCCACGCTCGTATGTCGAGCTCGGCTCTCCTCATACAGCTTGAGCAGTCTGCAGTCGGGAATAGACCCCAGTTGGGCCTGTGTCTGGCGAGAGTAGTGGTGCACGAGCTTTTCGTGGTGTCTGCGGTTGAGGTGGTAAGAGGCTTCAGGTGTCCAGGACTGAGATTTCACGCAGCAGACAATTCAACGCGGTGTACTCGCCAACCACAGGCATCAGCCGTTGAATGGAAGTATGTGGTACGTCAGGAGCATGCACTGGCACCGCGAGGACAGGGGATGATCAAGGGCCACATGCTGAAGAGCCTCGGGCATCATTCCGGGTATGCGTCTCTGCCGGTATTTATATGTCTTTGCAGCCAAACGTACCATTTTACCAGTTTCATGAAAAACACCAAAACGTGAAAATGTCGTTTTAAA
Source organism: Mastigamoeba balamuthi (assembly GCA_902651635.1). Classification (NCBI taxonomy): domain Eukaryota; phylum Evosea; order Mastigamoebida; family Mastigamoebidae; genus Mastigamoeba; species Mastigamoeba balamuthi. The sequence goes on along the minus strand of CACRSC010000059.1, from coordinate 144,488 downwards.
ACGACATTTTGAAAAAAAGCGAAAGTGAAATGTCGTTTCAGAACGACAAGTCAAAAAAATGAGAAAAACTAAGTCAAAGTATGGTATGAAATAAGGCAAAAAATGACTAGAAAAATGTTTAATAAAAAGAGAAGATTTGCTA
>CACRSC010000059.1:122876-138933 GCA_902651635.1 Mastigamoeba balamuthi | reverse complement strand
ACGGAAGGCACTGAGGGGCTGGGTGGCCAAAGGAGGTCGCTGGTGGGGGCCGAGGCACCGTCGAGGCACAGCAGGCACAGCAAGGGCGGCAGCAGGCACGGGCACGGGCACGGAAAGGAAAGGGAGCACACGCCCCTGTCCAAGAGAGGAGAGCACGGGGGCGACGCTGTACTGCGGCAGACAGCCCCGTTGCAGCAGAGGAGCACCACGCCGGGGTTCTAGAATGCTCTGTGAAGCGCACACTGCTCAGCACATGTACACACAACCCCTGACCGAAGAACAAATGGCCACAATTCAAAAAATGCCTCACAAGGTGCTGCCTCCTCTTCCTCGTAAGGTGGGGCTCTGCGACAGTGTGTCCCCCCACACCAGGGCGGAATTAACACGACGAGGTGCTCGCTCCTCTGGTGAGCTTGTGATTCCATTCCGAATCTTACGATCCACATAGCTTCCCGGACAATGTGCCCACAACTAATCAGGCCCGCTCGCCAAGCCAGTGCGGTCACTGCAGCGCGGGGCCAGTTCGAATGAAGGTTGGCATTCTTGAGAACGCAGTCTGGTTGCTTGCGCAGAATAACCTGACAGTACCTGACAGTCTTTCTTGACCGGTGAGTTATTTTTGGAGCGATAAAAAAGAAGAAATACTGAAGGGAATTGGAGTTGCTGATGAGACAGCAGAATGAACAAATGTAATGAGTGTGCCAGGGTATGATGGACCCTGGGGTTCAGCAGCAGCAAAGGTGGCGGCAGTAGCAGTGGCAGCAGCAGAAGCAGAGGCAGAGGATTTCTTATCAGCCTGTTCAACAGATACACAATGAAAATGATGAACCAAAAACAGGCAGTCTTTCCAGAACCGCCCCTGGACATACCCTCTAAGCCCCACAACACGCATGCCCCCCCCCCCCCCCAAACTCCACCACCCACTGTAACCCCCCCCACCCCAACGCCCCTGGCTCTACAGAGCTCATCCCTCAATGGTAGCAGAATGGGGAACAACACTATTTCTATTTCTATTCCAGAGGATTTGTAACCTCAACCTGATGGTTGAGATGGAAGTCATAGTAGATACAGGGACTGTGTACCATCAGAGAATGAGGAAAAACGAGAGTGTGAGACATACAAAGAAGGAAAAGAGTTAACAAACACTCTGGTGTAGCAGTGGGCTGTGATGCAGGCAAGGAAGACGAAGAGGCAGAGCCAGCAGTCCTGGAGAAACCTGTAACATGATTTGAATGCAGAAGATGTGGGACAGGGAAAATACCTTCGTTGAAGCTCTGGGGTTTGTTGACAAGCATTCGCCAGTGTCCAGCTTCTTGAAGTCAACAAGGCTCTTGTATGACAGGAAGAACATGTGAAGCAGCCTCAGGTTGACCTGCGGAGGACATTAATTAGGAATAGTGAAGAATAGACCTAGATTCTGCACGGGCAGCGAGCGGTTCTGGTGGGTGCGGGGGCTCGGAGTTGAGCTTTGGTGCATTTCTATTCTCACTTGTTTCGCACGAAGCCGGGCGAGCCCTACTGCAGCCCAGCCCACTCGCCGAGACCCGCTCCAGCGGTTCGGGTGCGGAGTTGAGCTTTGGTGCATTTCTATTCTCACTTGTTTCGCGCATACTGCGAAGCCAGGCGAGCCCTACTGCAGCCCAGCTCACTCGCCGAGACCTGCACCGCCTGCACAACCTGCAGCATGGAGCAGCAGCAGCGACCCATAAGCAAGCTCTCCCGCTTCCGCATCCGCCCTGTGGATCCCCATGTGTTTCGCGCCCGACACGGCTGCCAACGGCATCGGCTGTCTCTTTGTCTCTCCCCTGCCGGCACCGCTGAAAGCCTGTGCAGGGCTGCCGAGGGGCCCTCCCTCCACCTGGGCATCGCAGTGCTGGTGCCCGACGTCCTGGTCCCCAGCAGCAGCTTGCTGACGGGCTCTGAGCGCTACCAGACGCCCGACACGCCCATGTGGGAGGGCGTCTCGGTCTGCGTGGCGCCCTCGGCACCGCACGGGCAGCAGCCGCCCGGCGAGGATAACCGCAGCGTCGAGTTTGTGGTGCTCAGCTCGACCTCGAGCCCCGTGCTGGGCGTCGTCGACATCCGGGACATCCGCGTCGGCTGCGGGGAGGTCGAGCTGCACACCACCAGCGAGTTCGGGAACGTCCCCGCGTGGCGCCTCAGCTACGAGGCTGCCGCCCCGGCGCCTCCCGCCGCCCTCGTGCTCTCCCGGTTCCGCGCCCTGGCCCTTCTCGTCGGAGCAGACAGTGCGCTCTCGCTCTCCCTACGGGCCCCACGGCAGAGCTGACCGCCTGCGCCGCGTGCTCCTGCGACAGGGATCAGCGGGCAGGGCGTGCGCCTGCGCGGGCCGCGGAACGACGCGGGGCTCATGGCCCAGTGGGCGGGGCGGTTCGCGGACCGCGCGGGCGACCAGACGACGCTGCTGGGGGAGGAGGCGACGCTGGGCAACATCGAGACGGGGCTGGCGGGGCTGGCGGAGCGCGCGGGCAGGGGAGACGTGGTCCTCTTCTACTTCTCCGGCCTGGGCACCACCAGCGTTAGGCCCCTGGGCTGCGACGAGCTCGGCATACCGGCCCTTCCGGCAGCCTGCCTCTGCCCCTTGTGCGAGCGCCTCTTTCCCCCCCCCCGGCCGTGTGCTTGTGATGCGGTGCGCAGAGCTCACACTATACTCGCGCTCGGCACCACTCGGGGAGCAGCGACGTGCTGCCAGAGGACACGTCGTCGGGCGCCTTCAAGCTGCTGTCGTCAGTCAGAGTGGCGCAGCTGCTCAGCCCGGCCCTGCGTAAGGGCGCCACCGTCAACATCGTCCTCGACTGCGACTTTGGCGGCGGCCCCCGATCCACCGCGCCGATCGGGCCAGGAGGCGTCCGGGATGACGCCTTGGGCTCGGGGGCCAGCGAGGCGCGCTACAAGCACCTGGCGCTGCCTGACAGCCTCCCCAGCCACCCCAGGGGCCACGGGCCTGTCAACAGCTTCTCGCGGGTCGTCAGCATCCTCAGCGGCAATGCCGATGACGGCGAAGACACGCACCACCGCGGCAGCAGGGCAGCGGGCAGCGCCACCGCGCTCACCCCATGCATCAGCGTGGGGTCTGTGCTGGACACGCTGCGAGTGGGGGCCGAGACGTCCGGTGGTGCCGCGAGTTCAGCCGCGAGTGGGCGGTGGGTGGACATCGCGCGAGGGTCGGAGGCGTTCGGGGCGGGCATCGTCGAGGCTGCCAAGAGAGCACCGGCCGCCACCCGCGACGTGGCGCAGGACAGGGCGGCACTGGCGGCGCTCGAAGCGATGACGCGGGGCCAGTGGGAGGCAGTAGCGCTGCAGGCCATCGAGCTGGACCCGCGCGGGATGAGCCCGGTGGTGGACAGCGTGGCCGGGGGGCTGGACGCGAGCCCCGCGAGGGGGCAGCTGCTGGCGCGTGCCCTCTCGGACGGCGCCCTCATCGACACCCTCGCCGCCGCCGCCCCTACCTCTGAGCGCGGGTGGAGGGAGCGGGAGGCGCCGCTGGTGCTGGGCGCGCGTGGCGACGGGGAGAGGCTGCGGAGAGCGCTGCAGGAGCTTCCCTACCAGAGGAAGCTGCAGCTGCTGGACGCTCAGCTGGGGCTGGATCAACGAGGGATCGAGCAGCTGGGAGAGATGCCGTTGGAGGACAAGGAGCTGGTCACCCAGGCGGCAGGGAGGCCGTGGGTGGGTGTGCTGAGCCGGATGCTGGCACAGGCGCCAGACACCACCAGGTCTGTACTGAGCACAGAGATCGCAACCCAGGGCGTGCCTCCCAGTCGCTACGGGGCTATGCTGCGCGCGATCAGCAACTGGAACAAAGCGCAGGCCATCACGGCAATACGCGAGGCCTTAAAAAGGGCGGGCGCGCACCTGGCCGAGTTGACGCCAGAGCAGGCGAGAGCGATGGAGGAGGCTGGCGACATCCAGGAGACGAATCCCGCTCGGGAAGAGGCCCTTCTTGCAACCGACGCTGCTCTGCTCCCGTTGCTCGCGAGTACTTTGATCGGCGGATCTGCTGTGGTGCCCTCTGTCGCTGCTCAGATCTGCGGAGGAACGCAGGTGCAGGGCGATATCGGTGGCCCAGGCGCTCAGTGCGGAGTCACGATTGGCGACCTGCGTGCAGTTGCCTCCGGGGGGTTTGCTAGCATTCTCGACCGCGTAGTCGCCACAAGCCCAGAGTCTGTCCACAACTCTATTCTCCGGGTCCTCTCGGGCAGGGCATCCACGTGGCCAGACGGCTACAACTACAGTGACCCCTCCAAGGGCGGCTCGGCGGCGCCCGATGCGCTGCAGTGGACTGCCGCCCGAGATGTCTGCAACGTGGCTCTCGCCACTGCGTTTGTGGGGACAGGAACTGGCGAGCGTGGGGACCACATATGGAGCTCCAAGAGCCGGGCCGAGTTTGTGGGCAAGGCCGGAGACCTCTTACGCATGCATGGCGATGGCGGCGTGTATGGCGTTCAGCACGCTCTGTCGCTGCTGACTGAGTCCCAGCTGGCCGGCATCCTGTATGACCAGGAGACTGTGCCGCCGGCATCCATTGGGCCTCTGCTCCAGGCCATGCAGTCCGCCTGGCTCGATGTTCTCGGAGTGTCTGCGCCGGGATCCGCAGGAGTTCTGCTGGTGAGCAGGGCAGCTGTGATATCTGTGTGGGCCATGCGGAGCTCGATGGTGGAGCGGGAGGCAGAGAACTACCACCGGCTGATGCACCAAGCATCACAGAGAACGTTGTGTGCGGCAGTAAACAGCCTGTGCGGGCAGTCCGAGCAGAAGCGGGAGCACCAGAAGCCAAACATCCCAGACCACAGTGGTCTGCTCGCTCGTGTCGCCAGCATCACCAGGAGCCGCACAGCGATCCTTTCTAACCGCCAGTGGCTGGACCTGCTGATGTGTCTCGTTGAGCACTACGGCGCCGAGCTCCTGCAGAAGGTCGGGGATTTGCTTGGTCATGTTGTGGGGCGCCGCGTGGACACGGAGGAGATCAGTGACTCGGAGGGCGAGGGGCTGGCAGAGTTGGTGCGGGAGGTCAGCGACTCAGGGTACTTGCGGGTCATTGGGGCGCTTGCTCAGAGAGTGCCCTCTGTGGCAACGCGCGTGCTGGTGGAGGCCACTGCGGCTGGAGGAGACGTGGGCAGAGCCGTGGCGGAGTACGTGCACTGTGGACTGGGGACACTGGGAAGCCGTGGCATACTGGACGTCGTGGCTATGGGCCTCGAGCTGCTGCCTCATGTGCTGAAACCTGTCCTCGGCGCTGTCGCAGGAAGAGAGATCACCAAGGACGCAGCGCGTGACTGGGTGCAAAGAGCGGCCTGTGGGCAGGGCGGAGCAACTGGGTTACAAAGGAATGCTGATTGCGCCGTGCCCGGAGAGAGCAGCAGAGGAGCTCTTGTACTGATGGCCTCGTCCTCCATGCAGTTCGCCAGCGCTGAATACTACATCAGCTTGGAGAGCGCGGTTGATCCCGGCTGGTACGGGCTGTTCACGGTGTCGCTGTGGTCGCTGCTGAATCAAGGTGAATCCGGATTTGGAAACCTCAACAACACATATCGTTTCCTCAGGGAGCAAACGAGGCCAAGAATGAACCTGCTGCACACAGGCAATACAGCCACTGGGGCGCAGGAGCCACAGTTCTGTCTTGCTGGCGCTGGAAGCAGCGAGGCAGTCTTTATGAGGCCAGTTCTCAGGTGCCCGGATTCCAGGCCTCTCTGGAGGGCAGGCCCTCGCACCTCTCACATGCAGGGAACCAATGGCGCTGGCAGGGATCCCGCCAGGTGCTGCTCAGGTGGCCCAGTAACAGTGCTGGTGGCGTGGGACTCGCCCGTCTCATACCGCGTGGTGCTGCATGACTCGGAGGTCACCGGGCAGCTGTGCGACCCCCAGATCCAAGTGGTGACACCGACAACGGCCAAGGCAGAGGCCAGCAGAGCGCAATGGGTGCCCACCGACGGGAACCTCGGGGACCTGGACAGCATTCATGCGTTCACCGCTGTCCGCTCCGTCGTGGACGCCTTTGAACGCGTGCTGCGGGGCAGGGCGGGGAGCGCGAAGGAGGATTTCATGCAGGAGCTGCCAGCGCTGGACGAGGGGCGCTGCCCGGATGGAGGAACCGAGGAGACTGGGCTGCGGTGGCAGGTGGGAAATAGACTGCTGGTGGACACGCGGGCCAAGGAGGTGGATCAACCCACGTACAGCCGCAGAGCAGGGGGGTTGCTGTTCCCGGTGTGGGGCTACGCCAGCGACGGGGCGGGACTTGTATCGACAAGCAGGTCATTCGAGACAGTGGTACACACTGCAGGCTATGCGGTGCTGGATGCGCTGCGACCAGCATGGGCCGAGAAGATCGTGGAGAGGCCAGAGGGGGGAGTGCTGCACGAGGCGTTTGCAGACCTGGCAGGGCTGTTGGTGGGCTTGGGGATGCCGGCAGTGAGCGGGGCGGTGGCAGCGCAGACTCGGTGCAACGTGCGGGCAGCGAGCATGGCAAGGCGGATGCAGGCAGGGATGGCAGACACGCTAGGGTTGAGCGTCATTCGCAGTGCATGCAGCACACTGACCGCCTACGATGTGTGGTCGCCCACGACAGGGCAGCCCCGGGAGGGGGCACGTCGGTGGAGCAGCCGCGAGTTGTCAGCAATGATAACCAGCGCAGTGTGGGGTGCCATTGCCGCCGAGTTTTCCAGGCGGTGCGGAGGGACAGCAGATCACAAGCCGGGGTCTGGGGGTGCTGAGGACGCCGAAGAGGTCCTGGGCCAGCTGGCCAATCTGGCACTGCGCTCTGTGGTCGATGCCTGCCTCCACGACACCTCCAGGACAGAAGCGCCGACACTCGTGGAGTTCTGCCACCGGCTTGTGGTTCGTGACACTCCCAGTGCATCCAACCATCCATGCAACTAACATTTGCTTTAGACACGGCAGAGAAGTTGCTCTGGAGTCTGCACCGAGGGAAAGGAAGACTCCTGCAGGCCACTCAAGAACAGAGAGGCAATCTTTCTGTGCGATGATTCTGAGGCTGCATTCAACAGTGCAGTGCGCTGCGAGCTGCAGAGGCGCCACCTGCTTCCCTCAGCATGGAATCCGCATTCCCTGCCAAGTCTGCAGAAGGTCAGCATTGAGCACACGAGTGCCACAGTCCGTGGCTTCCAGCTCCTAACAAGCTCAGCTTCCCGGGAGCTGGCACCACAGCAGTTCCAGGGCAAGGAAGCGCAATGCAGCAGCACCACAAAACAGGCGGCTCGCGTGGCTGGAGGGCCAGCCAGGAGGATGTGCGAGTGTATAGCGAGGGCAGGGACCACAGGGGCAGTGGAGTGCCCCTGTGAGCAGGATGTTGTGGGAAACACTGTGCAAAGGGGCCCAGAAGGCGCTGGAGGAGACCGAAGACGAGACAGGGGCATGGAAACAGCTGGTCGAGGCTTGGAGTGCAGTGGACAGACAGTTAGCTGGGCAGATGTTTGAGGACAAGCGAATGTGGAGTGCGATTGTGGTGGAGGCTGCAGAGGAGCAAACGGCCGAAGAGTGCAGCAGGTGTGTGAGAAAGCTTGTGTTGTCACTCGAGTACGTGGTGGGCTGCCATCACTCTTGTTATCAGTGTCGCCCTTGTAACTAGAAGTCTCATCATTGGTGGAGGGAGGGCTTTCCCTTCTTGGTATTCTTGGCCTGCTGCACCGTGCAGGTCATGATGTAGTTCTTGAGCTTGATGATGCTGGGCTCAAGAACAGGAAGGAGTTAAAGGAGATGTTATCCCACAGCCCCTCAGACAGGCCAGAGGACAGAATGAGGGATTCGTCTGTAATAGAAGGTAAGAAAAAGAGGTTGAAAAAGAGCAGTACCCTCCCACTGGATGATGTTGGTGATAATGGCGATCTTAAATGCAGAGACAGCCTGGATGGACATGAAGAGGAAGATAAAGACGGCCCATATGCTCTTGAAGGCAAGGGGGTTAACAGGAGGAACAGAACCGGAGGTGTTGAGAAGCAGTTCAGGGCAGTCTGAAGACTCTGCTGCTCTGGTGGAGGGCAACGAGATGGTGATGGAGAAGCCCATGGGGAGGTCACCGGAGGTGCTGAGAGGAAGGAAGCCAGAACAGTGGTATAAGTCCTTGTTGGAGTGGGGATCCTGTAAAGGTCTTGGAGAGCCTCTTGGCATCGTCAAGGAATTCCCCCAAAAAAGGTGTTATCTGCCAGCAGTCTTCGTCTTTTGGAAAAAACACGCCGTGCATTGTGAAGTAAGCTCGGAATTGGCTGTGCCTCACAACACGAGCAGAAGGCCCATAAGCGAGTGTGTCTACAAAATCGCACACGATTCTGCATGGGCAGACCTGAGAACTGGGGCCTGGAACAAGGGGGTTATAAGTCAGTTGTTATGTCAGTGGTTATTGTCGTTGGAACTAGTAGTTCCCGACAAGAGGCAGCAGTCTATTTCAATATCCCAAAGGGACTTCCTCGAATTACACTTCTAATTAATTCAGTTGATTGTACTCGTACTGGTCAGAAGGTTTGCAGTCTATTCAGAGAATCAGTTTTGCTGTCAAAAATAAATTTAATAATTGGCATCTGAATTCACACTTTCTCATTATCAAATAATGATTTGTATCGATGAAGTTGAGCTGATTTCTCATAATCGGATTTTCCAAATTCCAGCAATAACAATAATTTGGTTCATCATTGATATATCTACTCAACCCGTAATATTCAAAGAACCGACTTATATTTATCTGTTTGTTGTGATGGATTGCTTTGTAAATTGACTCATCAATTACGGAATTGTTAGTAATACTATTCATATTTGTATATAATCATAAAAGAAGAAATTTCAAATTACCATTTACATATTTAATATTATCCTATGATATCTTATAATTTTAAAAATATTCTTTTTATGAAAATATACAATTATTCAGTTAAACATTTTATACAATATTTGGTAATAGAACCATTTTCTTTATTTTAAATTCCGTGCTGTCTTTCTCTTTCTTACACTTATTGCATTTTATAATAGTTGTTTCAGGTTCTTTTTCTTTGGTTTCAGTTTCGGTTAGTTTTTTATATTTCTTCATCAAATCATTATATTTCGGGTCATCCTTTTGCATTTTGGATAAGCAGATTATCAGGGTTTTTTCTGAAGTTTCTTTTCATTAATATCTCTATCTTTCTTTAACTGCTTGGAGCAGTCGATGCATATTGAGCAATATTCCCCGTTTTTCTTTTTCTTAAAATTCGGTTTTGAATGCTTGCAATAAGAACAAACTTTATATCTATTCTCCTCAATTTGCTTTGATAGTTTCTCTTTAGCGTTTTTGAATTTCGCCTTTAATACATCTACTTCAGCAGTAAGTTGTGCAATTTTCGATTCATTATTTTTTTCTCTGATACATATCGAGCCATTTAGAATAGTATTCGATATTTTTGTAAGACGTCCACAAGCATAATAATATGTTGGGCGTTCATCTAAATCAATTTTACTTTTCTTTTGCTTCTTAGTAAGACAGACTTTTGCATAACTTGCTTCGTTTTCCATTTTTCATTAATTTAAACATATCCTCTGAGTAATCTTTCTCACACATGGAGCAGGTTTCCATTTTATTAATATATTTTATAGTTATTATTTCTTAATATATATTATCATAAATAGAAGAATTTTATATAAGGACATTTACATATTTAATTATATCCCTACAATACCTCTTGTTTTTAAAATATTCTTTTTATGAAAATCTCTATTACTCAAAAATACTATTATTAATTATCTCTAATATACATATAAATGTCATTTATTCTTACACCGCAAGATGATTGTTTATGGAATGACAGAAATAATTCTACAACAGCAGAAGGATGGAACCCAAAGGTTACAGAGCCTCTTGAGTATGATTCGAATGAAAACATATTATATCTTGACCAGATTTCAACAATATCTAATGATGCTTCATTGTTATTAAATTCTGATTCGGTCCTATCAACACAGAAAGCGATTAAATCTTATGTGAATGGAAGAATATCAGCAAATATAGTTTGGGTGAATCCAGTTATTAATTTTTGGAATGCTTCTTCAGCACTTCCGACTAATCCCACAGCAGGAGACAGGTATATGCTCTGTTGCAGGGAATGATTGGCTATTGAATCGAATTTACATATTGAGCACGACTTGGACATCAGCAGTACACAAGAGGGAACAACATGCTTTATGATTGCAAATAATACTAATTACACTTTTAGTAACACAAACAATTGGATAATAATAAATAATTCTTTTCATAATAACTCAATGACTGAGAGTACAAGCACTAACTCAGGAGCATTGATTTTGGCTGGAGGTCTTGGAGTTGGAAAAGATATTAATGCAAGAAGAGTAATAGCAACAAATATTGAACATTCAGTTTAAGAATTTATCCCAGCCGGAACTAATACAGCAACCACTGACTAAGAATACCAGCAGGGACCTATTTATTAAATTCTACTGTTACTATTCCTGCATATTCTTATCTGCATAGTGACCGGTGGAATACAATTAAGACAACCACTAATGCTTCTCATAATGTTCTACAATTCAGTCATTATACAATAATAAAAGATATAAAAATATCGAATACGAGTTCAAGTTATGGAACATCTAAAGCAATATCAACTGCTGACACTGGCGCATGTTTCCACGGAAATTTTGAAAACATTTGGATAGATGGTTTTAAGTATGGTTTCTGGATTAGAAATTCGTTATATTGCGTGTTTACCAATCTTCAAATTGTTCAGTGAGGTGATGGCAGAGGGTTTGTTTGGTCATCTGGATAATAATTGTAGAGGCTATATTTCATTCCACATTTGAACAATTGTTCTACAGACTCAGGAGCCCTTCAAATACTTGGTGGCATTGGGGTTGGTGGCAATGGATATTTTGGAGGAAAGGGAATTTTCCAAAATGCATATGACACAACCGAGATTTCATTGGGAGCACTTCAAATAACTGGTGGAGCATCTATTCAGAGGTAATTATATACCTATCGTTTCAGATGCAATGAAAATGCAACAATATTAATGCCTCTTCTGTATTCAGTTTCCAAAATGTAGGAGGTGGCGTTTCTGCACTGAATTATGCTGGAATATCGATGTATGGGTCCGGTAATGATTTACGTGTATATAATGACAGAGTGCAGGTAACTTCTACCAAAGATGCCACCAGTTACAGCACGGGCACACTTGTCGTTAATGGTGGCGCTGGAATAACAGGTAATACATATATGTATAATGATTTAACTGTAGACGGAGATATTAATTGTAATGGCTCCATAAATTTTATCAGCAAACATCTTTATTATTATCTAAATGGTGATACCGTAATTAATTCTGGCAATCTAATACCATTTTCACTAAATACCGTTATCGACACTATGACAGGATTTAATTGAACTACACATTTTTCACGCCTCCATATGATGGATTTTGTAATATTTGCGTAAACATGCAGATAAAGACCATGAACCAAGAAACATACTTAATAGTTTAATTTAGTAAAATGATAACACGCTACAAGATTCGCAAACAATGGCACAACAACAATCAATAGTGAACGCCTCTTATCCTTTAACTTTGAATTGTTCAACTTATCTCACAACAGGAAGCACTATGCGGTTCAAATTATATACGGATGATTCAGGAATAACATTTTACACAAATTCATGTGTCAATATAGTATTTTGTGGATAATTATATCATATAATATTATATATCATGCAACGAATTAAATTTGAGTGAAAGAAAGTAAGTGACATAGTGTGGGAAAATGTGAAACAGAATATAGACCCATTTTTAACTGAACTCAAAAGCAAAATGCAAGAGAATAAGACAATTAGTGATTTAATGGGAAAGGTCGACAATATTAATATATTACATGATGAACTGACATAATATAAAAGTGAACTACCAGAGGAACCAGAACAAGAAATACCACAGCCAGAACAACCACAAGAGGCAGAATCCCCAAGATTTATTAAAAAGTCTCTTGACAATACACATATTAAGAAATTATGTGTAACATCAACAACAGAAAGCGAAAAAGTCTTTGAGAGTGAATGTATAAAAGACAATGAACTTTCAGTATATGAATGCGCTAAATATTCATTTGTTCTTGTCAATGATTGTAAGCAAATTTTGTTAATATTGTTTCAGCTAATACTGATTTTATGTATCAGTCCCACGTTGAGAGCATCGAAAATAACCAAGTTAATTTAATTGTTAATAATGTAACAGGTGGGATTGCATTATTTGATATCCAATACATTTCGATATTTTTTAATTTTTATTATTTTTCAAAATCATAAAATCCAACACATTTTATATTTTAATCATCAAAGAATGTGCTAATGACAATTTTGATTGAAATTGTCTGCTTCGTGTTTTTTCTCTGTAACCTCTTAACAGTGCGTATTCTTATGCACTTTTACAGACAAGTTCATCAACTGTTCGCACTTGAAGCCCTAAATCATTTAATTTGGCTTTCAATGTTGTAGTTCTTCCATTAATTTACTATTTTTCTCATTGTTTGCATGTGTATCAAGAACCGTTTTAACTGCTGACATGTATATACAGATTAGAACAATATTCATTTCTTAATATATACATGTCACGAAACCAGAGAGAACGACCCCAATTTATCTGTGAAGAATGAGAAGAAGTATTTCGAACACAGAATGATTTAAATTCACATATTAGGGGACATATTGCAGACAGAGATTGGGAGAAAGAGCAAAAGGACGCAAATAAAAATCAAATTAATGTTATTTATATATATATAAAGTTCTGTTTCTATTGTAAACTATAGAAACTAGGGACTCGTCCGCCCCACTATTCGCGTAAGCGAATAGAGCCTTTATGCCGGATGCCTTTGGGCTCCAATTTATTGGACCTACTTCTCCCGCCAGGCACCAGCCCCAACAGCGCGGTGTACAGTGTCCTTCTGACGGCAGTGGCAATCGGCGGCGGCGGTAGCGAGGCAGTAGCAGAGGCGAGGTCTTGCTTGGGAGCAGTCCCGGGGGTGTAGTTGCTTGCGGGGTTGACCATGGCGGCGACAATGGCGCGGGTGAAAGTGTGATGGTACTGCTCGTGCTTTGGTGCGTGAGTATCAGCAGTGATCGTTGTGTCTGTGGGGCAGTGCTGCAGGTCGGCTTTTAAAGCATGAACCCCGAGCGATGCAGGTGACTCACTCGGAGAGCTTTTCCCTTCAGTTCCAGTGTTTTTCCTCAGGCACCCAGGACACTTTTTGCGCAGTTTTCCAGCAGTTAACCCCCCAACAAACTCCCAGCGACCTGCTGGCGAGTTTCTGGCGAGTTGCACGCGAAATTTCTGTATGGGAAAACAAACTATCGGCAGTGTTAGTGCACAGTTAGTACACAGCGACTACACGCAGCAGCAGCGATGGTGGCGAGATCGGTGGTTGTGCTCTTGGCGATCAGCGCCGCACCGGGGGATTGCTGGGCTGCCGTGTCGATGACGGCAAGCAGCAGCAGCAGCAGCATCTGCACCAACAAGACCGAGGGCGAGTGCATCGCGTCGGCGCTCAACAGCAGCCAGGCCTGTGCACTGCGGTACCATGAGTGGAAGCTCACGAGCACCTGCATCGACATGCGCAAGCCCTTTGGCAAACAGCCCAATGAGATGGGCGTCGACACGGGCTACGCGTGGCTGCGCCTTGGCTACAACGCCTCCACCGATGCGCCCTGGCCTGCCGCCGAGGCGGCCATCCACTCTGTCGTGAGCCGCTGCATCGAGCCACTCGCAGTCTCCACGGTGCACGATTCACTTTCGGCAGCTACACGCTGCGCAGAATGCAGGACGTCGTCGTCAAACCGGGCTTCTACTTCAGGATTGCTCCTGCTCCGCCGTCCCCGTCGCTAGTGCCACAGCTGCCAAGGTCGCCGAAGCTGTTCATCGCGAACATCACTCGTACTGAGAACTCGCGCGAGAGCATTCTCCGCTGCGCAACCGACGCGAGGGGGGCTCGTTCTCGTTCTTCCTCCTTGACTGGTGGCAGAATACCGACTGTGGCAACGGCATCGTGGATGCGGGTGAGGAGTGCGACTCTTCCGATTACTGCTACCCCATGGTATGTATCTGCTACCCCGGCTCGTCGCGCGCGATGCGTGCCGGCACCTGCGAGCCATACAACATGGCCGTCCTCCTGAACACGGTGTATCCCCTCGAAGGTGTGAGCTTAGAGGCCACGGCCCTCAGCCTGCAGGCTGCAATGCGCCAGTGCGTCGATCCCTTCGAGTACAACCTCACTGTCAGCCTGGCGAGGAGCGCCGGGACGAGGTTCCGCGCTGTGCTGTCGCCCGCTGCAGACCACTTCCCCGGGGCCAGGAGCCCCGGTGAGGCTTTTGACATGGCGCTGTACCTCTGCCTCCAGCAGGCCGCAGAGAGCGTGCTTGCGGGAAAGGCGCTCTTCGTACTCAAGTGGCAGCAGTTCAAGCAGGGCGACCCCGTTCCTGGCGACGAAAGCGGCAGCGCTGAATCTGCTGCTGCTGCTGCCCCCACTCTCCCTCTCCCTGGCATGCTCGCCGTGGCCAGTGTTGCTCTCTTGCTTCTCTCGTGAGGCACTTGATACTGTTGTGGTCCAGTTTGGGGGCTCTCTGAGATCAGGGCAAATAAAGCGAACAGAAGACACTGAGCCATCACGGGCACTGTAGCAGACACCATGGCAGCACTGTAGGACTCCACGACCGTAGTAGATGCAGCACGAGCCACACAGCGCTGTCCTACTCAGATGTACCTCGTGTATGTGTCATCGTGGGCGACCTGGCTCTCTGTGAGCTCGGGGTCGCTGCAAACACCCTCCTCTGATTTGTCCGAGCCGTCCATGCTGCGTTCTTCACCGTCGTCGGTGGCGCCATGCAAGTCTTGGCCGAGCAGCTCTGCGAGTGGGCTGGCGTGGTCGGTGACGGTGGTGGGCTCTCCAACGCAGCCATCGCTGGCATCGCTGTCAGGGCCACCATTGCAACCGTGGCAGTGGTCGCTGCGGTCACTGTCACCGCTGTCGTGACCACCTCTGCTGCTGCTGTGGCGGCTGATGCTGGTGCAGCTGCCAGCAGAGCTGACACAGCGGCTGGGGCTGGGTGGCAGCCTCTGCTGGCGCTGTCGCTGCCTCTGGGGCACTGGCGGGGCGTCCGGCATCGCAGCAGGAGCAGCCGGAGTGGCTGCGGTGGTGGCCACCAACACAGTGGCCCTGATGCTGCTGGCCCCCGAGAGCATCGGGAAGATCAGGTTCCGCATGTCCGACATCGTGGGTGAGAAGCTGGGGCCTTTTCCCACAGCGCTCAGCCCCACCAACGTTTCCAGCATCCGCGAGTCACTGGCATTTGTGCAGCCACCGCTCGCGGGCCCATACTGCGAGGCACTTCAGCTCATCAAGCAAGGCAGGTGTCTCCCCCCATGTCTCCTCGGCCTTCCTCAACACTCGGTCTCACCCCACCCCCTGAAAATACTGCCGGTCTCCGCCCTGCAGGCCTGAGCAGGAACAGGGACCTGCTGCTGCCCGGGGTGAGCGCAGAGGCGGTGCTGGCGCTGGTGCTGTACATGACAGAGGCGGACCCGCGGGAGGAGAGCACCTACTTCCGCCTCAACTGCACCCTCCGCACCCGCCCCGCGACACTGGCGACGTGGGCTGCTGGCTGCCGTACGCCTGGCACCTCACCCAGGCCATGCACTCCCTGCCCCTCATCGCCGGCAACGTGTTCTGTGGCATCGCCTGTGCCGTCGACGCCTCGGCCTACGCCGTCGGCTGCACCGTCTGCTGGAACGGCTTCACCAGCACGTCGCGCAGCTCCGCCGTCGCCACAGAGTTCCTTCGCTCGCCCGACCCCTCCGCCTCGCCCTCCCCATCAGGGATGCTCTTCGAGCTGTGCGTGGCCAGCAGGCGCAGCCTCGGCTCGCTCAACCAGTTCGGCGAGGACGAGGTGCTCCTCGAGTCGGGCACCGCGTTCGTCGTCGAGTCGGTCCTCTCCACCGCCCAGGACGCCTGCTCGCTGCTCGTCGTCCGCATGCGCGAGGTCCCCTCCTCCTCCCTCCTCTTCGCCGCC
>CACRSC010000059.1:101483-122788 GCA_902651635.1 Mastigamoeba balamuthi | reverse complement strand
CACAGGACGCCTGAGCGTCTTCCTACAGAGCCCGGGGCAGGCTGCAGCCGCCGCGGAGCAGCAGACAGCGGGCAGCACCGTCGGCAACCAGCAGGGCGACGCCCACTTGCACGCAATCCGCACTGGGAGGAGCGGCACCGTGGAGGCGCAGGGACCACCGCCCATCCCTCTCCTCCCGCCAGCACGCAGAGACAGGAAGCAGAGAGACCACGCGCACCGCCACCGCACTGTGGCAGAGGACACAGTCGGCCGGTCGATAACAGCAGGCGGCCGAGAGCTGCGGGCGCAGAAGCCCGAGACGGGGAGCACCAGGGCGAGCATCCGCGAGCCCGCGGGCTTCGGGGCGCCCGAGGCAACGCAGACGGAAGGCACTGAGGGGCTGGGTGGCCAAAGGAGGTCGCTGGTGGGGGCCGAGGCACCGTCGAGGCACAGCGGGCACAGCAAGGGCGGCAGCAGGCACGGGCACGGGAACGGGCACGCGGGCAGGAGGGCAGATGGGCAGACGGGTAAGAGGGCCAAGCAGAGAGACGTCGCGGGACAGGGACAGCCGCCGCTGGCGGAGATCAGGAGCACCACTCCGGGGTTCTAGGGCATATGCTGCTCGTCAGGAGTCCCTCCGAGTCGGCAGATTCTGTGCTCGGGGAAGGGGAGCGCTTCTGGCCTGCTCTCTCGGTCAGAAGGGCTCCCAAGAGCCTTCATTCGCAATGGACACCAGAGCGGTCATTTATTCTGTTCTTTCTTGCCTTTGGACAATGGCTCGGAGGGAGCAGTGCAACTGAGCTGTCTTAATTGCTGCTCATTCGGGGACCAGCTCTTTCTGCCCGTGTGCATAGGGGCACATTGCCGTGTCCTTGTTGTACTTGCATTGTGGGTTTCGGCACAATTCGGCCTTGTAGCGCGGGCAGGGCCCCCCGTGCTCCTTGAAGAAGCGAATCTCCTTTGGCGAGTGATGGAGCAGACAAGCAGATGCATGGATGCAGCGGAAGGAGAAAGAGCAGCGCTGCGGAAACTTCAGGACGGAGGGCTTGGCAACCTTAGCTGTTCCGGGAGCGAACTGCCACTTCTCCAATGCACAGGCCTTCGTCTCACTGGCCCTTGGCTTAGTTGGCACAGCCCCCGCCAGTGCGGATCTCTCCTCCTCTGGTGGGCCCACGTGAGATGTGCTGGGCAGGTTTGGATGCGAGGTGGAAAGAGGACCTGCTTTGCCTTTCATCAGGTCGTTGAGCCTGCCCATGAAGTTGAGCGCCCACAGCTGCTGGCCCACGTCCAGCTCATTTTGTTCGGCCTGGAGCACGACCTTGTGCCACTCATGGTAGCCGTAGACAGCCACGAAGTACTGCTGATACCTGGAGAGCACCCACTTGCCGAGTGACAGCAGCGCGTCGTTGATGCTGAAGTGGTCAGGGTCGCTGGTCCAGAGGCTGATGAGGACAGTGCCCCTTGAGCTGGCCCACCCCTGCTTGTCCAGCGCCTGGCATGGGTACTTTATCCATTTGTGACGGCCTCGGCGACCTTGCCAATCCTATGCTGGTAGATCTCAGGAGTAGCGCTGCCGAAGCTGTTGCTGGCTGTCTCGGAAAGCACGAGAGCGAATGCAGTGGGGCCAGTGAACTCGTCCTCGTGCTTAGCCGATGCCACGTGATTGATCGACCCCACGGCCATCACCTGCGCCGTGTCGCCCCTGTCAGCAGAGCGTTGTTGCCGAGGTGTCTCTCGCACGTCTTGGATGAGGCAGAGCGTGGCGCTGGCCTCCTGCTCGCACATACGCCTGACTTCCCTGCCGGTCGCCTTGTCGAGCGACCAGAACTCAACGAGCTGCCCGACCTCCACCGCTGCCCGCGCAGCAACCACCAGGTCCTCGTCCCCGCTCACGATCGCGATCACGCAGCAGGCCTTCTGCGCAGCCGCCCTCGCTGCCGCCTGGGAAGCCTCAGCATGAGAGAGGGCTCGTTGCAAGGGAGGGCAGCCCGTGCCTGCGTGATGGCGACGCTGAGGGCGCAGTCGACCTGCTTCTCGACCCGAACGATGCCCCCGTCTGTCCCCTGGTGCTCACGCTGCTGGAACTTCTGCGTGTCGAACCCCTGCTTCTCCATAGCGGCCCAGACTGCCGGCGCCGCTGAGCGCTCGCTGCCTGGGCAAAGGGGAGGGAGGAGGGTTTGAATAGGGGGAAGGGTTTGAATGGGCTTGAATGGGGCGAAGGCTGAGGAGCACCACAGGCCAGCTTTCTCAGGACACGCCTGCCGCATGCCACCACCTTCCAGAGCTTCTCAAAGTCGATGCGGAACCTGCGGTCCTGCTTCACGAGGAGCTCCTGCTGGGTGGCTGCCTGCTTCTGGCCCTCGATGAACAGATTCGAGTTGTCGAGCACAATGACCACCGGGTACCCTGCGGCAGGCCTTGTCAGTAGCGCTCGCAGGGCCCTCTGGAGTCGACCTTCCAGGGACCTCGTGCACTCAACGCCCACTGGGGGCTGCGCGGGGGGCGGGGGGTCCACGTTGTTGTTGCAGTCATCCCCACGGTCATGTTTCATCAGCTGCCAGGGCTCCCAGAGTGAGTGCTGCTGGGCTTGTCTGCTGCCACGCACCTCGGACAGCAGGCGGCCTGCGCGGGATGGTGAGGTGGGGGTGCAGGCCCAGTATTCTTCGTGGTAGGTGAGCCAGTCCTTGTGCTTGTTCCCCAGGTACTTCAGCAGCCGGGCGTCTCCCTCGTTGAGGGTGGCGCACAGGGCCTGCAGCGCTTCATCCCCCTTTCTTGTGGTGCGGGGTTTCCACCTTGGGGGCGTTGGGGTCGAAGTGGGTGAAGGGGGCGAAGGCGAAGGGGGCTCTGCCATCGGCACGTGCCTTTTTTTTTCTTCTGACTGCGATTTTTACTGTATGGAAGGAGCCGGAGGACCCAAAATATGCAGATATCAGTGGAATCTCGGGAGAGAAACTGGGTCTCCTGCCTGCAACGCGTTGCACCATTTCAAAGGAATGTGAAACGATTTGGGAGGATCCAATCCGGCTTGCCGTTTTGCCAATATCATCATTACATTAACGGTACAGGCCGTTTTTTGGGGGAAAAATCGGATAATTTCGCGCCAAATTATACTTGCCAACCAACAGTAGACCATCCTCACCTCGTTGCTTCCCCTAGGGTTTTGAGGGTCGGAGATCACAATAGGATGGTCTTCAGAGGCTATTTTTCCCTGGGAGGTCGCACTGGCTCCTACTCACAGTGTTGAACGTGAGCAGAAAATCAAATATCTTGTTTTTGAACTCGAGTTGTCTTGGGCGATGCTCTCTTTAATGTGATTTTCTCTGAGAGATTCGATCATCTATAACAGAGGTGAAGCAGGGAATAATTTGTGAGAACAAGGGGGAAATCCGATTTAAAAACAACTGATACAAATTGCAGTCTGGGCGCCAAAATCGATAGCTTATCAAACGGAACTCAAAGAATGTGATTGGGCGAGGGCAGCAGCACTCCACGGCGATCCCCTGACGCAGTGGGGGGCCGGTGGGGGAGGGGGCACGCGCAGCTGTGGCGGGAGATTCTGATGCTGAAAGCGGTTGGATCGATGCCCCAGTTGGGCAGCGGCCCCTGTGCCTTTGTCTGCCCGTTGTCGGTGGACCTCTCAGCCCTCTTTCTCCACCACTCTCCACCTCTCTCTGCCTCTGCCTGTGCTCTGAGCAGCCCACTGCTGTCCGATGGTGCTCGTGGAGGTCTGTGTCGACAGCGTCCAGTCGGCCCTCTGCGCTGCCCGGGGCGGCGCTGCCCGCCTGGAGCTCTGCTCGTCGCTCTTCACCGGCGGCCTCACGCCCTCGGCAGGCCTCCTCCGCCGCGTCCGCGCCCTCGTCCCCCGCGACGTCGCGCTGCTCCACGTCCTCGTCCGCCCGCGCCCCGGCGACTTTGTCTACGCCCCCGACGACGTCGCCGTCATGCTCGACGACATCGCCCTCGCCCGCGACGCCGGGGCCGACGGCGTCGTCGTCGGCGCCCTGACGCCCGCCGGCGACGTCGACGTGGCGCTGGCCGCCCGCCTCGTCGCCGCCGCGCGGCCCCTCAGCGTGACGTTCCACAGGGCCTTCGACCTCACCCGCGACGCCCGCAGGGCCCTCGATGACGTCATGGCGACGGGCGCGGACCGCGTGCTGACGTCGGGCCTCGAGCGGAGCGCGCTCGAGGGCGTGTGGGCCATCCGCGAGCTCGTCCAGAGGGGTCCGTTTTTCTCCGTGGGCGCCAATCAATTGATTCGGGGCTGAGGCGTTTTTTCCCCTCCTTCCCCCTCCCAATGCCGCAGCCCAGGGGAGGATCGGGATCCTGGCGGGGGGCGGGGTGACCGAGCGGAACGTGGGGAGGCTGGTGGCCGAGACGGGGGTGCGCGAGGTGCACATGTCGGCGGGCAAGTGGGTGCAGAGCGCCGCAGAGCACAGGCCCGGGCACGTGGGGCTCGGGGGCTCGCTGGCGCTGCCCGACTTCAGCCTCAAGGTCTGCGACGAGGACACGGTCGCCTCGGTTGTCAGCCAGGTCGCCAGCCTCTGACCTTGGCCGCCCAGGTCAATTGAGAGCAGCTGCAGCCTCGCCGGCTCTTGACCAGAAATATAATATAACGCAGATATTCTGGTTTAGATTTTCCGGAAGATACGCAAATCAAAGATATTTGAGCGCTCCAAGACGTCATCAGCCACGTGAACAGCTGAGTGAGAAGACGGAGGAAGGGGTTGAAGAGCCCGACGAGAGATTGAAGCGGTGGCCAGACCCAGACATGTAATTCTCTGGGCACCCATAATGGGCCTTTCTCCGGGGCGCGCGGCTGCTTCGTGGGGAGGCAGGCAGAGGTGTTCACAGCATGGTCTATGGCAGTGATGACTACATTCAAAGATCGTTATGTGTGGAAACACCATGCGCACAATATCTGCGATGCGGAGCCAGCCCAACCTTTTGGCAGTTGCATTCCCAAATCAACAAGGTATTCAGTTTTTTTTCTCAACTTCGGTTGCTCGTTAGTGGGTTTTTATCCATTGACCAGACCCACAACACTAATTGCGGTCCCGTAGCCAGAAGGCAGCCCACCCTTTCTGCTCTTGTTTGAAGTTTGCTTTTCAGTGTTTGGTTTTCGATCGGGCGAATCTCAAAACAAAGAGCAACCAACTGATGCTGGACGAAAAACCAAGGCGTGTTGTTTGTTATTTCGGTTGGTGTGCCGAGGGGGGGAGGGCAGCACAGGCGCCCCTGCAAGCCTCGCTCTCTCAGTGCCGAGCTGGGGCCACTCCCCCTCCCCGGGGGTCCCAAGTTGTCTCCGTTCTCCTCTCCCCCTTCGCTGCCTCCCTCAGTCGTCGGCCGTGACCGCGGCGAGGCTCTCGGCCAGCACCTCCTCGCTGGCCCGCTGGGGCTGCGCAGCCGCGGGCGCGGGGGCCCCGGCGGCCTGGGCGCTGGCCGCTGCGGGGGCCGAGCGCTGCTGCTGCTGCTGGGGCTGCTGGGGCAGCTGCTGCGGGCCGCCGCGCCTCTGCTGCTGCTGGCCCGCGGGGCGCGGCGAGAGCAGCTGGGAGATGTTGTGGGCGAGCATGTACGACGAGGTGCTGATCATCTTGGTCTTCTCGATGACCTGCTGGTAGACGTTGGGGCACTGCGAGCCCATGACGACGTGCGCGTTCTTCGAGTCGATCTTGGCGTCGAGGCGCGCGTTGCGGATCAGGTTGACGATCCAGCGCTCGGCCTCGTCCTGGTTCATGCCCAGCTTGCCCGAGAGCATGCCCATGTCGATGCGCTGGTGTATGCGGCAGTACGTCTCGAAGATGAAGAGGCGCGCGTTCTCGAGGAACTCGTCGCGGACGCCGCTCAGGAACCAGTCGTTGGCGAGGACCTTCTCGCACTCGCGCAGCTTCCTCTGCGCGGCCTCGAAGTCGAAGTTGACGTTGAGGTCCTCGAAGAACTCGGTGATGGGGTCGCGGTGCTCGTAGCTCTCCTGCTTGAGCACGCGGACGAGCTCCTTGAGCACGTTGCGCCTGCGCTTGTTGATGATCGCCGCCGCCGTCACGTACCGCAGCAGGTACGGGCACGTCGTCTGCACCGCGTTCATGTAGCGGTCCTGGCGGCGCGGTCGGGGTCAATCAATTGATTCGCGAATCTAGATTCGCGGGTCGATTGATTTTGCGCACCTGGAAGAGATCGAAGATGGCGTTGCGGCCGTTGGGGTGCTTGAAGTAGACAAAGATGCTCCAGTGCAGCAGCCACGTGCGCTGCTCCAGCTGCTGCACCGGCGTCAGCTTCGACGCGTCGATCGAGTCGCGCAGCTTCGTCAGCAGCTCGAGCGCGTTGTCCTGGTTCTGGCACAGGATCGACGACGCCAGCTCACCCCACTGCGTTTGGGGAGAGAAAAAATCAGCGTGATGTCACGTATGACGTGGAGCGCAGATATCAACGGCCACAAAATAAGAAATAGAGGGGGCCGCGCACCATCGCGGTGACGGTGCTCTCCGAGGCGGGGAACAGCAGGCGGTAGTGCTGCAGGTAGCGCAGCGACATCTCATAGTAGCCACAGTCGAACCTGAACCTGGCGTACTCAAACATCGCCTGGGCGTTGGCCTCTGTGATCTGCGTGCCGAGGGAGCGAGGGAGGGAGTCAGAAGAGTTATTTGCCCGGGGGCCAAGAGAAAGCCAGCCAGTCCGATGTGGCGTGTGACGTGGCAATTCCGAGAATTTGGCGGCCGCACGTTGTGGGCCTGCTTGAGGTAGGCGAGGTTGAAGTTGTTCTCGGCCTTGAGCTTGTCCACGCGCTCCACGTTGTCGATGATGCTCACGATGGGCTGGGCCTCGGCCGCGAGCTTGTGGAACTGCTTCATGACCTCGTCCCTCCGCGCCTTGAGCTCCGCCGTCTCTGCTCGTTCCGCACAGAGGAGGAGGGGGACCGTGCGGGGAAGAAGATACGCAAATCAGTACGCGTGGTGTGTGTTTTGCGCAGGACAAGGCCCCCGCGTTGAGAGCGACGGCCGCGGCCGATGGGGGCGGGCTGGGCGGGCCCCAGTCGGGGTGAGGGTACGGAACTGGCGGCATAGAACTCGTCCGAGGCGGTGCCGCGCTTGCGCAGCTCCTCGAGGACCTCCTCTGCCGAGTCGACCATGCAGGTCTTGCCCAGCATCTCGAGCCTGCCCCGCAGCAGCTCCGACGCGGGGTACATCTGCGGCGCCGTGGTCAGGGCCCCCCGGGGAGGCAGGGGAGGGCGGAGAGAGAGAGTGCCTTCTGGGTGCCGAGGAACTCGAGGAGGGGGAGGCCGAGGTGGCGCTCGAGGTAGACGAGGAAGCGCGGCGTCAGGTCGTACTCGCTCACCGCGTTCAGCGCCTCGTCCTCGGCGGCGGGCGCGGCGGGCGCGGGCACGGCGTCGGCGGGGGCGGGGGCGGCGGCGGGGGTGGAGGGGGCGGGGGCAGCGGGCGTTGCCATTGGGTGCTGCGCGCGGGGCGTTGGGATTTTTATCCACCAACACAGGACCAAGAGACCGGGCTAAGGACGTCATCTCCCCCTGTCACCAGATTCGTGTATCTTCTTCCCCACCCCCGATATTCTCTGTTGCGTTCGCTACGAACAACGGTACGTTGTGTGTGCCACGAACGGGGTGTGGATGGCACGCTGCTACGCTCGGCCGGATGACCGGGTCAAGGTGTTGTGTGGGTAGGTGTTTGGCTCACCGGCGCGGATTACCGTCCCCGGAGCCCGAGGAAACCGGAACGCCGGGTGCGAGGATCTCGGCGCCGCCCTCAAAGAATCGCAATCTCCGTACGTGCACAACAATTCCAGGGTGGATTCTCGTATCTTCGCCGTCGCAACGCTGCTGCTGTACAGGATTTCGCTTCTCAGGGAATTCCGTTGCTGCTGCGCTTCCACACAGTATCCAAATCCGCACCCTACCACCCCCAAACCGCGCCAGCCAGCGCCCACGACGCGCTCGACGCACACACAGCACCCCCCATCAGCCCCCCACCCCAGCTTCCGGAAACGATGACATCAGCAGCTGGCGGGCGTTGAGGAGCGACTCTTGGAAGAGGAAGAGGAGGAGGAAGCGAGGGCGATATATCGGAGCCCCCTCGACCCCCGTTGAGGAGAGACTTGGAAGAGCAAGAGGAGGAGGAGGAGGAAGCGAGGGCGATATCGGGAGCCCCTCGACCCTCTGCTGAACCCCACACCCACCCACCCCTCAACCATTGAGCCCCAGTGCCCCCGCCCCCTGCGCGACCCGCCCCTGCCCTGGGCCCCCGCGCACCCCTCCTCCCCCTCCCGCATGGGCAACGCCACCCCTCCCCCGCGCCACGTCCCCCGCGCCACGTCACCACCGCCTCCGCCGTCGATTCCGCCGACGTCGTCGCTGCCCACGGACCCCAAGTTCCTCTCGGCGCTCCTGCGCGCGGTGGCCGACGCCGCCGGCAGCCCGTCGGTCGCCGCCACGTCACTCGCCGGCGCGCGCCTCGTCTGCCGCGCGTGGCGCGACGCCGCCGACGCCG
The DNA here is from genome assembly GCA_902651635.1 of Mastigamoeba balamuthi. Lineage (NCBI taxonomy): Eukaryota > Evosea > Mastigamoebida > Mastigamoebidae > Mastigamoeba > Mastigamoeba balamuthi. The sequence goes on along the minus strand of CACRSC010000059.1, from coordinate 114,314 downwards.
ACGCCGCCGCCTGGGGCCCCCGCGTGCTCCTCGCCGCCCCCTCGTCCCGCGCCGCCCGCGCCCTGCTGCGCGCCCCGGCCCTCCCGCTCGCCGCGCGCCTCGCGCTCGCGGGCCCCGACGTCACCCCCGATGACGTGGCAGATATCCTGGCCGCCGCGCGGAATCTCGCGCGCCTCGACGTGGCCGCCGCCTGCGCGCTGCTGACCGGCGCGGGCCTCGCGGCCGCCGCGTCGCGTGCGCCCGCCTCCCTGCGCGACCTGCGCGCGCCGCGCCTGCGCCTCGTCCGCGACGCCGACGTCGCATCGCTGGCTTCCCGATTGGGAAATCTGACGTCACTCGACCTCTCGCGGACGGCGCTGGGCGACGCGGGGCTCTCGGCGCTGGCGCGCTCGCCGTGCGCGCGCGGGCTGGCGCGGCTGGACGTGAGCTTCTGCCGGCGCGTGGGCGACGCGGGCGTGCGGGCGGTGGCCGCGCGGTGCAGCGCGCTGGCGGAGCTGCGCGCCGAGATGTGCCCGCGCGTGGGCCCCGCGGGCCTGCGCTCGCTGGCCGGCATGTGCGCCCTCACGCGCCTCCACGCCGGCAGCCTCGGCCCCGCGCCGCTCAGCTGCGAGGGCCTCCGCGCGCTGGGCGCCGCCGCCTCCCCCGCGCGCCTGCGGTGCCTGCGCCTCGTCCACGCCGACGACGCCTGCGCCTACGCCCTCGCTGGCGGCCGCGCCTTCTCGCGCCTCGCCGCCCTCGAGCTGCACGCCGCGCGCCTCTCGGACGCCGCGGCGCTGCGCCTGGCACGCGCCGGGGCCGAGGCGGGCGCCCTGTGCGCGCTGGAGCGGCTGGAGCTGAGCTACTGCAGGCCGCTGGGCGCAGAGGCCGCGGGGGCGCTGGCCGCTGCGGCGCGCGGGCTCAGGGCGCTGGCGCTGCGCTCGTGCGCCTTCGTCGACGCGCGGACGCTCGAGGCCGTCGCGCGGGCGCTGGCCCCGCCGCGCGGGCGCCTGCGCGAGCTCGTCGTCGACTGCTGCCCGCGCGTGGGCGACGGCGACGTGGGCTCCGCGGCCCTGGCGCCGCTGCTGGGCGGCCTCGAGGCGCTGGCGCTCTGCTCGCCGTCGTTCAGCGACGCGGGCGTCGAGGCGGTGGCCCGGGCCGCGCGCGGGCTGCGCAGCGTCGAGCTCTCGCGGTTCCCCGTGGGCCGCAGGGCCCTCGACGCGCTGCTGTCGCTCGACGCCCGCTCGCTGCGCCGCGTCGTCGCCCCGGGGCTCCGCGCGGTGCCCGGCGCCGAGGACGAGCTCCGCAGGGCCTTCCCGGGCGCCCTTGTCCTGCTCGACGACTCGCGGGCCGAGGACGAGGAGGAGGAGGAGCAGCGGCAGCTGTGGCAGCGCGAGGACGAGCACGAGGGGCGCGAGGGCGCAGCGCCGCACGGGAACGAGAATTCCGAGTGACCACGTCAGCGGTGACGTCGTTGGGGGCACTGGTCTGTGCCCCGTGATGTTCTTTTTTTTCTCTAAGGTATTTTTTTCTTCTCTCGGTGGGTGTGCCCCCCGCCACCACCACCCATCCGTCTGTTCCGCTTGTCTGCGCGAGCAGCGTCCTGCAGGTAATACAAAAGGATGCCCACGTGCTTGATACCAGGAACCCGGCGATATCATCCCTGGATCATGATCTTTGGTTTTCCGTGGGCTCTCTCGGTGTTCCCGCCGCCACCCATCCGTCTGTTCCGATTGTCTGCACGAGCAACGTCCTGCGGGTAATCCATTGTATATTTCGATACACGGAATCCAGCGATATTGTCCATGAATCTTGGATTCTTCCGAGGGGAGATATTCCTCCAAATCTTCACTGTTTTTTTGCGTGTTACGGAGTTGCCGTATGGCCGGCGTCATGGAGGAGCTCGAGAGGCACGCGCGCGAGCTCGAGGCCGACACGCAGCTGCGCGACGAGATCAAGCGCCACGTGCGCGACGCCGAGCAGAGCCTGCGCCCGCTGGCCCTCGCCCTCGCGCCCCTCCACGCCCGCGGCCTCGGCGACGCCCCCGCCGTCGCCACGTGCGCAGCCCGCGCAGGCGCCGCCCTGACGTCAGCGGGCGCCTGCCTGGCGAGGGTCCGCGCCGCCGTGCCCGCGGGGCAGTACTGGAGGCACCGCGAGCTCTGGAGGCAGGCCCTCGCGCAGGCCGTGCAGGCGGCGGCCGTCGTGACGTGGGTGACGTCAGGGAGGCTCGTCGGGAGGGAGGGCGTCGAGGCGATGCTGGGGCTGCGGGCGGAGGCCGACGGGGCGGGGCCCATCTCGTTCCCCATCGACGTGGAGGACTACCTCTCTGGCACGCCCCCGGCCAATTGATCGCCAACCCCGAGATTGAAACTGAATTCTTGTATGGGGGTATTTTTTGTTTTTTTTGTCCTCTGTGGCAGGGCTGTGCGGGGTGCCGGCGGAGCTGAGCAGGCTGGCGGTCAACTGCGTGACGCACGGGGACTACGCGTCGCCGGGGCGCATCGCGGCGTTTGTGACGGAGCTGCACGACGGGTTCCGCATGCTGAACCTCAAGAACGACTTCCTGCGCAAGCGCTTTGACGGCATCAAGTACGACGTCAAGAAGATCGAGGAGGTGAGCTCGCAGCCCAGCCCCCCACAGCGGCCTCTCACACCCCGCGCCCCATCCATCAGGTCATGTACGACCTCAGCGTCCGTGGCCTCAACAAGGATGCAGTTCAGCCTTGACGCGGTGCAAATGCGCACGCAATGGTCAACACTGGTGCAATTGACTGCAGATACTTGGAAGAAGTAGATTTGCGAGATATTTTTCCTCGGGTGGATATGTAGCGTTAGTTTTAGAGCGACAACAAAGGATAGAATGGCGGGGATGTTCGGGCCAGCGATGGGCGGCATGGCGGGCATGCAGATGCCCGGGGTCGACGAGGCGACGCCCGACACCGCCGAGACGATCCACATCTCCTCGCTCGCGCTGCTCAAAATGCTCAAGCACGGCACGTCGCATCCAAATCGCACATTCAATTCGGCGGTCAGATCTGCTCCGCGCCCAGCCAAGCCACTGAGACCCCCCCCTTGCCACCTCACAACCCTCCCAGCTGGGCGAATCTCCGCCCCGATTTCAATTTGATTTCCCCCGCGTTGTGATCGCCGCCATGATGACTCAACGCAGGCAATACGGGGGTTCGGGAAATGCCTGCGTTGAGTCACGAGAGGCAGTCTGCTAACACGCGCGAGCAGGCAGGGCCGGCGTGCCTATGGAGGTCATGGGGCTGATGCTGGGCCAGTTTGTGGACGCGTACACGGTGCGCGTGGTGGACGTCTTCGCGATGCCGCAGAACGGGACGGGCGTGTCGGTCGAGGCGGTGGACGCTGTGTTCCAGACCAAGATGCTCGACATGCTCAAGCAGACGGGCCGCCCCGAGGAGGTCGTGGGCTGGTACCACAGCCACCCGGGGTTCGGCTGCTGGCTGAGCAACGTCGACATCAACACGCAGCAGAGCTTCGAGCAGCTCAACAGGAACGCCGTCGCCGTCGTCGTCGACCCCATCCAGAGCGTCAAGGGCAAGGTCGTCATCGACGCCTTCCGCCTCATCAACCCGCAGACCCTCCTCATGGGCCTCGAGCCGCGCCAGGTCACCTCCAACATCGGCCACCTCAACAAGCCCACCATCCAGGCCCTCATCCACGGCCTCAACAGGTACTCCAATCACGCCCCTCGCCGTGCTGTCGACTGGAATGGGCGCTTTGCCTGCGTTGAGTCACGAGATTCCCCAATTCCTCAAAGGGGGATTGGTCCTTTTGCCTTCCCCCCCTTTAGCCACTTCTACTCATTTCCCCTTGCTGTACGAGGATTCGGCCCTTGTGCCCACGTAGAACTCCCTTGATGTACCGCAAATAGGGCCGATGCCATGCGTTTTGTCACATGATAACTTTATTTGATTGATTCCGAGATACTACAGGAACTGACCATTGAATTTGAATCTTTGGACAGGCACTACTACTCGATGCCGATTGCGTACCGCAAGAGCGAGCTGGAGCAGCAGATGCTGCTGAGCCTGAACAAGCGCAAGTGGAACGAGGGGCTGACGGTGAGCCCGTTCACGGAGCACAGCGCGGCCAACGAGAAGGCCGTGGCGTCGATGCTGGAGCTGGCCAAGGCCTACCACAAGAGCGTGCAGGAGGAGGACGCCTCTGCCGAGAAGCGCGCGCTGCAGCAGGTGGGCAAGCTGGACCCCAAGAAGCACCTCAGCAGCGAGGTCGAGGGCCTCATGGCCAACAACATCGTGCAGGTGCTGGGCACCATGCTCGACACGGTCGTCTTCTGAGTCGTCCCCGCGCCTCCTTCACCCTCCACTCCCCTTGCACCCCCTCCCGCACCGGACGAGGCTCGGGCCCTGGGGCGGCGGGAGCTGCAAGCACGCGCAAACGGGATACAGTCGGTTGATGGCCATTTGGTGTGCGCACTCGCCTGGCCCGCACAGGTGGTGTTCTGGATTGCTCTTGTCAAGGCTCTCAAACTGCGATGTGAGGCAAAGCCTGATTTCACCAGGGCTCCTCGGTGCGCTCGCTGCATGCGTCCGTGCCTTGGTGGCCCATGTGCTGCACGGGCTCCGGCTTGTGCTCCATTCATTTTATCGGCGATATTTATCCGTTTGGAGATACTTTTTCTTCGTACGATACGGAATACGGTGCGGGGCGTCCCCAGCGCATCCGGGCTCGCACGCCAAGGGCCCCGCCAAATGACCACCGTTGTGAAACCTCGCTCAATCGGCCGAGATTTCCTCGGTGGGATTGCGGGATCGGAAAGAGGGGAGGGCGACATTCAGTGATGGGCAGTGCCAGGGGCGCCAGCCACTCACAACTGCTGCTCCGACAAAGTGAAGGCAGCTGTGCGAGGCAAAGGCAAAGCCAGCGGGCGGAGACCCATAACAGCAGGGCCGTGGCCGGGGATACGCAGGAAAAGGGGGGATCAATTTATAGGAGCAGGTGTGGTGGACCCGGGGCACAAAAGGAGCGGTTGCTTCCTCGAATCATCTGATATCATCGGATCACTATCCTATCTCATGACGAGGGGCTGTTGGATCAAAGCCAACAGCTTGACCGCACTGGAGATGCTTCGGGCCTTCGGGCCTCTCGGGAGTGGCCCAGCGGGCGCAAAGTCTGCGGGCACTCCCACCCAACCCCCCTGCTGGCTCAGCCCCCGTGGATGAGCTGGCATCAACAAGCAAATCTGGCAGTCCTCGCAACCTCCGATTCCACCACCCCTTTTTATGCACTTGTATAGATATACAGTTCCAATCCAGTTCCGAAAGTGTCCTGAGAGCACTTGAAAAGGGACGTGTGTGAACAAATCACACAGCTTTGATGGGACCCTAATGATATCACCAAGTGGCTTGCATCTGTCCCGAAAGTGAGATCCATCCTGCGGAGGTGGGGGGGGGGGGGCGATGCCAGGATATCCAGAGTTAAGGCGTCCGTGGGTCCTCAGCAAGACCTCAGTATCACCAGTGCACCAGGGCTCGGGCCCCTCTTTATGAAATGACTGCGTTGTTGGAAGGAATAATACAGATGGCAGACGTACAGCAATAAGAACAGTAAAGCTGAATGTTGCGGCAATATGCCAAAGAGGGCACCCCGGGAAATTCCCCTGGGACTCCGGGGGAACTCTGGGTTAAGAACAAACTCTCAGGGCACTCGGTGGGGGGGAACACTCATAATATTATGCAGGCATAAAATGGGGAAAATCTGGAAAAGGAGGTATTAATTAATTGGGGAAGCTGTTGTGTAATCCCCTTCTGGGAAGGCTAAGAATTTCAATCACAATGAATATCAAACAGAGAACGTGCCTCTAACTCGCTGAACCACACTTGCATCACTATTCTCTGCCTGTGCTGCATCCACACAGCCCGAGTCAGGACAGACCGAAGGAAGTATCTTACTGTCTCTTAACATAGTCCAGTAAGAGCTCGATGCAGACCTTATCCCATAGCACTATGTTCAGATCAATAAAGCAAATAGAATTGAGTTGCAATAGTGTCCTGAGATGATCGGCATGAACTGCGTCGTGCTGGTCATCGTAGACATCGCAATTTACTGTTGCTCAGATGGGAGCACAGAGAAAACTCAAGAAGGGGCGAGCACACGACAATGGGGCCTCTCAGTTCTTCCAGGGATGCTGTGCTCTACTGCATTGGCTCCCAGAATGGTTCTATGGACACACTTTTGATTGAGAGAGACCTTAGGCACGGGAGCTGGGCAATTGCCTCCACAGTGGCGTTGCATAGCCCACACACCGAGTCCACATCAGACAACTCGAGAAGAGGAAAGCACTTGGCGACAGACATGACGAACCCTCAGTAATCGCTGCCCACAGGGACAACACAGGCTTTCTCTAGGCACCTCAGGGGCAGCGTAAGCCCATTGGCAATCATTCTCTCCACGAGTTTCTTCAGACTTGCCAATGCGAATTGACCTACATAACTTCTAGCTCAGTGGGCGTCTGACCAGCATGACCAGCTTGTCCACAGTCTCGAGGACCATGGCTCCTGCCTTGGCCTCCAGAGGCTTCCAGTTGCCGAAACCCATATGACAGCAGCTGATTGTGCAGAGCCTTCTGCCCATCGAGAGGACCAGGTGCTGCAGCGACTTCACATAGAAGACAGTCTCAACCCAGTGTTCGAGCTTCACACTATGTAGGCGTGGGAGAGTTGCCAGAACGTCCAGAGCAGAGGCATCCGCAGGCCCCCAGTAGGACTCGAGTGACACCAGCACTCTGAGAGCTCGTGCCCCACTGTCGGGCAGTACTGCAAAGTGAAGAAACAGGCACAGGCAGAGGACGTGTTGTGCAACGGGGTGCTTGGAGACGAGGGTCAGGGCAGGAAGGTGGCAATCGAGGTGGTGCCAGAGGGACGGGGATGTGCAGACCTGACTGTGAGCGAGTGCCCCTAGACTGGGCTTGTCGAGCATCTGGGCGATGCACAGCAGCAGGTGGCTGTCTAGCGTATCTGTAAGGCTGGCTGCTGTGGTCATTTGCGCTGCAAGAGCCGCAAGAAAGGAATAGAGTCACTGCTTGATAGTTCTGCAAATTGTGAGCGATCCGATTTACAGTACTAGGGTTACTGGTGTTACTGACCATCGGTGGCTCGCCTCCACTATCCAGGCTGCTGTGCATGTGCCACACACTCTCGGATATGTCCAGAGCCTCCCATTGATACCAATGTGACAGAGTACTGTACATCAATTGCGTCCCTCAGGTCTTTGCAGACGCTTTGCCTGCATTGCAGCTCGGGATGTCCGACCTGGCAGACGGCAGTGCACTCTCTCTGTCGAGAGTGGTAGGGAACATCAGACAGCATACCCTCAGCTCTCAGAGGGTGACAGAAATCGGCATCAGCCAGGTTCTCAAAGCAGCCCAAAATGCCACTTTCATTAATCTGTGTGAGTGCCAGCACATTGGCAGAGGGGTGCTGCAAATGCTGGGGCCTTCAATAGAGAAGCTGGTTCTCAACTTGAAGCTAGAGCCGTCCATTTCCCAAAGGAGTTCCACGGGGGAAGCCCCCGAAAGCCTCTCAAATCCCCTTGCCCAGGACGAGGGACGCCGTCGTGAGGGGTGCCCGTGGACGGGCAACAGTGAGTGACCCCTTGAGCGCCACGCCAGCCTGGGGCGCGTCGAGCACTAGGCTCGTGGGCTGGAGCCTTTCGCTGCCACTCGTCGGGACGAAGGTCGTGGCCCCGAGCTTGGCGTACTATGCGGCCCCCACTGGTAAGATAGTCCCTCAGCAACTTTGTTCTGTAGTTAAAAGTAAATGAGCCCACAGCACCTGCATCATACCAGTCCTGCTTGGCATTCCAGTGCAGTGCTGCAATGGCACGTTTGCAGTCGGTGCATAGACTGCAGCACGAAAATCACACTTGTTTTCCCCCTGAGCCCCAGTTGCTACCCTCGGAAGAAAACTAGCAACTCAACGTTGTTTTCCCTCTCGCACCGCGTCCAGTAGAGGCTCGTGTTGCTGCACACAGACTGCGGCACAGCAGAGGGAACAGAGGGGAAATCACGTTTATTCCATGGCAGCCATACAGGGATCTTTTGTGCAGTGCAAGCTTTCTCACTATGAAGCCACAACAGAAGAGCCCAAGCCACTAGAGGGATTCCCTATTTCTTGGCACTTTCCTGACAACTGTGCATCACATAGCCTGCGTGGAGTCGATGCACATATCCGACTGTGGCCTGTTTTCTCACTTCTGCTTGTCCCCCTCGAACGTTTGAATGCGCTCCAGGCACTCGAGCAGGAGGATCTCCAGGCCCTGCGGGACGGGGGCTCCCTCCGTCCGCGTCGTCTGCTCGTGCACTGGCCCAGGTAGTTGAACAAACAACTGTACTGGTTTATGCGGCCAGTGGCGCGAGGCACTGTTTGTTCGCCCAGCGGGACAGGCTCACAATGGAGAATACACTGCTGAAAAGCTTGTCGTATGACTCTCCCGCGGACTGAATGACCCCTGCGAGTCCCTTGCCATCTTTCCGACAAGCAAGTCCCCAGGCCGGGGTAAGACCCAGGCACGGGGCAGGCAGCGGTCACGGCGTCCGTGCACACCAGCCAGAGAGACACCAGCTCCGCGACCAACTCATTGCTCACCACACTCTCGGTCTTCCTTCATCTCAGTCTTCACTTCTATTGGCCCACATGATTTTTCCCTAATTCTCTTCTTTATCCATTTCTTTAATCAGTGCGTCGTTGAGTTCGGGTCGCGACGGTGCTCACACGGACTGCTGGTGATCTGCTGCCCCCGAACGGCCCCTCCGTCTTCCCTCGGGCACTCTGCGAACCACACTTTGTGCGGCGTTTGTCACCAATGGAATTCTTAACCACAGCTGCCCACAAACCTACCGAGTGGGTCTCCCCCACGATTTGTTCTCTGCATCTCTTGTTCTATGTTGCATTGAGAAGGAGGGTGTGTTCGAAGGTGCCATTTGGGCCATGTTTGCAGTGGCAGCGAGGCCACAGCGTTCAGGCGCCGCCCACGAGGAGAGCCTAGATGGCGCTGCAGAGCAGGTGGATGGCGTTGAGGGCCGTGTCGTCCCCCTTGCCCTGCGGGATCTCGACCCTCGTGCGGATTCCCGTCACTGCGGTGCCCGCCGGGCAGTCGTACCACTTGGACCAGTCGCCCCAGCTGGTCTTGGTGTGGCTCTCTTGCTCCACGTCCACCAGCACGTCGCTGCCCTGCGTGTTGCGGCAGCGCATCTTGATCGCGTTGAGGGCCGTGTCGTCGCACTTGGACCCACACGCCTTCTCCTCCTGCACCTGGAACGCGATCACGCGGGACCCTGCCGGGCAGAGGATGGGCTCGTCCCACGTGCCCCAGGGGCCCTCCTCCGACATGGGGCCGTCCTGCGTGTTGCCGCCCTCGCAGACGAGGCGGACGCCGTTAAGGGCCGTGTCGTCGCCCTTGCCCTGCGCGGCCTCGCTCTTTGTCACGAAGCCCCTGGCGAACCTGCCCTCTGGGCACGAGCTGAGGAGGCCCCAGTCACCCCACTGCCCCTCGTTGCCCACCTCCTTTCCGTTTGCGCAGGGCCCCCCCGGACGTGGCCATGCACGTGAGCGGCGGTGCATGTGTTGGTGGCTGTGAGAGTGACCCACGTATGGGTGGGGGTCGCGGAGGGCGGTGCTCGGGTGGCCTGCGGCGACCCCGAGGGCCGCCACCACGACCGCCGCTGCGAATAGTGCTCTGTGCTGCTGCATCTCTGCCGTTCCTCCTGCAGTGCCTGTTGTTTTCTGACTGACCCGCAGAAGAAGCGCGGGGGGTCTATCGCCTCCTCGTTGACGTCACAGCGGTTTCTGCGCTGTCGTCAGCAAATGGAAATAAAATGGGGGAATGTACCGACTGCAAACGGCCCCGTCGTCCCTCGGGCACGACAGGCAAGGCCACAGTCTCGGGGTAACACCACACAATGCGCCGGGGGGGGGGAGGGGGGCAGGCGAGGCACTAGGAAGGTCAGTCGGGCGCAGCCCAAGTGTGATCCCAGTGCTGCAGAGCCTCAGTGTTTCCCCCGCCCCTCCCCCCCTGCTCACGGTGCCGCAATGCGACAATGTAGTAGGCCATACAACACCAGTGACCAGTCTTTTCTGCACTAAGCTTCAGCACCTGCACCTCTAGTCCTCTCGTCGTGTCTCTTGGAGCCATGCCATAGAGGAACAACAACTGGAAACCCCCACAGCACGAGACACGGGAGCAAGTCCGTTGTGAAGCCGCCCCCTGCGACCTGTTTGGGACTCGGGAGCTGTGCTCTTCACTCACACTCACAGGGAAAAGTCGAGCACCAAGGACGTTGCCTGAGCACGCGGTGACATGCAGCCTCCCTCGTGCGCTGGCCCTCGTTCCTGGGGGTGCAGAGTGTTGGGTGCCGTTTTGTGCTCCACCAGTCGCCCCACTTTCATTTCGTACCCCCGGAGCTCTGACATCATTCAGGGCGGGGCGATAGACGCTCGCTCCAGTGCCCACAAATAGGACAATCGGGAGAGGAAGGAGTGGCGATAGACGGGAATAGCCCCCCCCCAGAATATCTATTTGATCAAACGGCGGGAATTCCAATGGCGGCTATAATGAATTTCCCTTTGTCTAAAAAATTTCCCACGGACATCCCGTCAAATGGGAAAAAAAGACAAAAAGTCGCATTTGAAACATGAAAACACAGGCCTGTGATGCTCAGGTCCTCTGAAAAAATGAAACCCAAAAATTGGAAATTGAAAATCGAAACATGCAAAGTCAAAATGAAAATGTTAAAGCCGAACAGGTAAAACCAAGTGATCAATTTGTTTTCCTGTGAAGGGAGAGGAAAGGGAAGTATAGCTCAAATGAGCCGACCAGGAAGAGTATTGAAGCATCTCAACACCTGCCTCTCTTGGCAGGAGGAGAGGACGTGGTTGCATGCTCCTCTGCGACTGCAGTGGTATGCTTCCTTGTCGAACGGGTAGCCCTGCCCCTGGAGGGCTTGTCATCCTCCATGTCTTGTTTGGGTTTGTTGGTGTTCTTGATGTGCTTCTCGCTCTCATCAGCAGCCATTGTCCTTGACAACCTCTGTGTTGGCATAGCGTGGGATCTCCTCTTGGCAGTCCCCCATTGTTAGGAAGCTCCAGTGCGGTGATTGACAGAAACTGCAGCAGGTTGTGAATGGTCGTGTAGTCTATGGTCGGCTTCAAGCTTCCATGCAGAAGCTTCAGAGGATCGGACTTTAACACGAGGAAGGTCGACTTGAGCAAGGACGTGAACTTATCACGGGCCTTGCTCAAGAGGAAGTTGATGACAAGGTTGTAGTGTATATGTCATTCGGGGGTCTGGGCCCACACATGTTCTCCCATTGGTATCAGGGGAATGACTCCTGCCGGGAACCAGTGAGATGCCATCTGGGACTTTGGATTCTGTGGGGGCAGCAATGGCAGCATCATCAGGAACTTGTAGTTGCACAGGAAAATGGCAGCAACCGTGCACGCTATGACATAAGACTGTGAGCAATGTCATATGAATGATGATAAGTACCAAGTGGATTGAGTTTCGGTATGTAGTCCCTCAGGTCGTCAGGGAACTGCAGTGTGCTCATGTTGATGAGCATGATATGATGTTGGAATGAAAGGACTTGTACAGCTAACACTGCTTCCAGCAGTCTTGTATGAAGAAGTTTGTGCAGCAGTGATCCATGGACCTGGAGAACTTCAAAGACACCTCTTTGTAAACCTGCAGGAATCAAAACAGAGCAACAGTTAATACTGATGTACAGTGCTGCAGCTGTACCTTGATAGGATAGACGAGCTCGTTCCAGTTAACCATGACTGGTTTCTTGGATAAGATGGAGTACCTGTCCATGTTCTTTGATGCAGCATCAATCTCCGATTCCTTGGTCAGCTTTCCCCATATGTCTTTGCAGCCAAACGTACCATTTTACCAGTTTCATTGAAAAAACTAAGTATGAAAAAAAAAGTCGTTTTAAACGACATTTTGAAAATGGAAAACTGAGAATGTCGTTTTAAAACAACATTATATTTGAACCAAATTGAACAGCAGAAAAATCATTGTTTTTGATTACAATTTTGTTAAAACTGCAATGTTACCAGTGATTTGTGTGTGTGGTGGAATGTATGAAACTGAATTAAGAACATCGTTAAAACAGTACCATGAAGAGAAATACCTGAAGAATACAAACCAGTGTGAGTGCTGAAAGTGTATGAGTGCATACAGACCGAAAGAGTGCACCTCATTAGGAAGAAATGCAGATGTGTAGTTCTGCTGAAATGTGTCTGGTACTGTGAAAATAAAGGGGTTCTGTTGTGTTGTCTGATTAACAAAGATAACAAGAGGTGAGAAAGTATAGTGTGTTGTGTTAATGTCCAGAGTGCAGGGACACTGTGCATCTGCTACATCAGCAGATGGATCAATGTCAATGGGTGCATTGCAGTGCATGTTATGACCATGTTCTATGTACAACCTGATGGCCTGAAGGGGATCGGCCACATCTGAATTTGCTGATAAGAATGGCCTTGAACATACAACTGGCCCGTGAATGGGACATGTTCCTGAAATGTCACACTGAAATTGTATAGCAGGCCTAAAAGCAGAGAACCAAATATCAGGTGACTGCATGGGCATTGGCCTGGAACCAGAGGGACCATAGTAGAGCTCATCAAAAGAGGACTGAGTGAACCTCTGCTGATGAATCTGCTGCAACACAGCCATACTCTGGCATGTAGGTGGAGCAGACAGCAACTGTAGTCCAGCAGGGTTCTGACACAGGCCCGAATAGAAACCAACAACAGCACTGCTGAGATGACAGCAGTTATTGTGGTTATAGGGCAGGTTAGCTCTTCT